>CM055959.1:59045037-59094374 GCA_029490685.1 Schizonepeta tenuifolia
GTTCACTAATTATTTTTTACCGTGGCTTATCTTATTTTGATAGGAAAATTGTTGATGCTGCTTGTGGAGGCTCTTTGAGCAACAAGACTTTGGATGATGCAAGGGAGCTCGTTATGGATATGGTTAATAATGGCCAACAATATGACGACGAAGATGATGCGAGTGCATGTCTGCCAAAGGAGCAGAAGGAACGTATAGTTTCGAGTGCAAATGATAAGATCGAAGCTCTAACTTCTTTAGTTAGAGGCTTTGCTACAGCTCAAACTCAAATATATTCACATCTCGAAGAAACATGTTATGGTTATGGCAGTGCACAATTTAATGTTCAAATGCAGAGGCGGTATGACTCATTCTCAAACATATATAACTCAGGGCAGAGACATCCCAATTTCAGGTGGAGTCAGTATCATGAGCTGGGAATGTATGTCCACAATCAACCGCAGGCTGAGCAGTATGCCCATATGACTATTCAGAACCAAGTATGAGCGATATTTTTAAGAGTCTTGCCGAGAGCAGTGAGATTGTTTAGAATCTGGTGCAAAATTAACAAATTTTCCAGCAAGAGACACAAGCTGCATTAGGCAGTATGGGCACACAAATCACCCAATTGCTACTCAGATGAACACATTGCAAGCCAATCAATGCAAACTTCCATCCGAGATGGAAGTAAATCCTATAGCGCATGTCTATGCTATGTCTTCAATAAGTGAAATGGAGGTTGTTGAGCCAAATCCTGAGAAAGATGAAAAGGAAAAAGAAGAGCAAGAAATTGCTCAAAGACATGAAGTGGCCAAAGAGGTGCAACAGCTTGACTAGCTTATTTTGTCCAAATACCATAAAGAAGAAGATGAAAATGAGATCCTCGAGATATTTAAGGAGGTAGAGATCAACTTGCCCTTAATTGAGGAAATAAAGCAAGTTTCTACAAAAGATAAACTTGAGCATGTTCTATTCAGTGGGTTGATGCGTAAGGATGTACCAGCAGAGGGTGATGATGATGTTAAAAAGGATATCATGCAGATGTCCTATACAGGGGAGTTTCTTGCTTCGTGTCTATCGAGCAGGATGCCCATACTAACTGACTCTGAACAGTTTGTGCCGACGATTGTGAAACTCCCAAAGCAAAAGTTGAAGCCACCAGACGATTGATGCAGTTTCAGGGAAGTTTATTCTTTTAGTTTAATTTTATTTTATTTTCATTTTTTTATGCATCTTATTATGTTTTGTGTCTGTTTACTTCTTTTCCTTCATACAGTGAGGACATTGTGTCGTCCAAGTGTGGGGAGAGAAGTTCGTTATTTATTAAGGTTTCTTTTGTTAAAAAAAAGTTATTTTGTTAAAACAAAAAACGTGTCGATAAGTTAGAGCTCGTTAATATTTTGATAATATGATTGTGGCATGTTAGTAATGCTCGTTAGACGATAATCGTTGTTGTGAAATTTAAACGAAAATGGGAGAACGTAAATTTTAGTAAGAGACGAAAGCTCGTCGATAAGTAGAGCTTGGATAATGAGTTTGGGCTATGACGTACGTATTAATAGATTCTTGATAGATGATGAATATATTGTTAGAATTGGATCGAATTCCAATGACGTCGGATATTCGTAAGAGACGAATGATGAATATAAGTGTTAGATAGAAAGACGAGTAAGGAAAGTAATATAGATATTAATGATCGTTATTGTTAAATGACAAGTTTGTAGTTGACGACATGCTCATCCGAGTTATGAAATGATGAGTTATAGTTGTGAACGAGAAGTAGAAATTGAGTTGAAGTTGAGTGGTATAGTAATTGGTGTAGTTTGAAAAGACGAAGAATTAACGCGTCGTGTTTGTGATCGAGAAATGAAAAGGAGCTCATCACGTATGAGGATACGTGTGTTGACTGCCTTGGGTCAGTATTTCATAGAAAATAAGGTGGAATACATAAGTCGAGCCTAGGAAGTCGTACATCGAGTTAAAGAACATTAGGGTTAGCCGCGGACAGTTTTGCGACCTTTCACGGAAACTGTCATATCTCCTAGCTCGCTTAAACGAAATCAAGATCCGTAAATTGGAGAGTAAACTAGACATCCGTGGCTTTCTTTTGGTACAGGGCGCGTCCCCTGTTTCGAAATCCCCTGTTCTGGGTGAACTTACTGATCTGAACAGTAATTTCCAAAATATAGATTCTTAAGTTGAATTCTTTTCAACTTGTTTCCTTTGATCTTATAAGTCGTTGTAAGCAATCGACTTCAGTTTTGCCGACATAAGTGTCGAGTAAGGAACCAAATGAGTTCTAAACGAGATGCGTTCGAGTCTCGTTCCCGTTTAACTAAAAGAATCTAGTTTAGCGTGCAAATGCCTAAAAAGCTTAAAAGACTAATTCGATTTCGTTTTCGATTTCCATTTTCATTTATCGTATCAACGACTTATCAAAGTATGATTATGTATGATGGAAGGAGGAAGTCAGGCACAAGGATAGGACGGAAGATTGAAGAACGGAAGCTCGATTAGAAGTTATGTAATCTTTAGGTGGACTTTTATATATATCAAACAAATGTGGGTTTTTCCACAAATCGAAAGTGATATTTATAGCTTTGATAACTGTGTTTATCCAAAGTGATTATCAGACATAACTGTTTTATGTTTTATGTGAGTTCTCTTGTACCCTTCTGAGTTAGCCGACCTGTTATCCAGAAATTTATTAGTTAACCGACTTGTTAACTAAAATGATCGGACTTTGAGTTAGCCGAGTTGCTTTCCAAAGTTAGTGTACACAGTAGCCTGTGGTGTATGTGGTATCCTGTTGAGGGGTAACCAGCCACGGTGATTCTTATTGGGCAAGATTGAACGTAACATCTGTCAGAAAAATGCTTGGCCAAGCTAAATTGTGAAAATGATAAGGAAAAATGTTTTAGTAGACACGGGCATTTTTAAAGAAAACCCCGATGTGCTACAGAGATAAGATGCCTGATTTATCAATGCTTATTATATGTTTTCGGCAAAGTGCCCCACTAAGTGCTTTATGTACTTAGCCCTGCATATGTTTTCTAAATGTGCAGGTTGAACGACGAAAGAGGTGATGGTTGAGTAGGGATAGTGATAGGAAGAAGAATAGAGTCACATTCTACGGTTATTCTGCTGCCAAACTCTAAACCTTTTTGTATATTATCTTGTATATAACTCTGTAGTCTAAGTTCTATACTATAACTTAGTTTGCTTTTGGAGAACTATGTTGAGTGATCCTTCGAGATCAACTCTTTCTTTATCTAATGAAGTCAGGTTTATAGAAGTATTCTGTCATTTAATGTATGTTTATTCATTCATCCCCTTTCTTCCCCGCTTCTTTAATCCAATCCCAGTCGCACCCCGGCTTCTGTCGTCCTTCGGGATTTGGGGATGTGACAATATTTGTGAGTGCTTAAAATCAGTTTTGTTTTTTATTTTGTTTTGTTGAATCCTCAAAATATAAAAAATAAAAAATTTATTACTGAACAAAATATTAAGGAACTGTTTTTTTGCTACTGAAAATTAGTTGTGCTAGTAACAAATTTTATAGTGAATTTAACATTTTTTTAATTCATAAAATCTTCAATATTCTTTTGTGACTGCTCAAAAAATGTTGAGTTACAATTGATTAGGTTAACTAATTCAAACCAATCATATTATTAGGTTAAATCAATATTACAATCACACGGTTGAGAAAACTAAAAAAAAATGAGTTACAGCACAATTCATTTTGTGCACTCACACCAATATTTTTAAATAAAACAGTGGAGTAAAATATTTAACTGTATTTAATGTGATTATAAACAAAGAAATTGGAATAAGACACATGAATTTGAGAACTTACAAAAAAATTTCCAATATTTTATTTACAGTCGCAGATAAATGTTTAACCAACATAGCACGTTTGTTCCCACGCATTTGGCCATCATCACACAAATTTATTGTCCGCTTGATGGTCGACTAAACCACGTGACCTTTGTCTACCACACTACTACTATGCGAACACACTCACCGACATAAGCCTTTTTATGAACTATAATAAAAAAAATTACCTACTAATATGTTAGATTGAATAATTTAACCTAATAATTTCTAACTCAATATTTTTTGAGTAGTCACAAAAAAAATATTTAAATTGTTAAGAATTCAACAAGAAATTTGTTATAGCACAAATAATTTTGACTAGTCAAAAAAAAGTTTTTAAACTTTTTGTTCACTAACAAAGAAACATTTCACCTTTTCTAGGATTCACCAAAACAATGGAAAATCAAATATAAATTTGTTACCCGCACAACTAACATAACATAATGAAGCAAAAACAATTAACCAGACTATTACAACATTAATACACCCAACTATGTGATATACATAACAATTACAAATGGTATCCAATCCAACAGAAAACGACCCTTAACCAGACTTCCACAAAAACAACCATTGCAACTCCGATATGACATTTGTTCGAATCTTTACACAAAATACTTAGTTTTAAATCCATCCAATCCATCAAACATAAAATTCTGCAGAAACATATGTTCAAACCAACCAAACAATTAACATTCAAAATACGATGTGACCAGAAACACTACTTATTGGAAAATTTATTAAAGTTTTGATTGATTCCAAAACCAACTGACCCCAACCGAGTAGATGTTGCCAGATCCTAATGTTAGTAGTTAGGCTCGCTGTTTAAGCAATGTTGAGATTTTATCTTTACAGGACTCCAGCTAAAGACGGCAACAAGGCTTCACTCGGATAGAACATCAGTTGTAAGAAAGACAACTGAGCGTTCATCAGACGAGAGTTAAAAAGGGAGAAAGTTGTAAGAGAACATCAGATGGAAGAAAGTCATCTGAGCGTTCGAGCCAACTGATCAGATTCAGAACATCAGAAAGTCATCTGAACGTTCGAGCCAACTGATCAGATTCAGAACATCAAAAAGTCAACTGAGCGTTCAAGATTCAGAACATCAGATATAAGATCAACAAAATGAAGTTCAAAGCAGTTGAGAGTTCAACTGTCCTTCAGACAAATTTGTCAGATGAAGATAGCATTCAGATAGAACATCAGCTGCAGACAAATCAGATGAAGATCAAACTTCTCAACCGACCATCCAATGTTGAAAGACTAATGTTGAGATTTGAAATTCAAATAAGGAAGTCACGTGAAGGTTTGACTCTCTGACATTACCTCATTTGGCCCAACACAAGGCTGTCTCAGATGGAAAGCAGAAGCACTCAGTTGCCAAATCCGGAAAGTCTGCAGAGATGAGAGACAAGCCATCGCTTTCACAGAACAGAGATCAACGGCTCCTCCAACGGCTAGTTGATTCTCTCCGCCTATAAATAGAGGCATTCATTCACTCACCAAGACGGGAGAAGACAGAAGAAAAGACAGAGCAAAGAGATAGACGAGCGAACATCACTAGTTGAGAGTTCATATCGCAAAACGAGCTAAACTGAAAATAATCTCTAAGAACATCACTAGTTGAGAGTTCATAGAGTGTTAGAATCTGTCTTGGTGTTTTTCGATCCAACCTTGAGAACATCACTAGCTGAGAATTCATAGAGTGGTAGATCCTAGCTCACTTTCTTGTTCGAGCTAGTAGTTGGAAACCCCACCCTTTTACACATCCTCTCAAAAGGATTGTTAGGACCCTACTCTTCCCGGAATTGAGTAGATAGGTTGATAAGTACCCGTAAACTTATCTGTAAGGTTGATAAGTACCCGTAAACTTATCTTAACGGTTGCAAAGCCCGCGTAAGCTTTGTGGTTTTTGTCCAGAAGAACTTGGACTGAGTTGTGTGGACTCACAACTCCCCGTGGATGTAGGAGTTCTCTCCGAACCACGTAAATCTTTGTGTGTTTGTGTTTATTATTCAAGTTATTTATTACATATTCAACTGACCGACTAACCAGCACACAAAACTGCATCTCTGCATATCAACTGTCTTGGTTATTAACTAACCGTAGCATCTAAGCGTGAGTTATATTTATACGAGTTGTTATTTTCCACCACATTCCGCACAACACTTCACTTCCAGCTGAGTATCCTTACTCAGTTGTGATTCAAACTGAGTCTGCTTACTTGGTTGTGATATTTTCAGGGGGGTTGTTTTTTAAAATTTTCTAACTGGTGTATTCCCCCCCCCCCCCATACACCAGAACTCGTATCGGGACCATCACTACTGCAACTATGCCATCTTTGCAGCTTGTGTAGATCCATCGGTACTGTATTTGAATATCCTCAGTCCAACCGCTTTCATGTGGTCTTGCATGTCTTTTTTAAGGAAGCTAGTTGGAAACGATCTCTCCATGATTGACTCCATTGTCCTAAGTGCATAGCCCCCTGATTTGAAGTTCTTTGTATTTCTAATTGTCATCGTGGCTTTGTCAATATGGGTGATGTTACAAGTTGGCTTACTAGTCAAATCTTCTCGAGCCCCGTAGAATCCACTCTAAGATAGAACCTGGAGCAACCATCGTGAGAGTGGCACTAACATGTCTCCCGACTCTTTCATATCTTGAGCATCAAACTTATGCACCTTTGGATCATAAATTATCAAGTTGTGAGTCAGCACTTCTACTGTCAAAGCATCATAGAATGCAACAAGTACTTACATCTGGACCGATCATCATCAGAGAAAAGGTCACTCACACTCCTACAAATCCCAATGATGGGGATGCAACTGAGGAGTTAGTGGAGAAGAAGCCAGAAAACTTCACTCCAGAGGAAGCCAAAGTGAGCCAGTTGGATATCTGGGCTCAGAGCACTATCATGTCTGCAGTTGGACAAGACTATCTCCCGTGGATAGAAGAGTGCGACACCGCTAAGAAGATGTGGGATATTTTGGCATCTCTTAGCGAAGGGAGTGACGAAACAAAGGAGAACAAATTCTCCCATGCCTGTCAAGACTTTGACAACTTCTGTCTGAGAACTGATGAAACCATTGATCAGTTAGAGCTCCGGTTCATGAACATCATCAGAAGGATCCAGTCCATCCGAAGAGGAAAATATACTTTGAGAGAAATCAACCTCAAAATATTACAAGCTCTACCAGGTGAGTGGGATACCTTCACCAATATCCATGAGAGCCGAGCTGACCTTGGAGAGATGGGAACAGAAAGGCTGTTCTCAATCCTAAAAGGAAATGAGTACAAGGTGAACCGACGAAGATCAACTCAGTCCTCGGTTCAGACGAGTCGACATGAGGATGTTGGTTCAGCCACAAAAATAGTAGCACTCCGAGCTGACTACTCCAAACCGCGAACATCAAGGCCAACACGATCTGTGGACACAGCTACGAAGGAGCCCAGCAGAGAAGAGCTGCAACAGAATATAGCCGCCCTGTCAAAGAAGCTAGCTGACATGGATACTCGGTTCGGAAAATACAAACGGTTCTATAAATCCAACCAAACTCGAGAGAACTCAAAGCCTATGACCAACAATTGCTTTGAATGCGGCAAGGAGGGACATTTCAAAGCTGATTGTCCAGACCTTTCGAAGAAAGAAAGAGAAGCGTTGAGGGCCAAGCAAAGTGGAAAGAACAAGGCCATGGTTGCAGAAGAAGCAGCTGATGACATGGACATCTTCACCGACACTGAAGATGAAGACGAGCTAACTTTCACCAACAATGCTATCGGTCAGGATCAATGCCTCATGGCATTTGGAACCGACCAGGATGACGCTGAGGTACACTCTAGTCCTGCTAATTTAAATTCTTCCAATATTTCTAACATGCAGGAAACAGTAGAAGAAGAGATGGAACCCTCTTGGGGTGACTTTCAAGAACTCAGTGAGGAACTGCATCAGCAATCGGTTGAGTTTAAGAGTCTTCAAGATCAGTTTGCCAGACTTGAAGAATCCTTAACCGAAAAGGACGATCTGATTAAAAGACAAACCGAAGAGATTGACAATCTCAAAAATCAACTGAATGATGCCAACTGAACTAATGCTCCAACCAATGAGGAGTTGAAGAAGCAGATCCAGGAGCAGCATGATCAGTTGAACAGGCAAGAGGCTCAGATCGACCAGCTGATGAAGAAGTCAGACGCACAGACCGAGCATATAGCTGTTCTTCTCAAAGAGTTGCAAATTGAGAAGGACAACCTGATATAGCTTTATCAGTCATCCAAAATCATCGAGAATCTCATCAGTTATCAAAGACAGATGGATGACGTGTCTGGACTTGGTTACGACGTGGTCAAGGATACTGGAATTCCACCAGTAACCTTCATCAAGGCGGTGGATGTCACGGTTGCCAAACCTGATATAGTTGAGTCTGCAACTCCGCAAATTAATCCAACCTCCACTTCTCAGCAAGCTCAACCGTCCAAGGGAACCTCAACTGAGAAAGAAAAAGGAGCAGTGGATGGAGAACAGAACATTCCATCGGTTGGGACATCAACCGAGGGGGAATGTTCCAAGTCTCAGAAGAGGAATCAGAGGCGTCGGAGATACAATCAAAACCGAATTCAGAACCAACCTCTGAACCGACCTCAGAGCCTGTTGGGAAATTTATTAGTATGAGTTTTGATGAATTCCAAAACCAACTGACCCCAACCGAGTAGATGTTGCCAGTTCCTAATGTTAGCAGTTAAGCTCGATGTTTGAGCAATGTTAAGATTTTATCTTTACAGATCTCCAGCTGAAGACGGCAACATAGCAACACTCGGATACAACCCCAGATGGAAGATCAGATGAGGAACATCAGTTACAAGACTCTGTCTGATGAGACAGTTATGCCAAAAATAAGGGAATACTTTTTGGCAACTGAGAGTTCAAGCCAACTGATCAGCTGGAACATCAGCTATAGAATGCCATCCGATAAAGAGAATGTTTCAAGAAGGGGGAAGCTATAAAGAAGTCTCAACATGAAGTTTAAAGTCAGCTGAGAGTTTAACGGTTCAGTCAGAACATCAGCTGAAGACCACTCAGATGAAGATCAAGATTTTCAACCGACTAACCAAGGTTGACTGTCAGAAAGGTTTGAATTTGAAATTCAAAAAGGAAGTCACATGAAGGTTTGACCGTTCAGTCATTACCTCATTTGGCCCAACACAAGGTTGTCTCAGATGGAAAGCAGAAGAGCACAGATGCCATATTGGGAAAGTCTACAGAGATGAGAGACAGGCCATCACTATCAAAGAACAGAGATCGACAGCTTCTCCAATGGCTAGTTGATTATCTCCGCCTATAAATAGAGGCATTCATTCATTCGACATAGATAAAAGACAGAGAAAATTTGAAGTGCACTCACAAGAGAAACAAGCACAAAGAAAATCTGTAAAATCATATTCTAAGAGCATCAGCAACTGAGAGTTCCGAGTGGTAGAACATTAGTAGCTGAGGGTTCATAGTTTTATAATCTGTCTTAGATCTTAGTTTGAGTGTTCATTCGTTCAAGCCATAGATCCAGCTCACATTCGTGTTCGAGCTGTAGTTGGAAAACCCACCCACATACACACCCTAAAAAGTGTTTGTTAGGATCCTACTCTTCCTGTAATTGAGTAGTTAGGTTGTCAAGTACCCGCAAACTTGACATAGGTTGTTAAGTACCCGAAAACTTAACTGTAAAGGTTGATAAGTACCCGTAAACTTATTGCAACGGTTGCACAGCCCGCGTAAGCTGTGTGGAACTGTCCAGAAGAACTTGGACTGAGGTGTGTGGATTCACATCTCCCCGTAGACGTAGGAGTTCTCTCCGAACCACGTAAATCCTGTGTGTCTGTGTTTATTTCTGTTCAGTTACTTATTGCATTTTCAACTGACCAAACTAACCGGCATACAAACTGCATCTTTACATATCAACTGTCTTGGTTTTTGACCAACCGTGCACAAAAGCATGAGTTGTTTTTACGAGTATAATTTCCACCACATTCCGCACAGCACCACTCTCACAGCTGAGTTCTCTTATTCAGTTGTGATTCCAGCTGAGCCTTTCCTTACTTAGTTGAAGTGATTTTCGGGGGTTAAGCTTTTAAAGTTAAAAAATCCTAACTGGTGTATTCCCCCCCCCTCCCCATACACCAGTAACTCGTATCGGGACCATCAGAGCCAATATCAGAAAGAATGGAACCGACTGCAGAACCGACAAGGATCCAACCATCTGAATCAACAGCGGTTCCATCATCAGTTCAACCAGAGGTTCCAACCGAGTCAACCGATGAGGAATAGTTCGAACAGCTGGAGATATTCATGCCACAACTTGAATCAACATCTGAGCATGAACAGCTGTCGTCGACAGTCAGGAAGATAGAATCAGACTCAGCCACACAGATTCCAACATGGCTTCCGACCTCATCGACAAATCCAACAGGATAAGAAGCGCCATCAAAACAGGGGGAAAGCCTCTCCTCCTAAAGCTCACAATGGGAGAAATCCATCTCCTCCCAAGTTACAGAACATCACTACTAACAACAAGCCTAAGGATAACCGAGGTGTTGTTATAGTTGATGGAGAAGGAAAAGTGATTTGGAATGATAAATCTATCCGAGTATACAGGGAAAAACGAATCACAGTTCAAGGGGGAACTGGTTCTAACCCTCCAGGACCCAACTAAAATCGGGGACCTAAGCGAGTTTCTCTGTGCAGGAATAGGAGAAACAGCTGAGGAAGAATAAAGCATCACAGACCATGTGGGTGATGGATAGTGGATGCTCGAAACACATGACAAATCTAAAGGATTTGCTTGGGAGTTTCGTGGAGAAAGAAGGACCATCAGTTACCTTTGGTGACAACTCAAAAGGTCACACCAAAGGCTACGGTACCCTTGAAACCAATCACGTGTCAATTTCTAATGTTTCATATGTTGATGGATTGAAGCATAACTTGCTCTCCATCAGCCAATTCTGTGATAATGGTTTCTCTGTCAAGTTTAATGCACATGGATGCAGGGTTAAAAATGTCGGAACAAAGAAGGTCATATTGTTGGGAAATCGATCCCCAACCGGGAATGTCTACTATGCTGACTGGAATAGTAGTCCTCCTGACACCTGTCTATTATCAAAGAGCAGTTCAGATGTGAGCTGGCTGTGGCACAAAAGGCTCAACCATCTGAATTTCAAGACAATGAACCGACTCGCAAGACAGGAACATGCAAAAGGCATCCCTAACCGAGTGTTTTCAACAACACATATCTGCAGTGCATGTCAGTTGGGAAAGCTCGCTAGATCCTCCTTTCGGTTGAAAACAACTCCCTCAACCGACCGAGTATTACAGCTGATCCACATGGATCTCTTCGGGCCTATCACACCAAAGAGCATGAATGGTAAGAAATATACCCTTGTTGTTACTGATGATTTTTCTAGGTACACGTGGACCATTTTCATGCGTCACAAAAGTGAAACCCGAGATGAGCTACCCAAGTTAATGGATCGGATATCGAACCAACAAGAGATGAAAATCATTTCTATCCGATCAGATCGCGGGACCGAGTTTCTAAATGAAACCATCATCAAGTGGTATCCGAAGATCATATTGAGAAGAAGGATGTTTCCATGGAGAAAATTCCAACTGAGATTCAGAGAGCTGATATCTTCACCAAACCTCTAGCCGAAGCGCGGTTCAAAATGTTATGTGATCTACTTGGATTGTTGGATCCATCAGATGAGAAACCAGCTGAGGTGAAGAGATAGATATCCATCTGAGGGAGAAGCTCAGAGAAGGGGGAATCTCAGATGCGGATCGCATACCGAAGACATCAGACGTCAGCTGAACAGACGAACTCGAGTCAGCTGATGGTATGCTGCAACATTAGATCAGACGTCAGCTGAACAGATGAACTCGAGTCAGCTGATGGTATGCCGTAACATTGAAACACAACTGATTCCGACATCAGCTGGGAGGTATCACAGCTGATTCCGACATCAGCTGGCAGGTATCATTTATGGCTTAAGGTGTTTGAATATCCTCAGTCCAACCGCTTTCATGTGGTCCTGCATGTCTTTTTTAAGGAAGCTAGTTGGAAACGATCTCTCCATGATTGACTCCATCGTCCTAAGTGCATAGCCCCCTGATTTGAAGTTCTTTGTATTTCTAATTGTCATCGTGGCTTTGTCAATATGGGTGATGTTACAAGTTGGCTTACTAGTCAAATCTTCTCGAGCCCCGTAGAATCCACTCTAAGATAGAACCTGGAGCAACCATTGTGAGAGTGGCACTAACATGTCTCCCGACTCTTTCATATCTTGAGCATCAAACTTATGCGCCTTTGGATCATAAATTATCAAGTTGTGAGTCAGCACTTCTATCTCCAAAGCAGCCCATCCATAAAGCCCATGGTACACTGTTACAAGCTATTTAAACATAGAAAATTGAATAAATATTAACTATTTGAAATAAATAGTTACAGAACAATCTTGTAAGAAACATATTTTCTATAAGCAAAACTAGTATTTACCCGATCATATTGCCACCATTCTCTCTGATTATTCCAACCAGGAATTTCTCCATGCACATACTGAGCTAACTTGTACAAATGGAATACTGAAATACCTTCATCCTTATCTGGGTCAAACTGGCTCATGTTCTCATGACTATTGTAGTGATGCCACATCACATACATTTCTTTCTGTCCATTTCAAACATAACCAAAAATATACCAACATCTTAATTTTAATTAATCAACAAATCACATAAGGGTTTAAAAAATCAACTAACAAAAAATATAAAAAAGGCACTGACCATAAATCGAGGTGATATAATGCCCATTCGTGGATCAATTGCCTTCACCTTTGTATACTCTGGAAAGTTGTGCATGCAGGATAAATAAGCCTCGATGTGAGCCATCTTATGTTCATGTGTGTCATCTTCCACAACCTTGAACCACTTAGCATCAATAGCTGGAAGCCCTACATTCCTCCTACAAATATAGATATAAAAAAATTGTTACATTTATGCAACAAGAACAAATTAATAATCTGTTACATGATATATTATTTTAAGTAAGAAGTAATAATATTACGTTCCATTGTTGTCCTTGAAGATGAGATAGTCTCCTCCCCGTTTCTCATTCTCTATGTAAGGACTGCACAATGCCGATGCTTTTCTCCATGCCCTCACTATTGTCCAGTCTAATTTGGAAGGTCTCTGAGTTTCATCATCTAATACCTGTGGTGCATGCTTCTGTTTCTTCGCTGCAGTTACTGCTTTTTCACTTTAAATACCAGTAATGCCTTTCCATTTTCTCTTCATCTCTTCTTTCTTCTTATCAACTTCCAATTGTGTGATAGAGCGCACTATTGCAAGCCTCTTCAAGGAATTCGGGTGGCTCATCTCCAAACACGATGTTGCGTACTGGCGTTTTGAAGGACTCTTCGGGTGTATGCTAAATTTCACATATTGAAGAAAACTTCACCTTTTGTTATAAATCAAAAATGCTATAATAGTTTATTGAAATATTATCAGTCCCAAATCAGCATGTGCAAAAATTGAAATATTATATAATGGTAAATAGAGCATTCACAAAATTTTATATCCTTTTTTGAGGATGCACAAAAAAAATGGGTTGAACACCAAAGCTTTTGAGCACTCACAAAGTTTTCTATAATCAATTTATAAGTCACAAAAAAAAATGGTTACCTAAAAAATTCTTTTGAGCAGTCACAAATAATATAATCAATTTTTTTCAGAAACACAAAATTGTAAAAAAGTTTTGAGCAGCCACCCAAAATGTTAAACATTTGTTCTTATTTCACAAAAAAATATTGTTACAGCCAAATTCTTTTGAGCAGTAACACAAATTTTATGATGTTGTGTTGATTAAAATTAGATATGCTAAACCCTAAAAAATTATATACATTTTTTGTTATTTCACAAAAAAATTTGTTACAGCAAAAGTATTTTGAGCAGTCACAAAAAATGATTACAATTCGTAGTGATTTCTCAAAAAAAAGTTACAATCAAAAATATTTTGAGCAGTCACAAAAAGTATTTTTTATAACCTTTTTAAAAGTCACAATAAAAAAATGGTTACATAAAAAATAGTTTTGAGCAGCCACAAATAATATAATCAATTTATTTCAGTAACATAAAATTGTAATGAAGTTTTGAGCAGTCATCAAAAATGTTAAACATTTGTTCTTATTTCACAAAAAATATTGTTACAAAAAATGTTTTGGAGCATTAACACAAATTTTATGATGTTGTGTTGATTGAAATTACATATGCTAAATCCTAAAAAAATAAATACATTTTTTGTTATTTCACAAAAAAAAAATTGTTACAACAAAAGTATTTTGAGCAGCCACAAAAAATGATAACACTTTAGTGTGATTTCACAAAAAAAAAAGTTACAGCCAAAAGTATTTTAAGCAGTCACAAAAAAAAGTCTTACATTTGTTGTCATTTCAGAAAAAATGTTGTTACAGCCAAAGAAATTTGAGCAGTATCAGAAAAAGTTTTGCATTTTTTGTCCATTAATTTTTTTTTCAGTTTTGGTATGAGTCACCTGAATTCGTGTTCAACTTATATTATATTTCAGCAGTCACAACAAATAGTAAAAATTGGTATGAGCATCTATTATTGTATATTATACATTAATCCCCAATAACAGATATCTACATTCAATATACCTAATTTGGTACCACCCCACAATCTATAACAATGTTCTGAACTACTCTTGCTAGCTCCATATCATTGTATTCATCCCCGACCAAATGCTTAGGCGATTCAGTTGTCAATGGTTGGTTTTCCTATGAATTAAATAATAACCATGAGATTCTATGTCAAAAGAGATTCTACATGTTCATTGACAATACCAGAGCATTCTTCAATCCATCATCTATTTTACTGATAACCCATTTTTTCACCAACAATTGGTTCAGGACTTGCAAGACTGACATTCTCCGTATCATGTAAAATTTGTCACAAACATCAATTTTTGCTTATTGTTATTTACTCAAAATAAAACAGCAAAATTTGATGGCGATTCTTCAACCCTATTCTCCTTCGACTTGTTTCTCTGTTTTTCCATTGTAAGTGCACATCAAGAGTAATTTTATAATATCACAATAAAATTTTATTTTTTCTATATTAGAAACTTGTAGTCTCTCTGTGTTGGCTCATCCGTTCTTCTTCCTCTTCCTCTAACGCTAAATTTGGACCATCCTTCAGTTCACTTACACCTTCCACAACTTTCTCAATTATGCCATGTGTTCCCGGTACAACCGTCTCCTGCAAAGAACAAAACAAGAATTTGTAACCACTTATTTTTTATATTTTTAAAATATAGCTTGTCACTTTCACCTCTTACCTCTACCATGCTTTTAGAACCCAGCTTCTTCAAACACAGTTACATCGGCAAACTTATTAACCATATCATCACTTATCAAGATTGATGTGATTAATTTTGTTGCCTCCTGCACACTGATGCAATTCCCAGAATCCATTGATGCTTCTTTACGTGGTTTTTTCACAGCCAAAGCTCTGTCATCCATTTCAGGATCTTCATTGTTAGAAGATCCTATTGCCGGAACAATCACATCGTATTTTGAAAAATGCATCTTAAAAGGCTCCCCTTCGGCTTCTAATGTTTCCCAAAAAATGGACTCGAGTTCATCATCAGATGGTTTCAAAGTCTCCTCAATCTTATTGTAAAGACAAAAGCAGTCAACAAACAAAATCAGTTTTCAAAAACTTGTCAAACAAATATTAACTTTTAATTTAACAAAATACTTACGCCATCTATCATTTCTATCAAATCTCCTAGGGCAGATGAATAATCATATCTCAACATCCTTTGAATACAATTGTTGTTCCTCAATCCAGATTCCTTCCCAACCTCAGGAAATGCACACATGATCCATCCCTTGTTGCCAAACAACAAAAACAAGAAAAAAAAGAATATAAGTCAGCAACAATATCATAATAAAACACCAAAACAAAACCAAACAAGATAAAATTTCACTAAAAAATACACCAAGAATGCAGTGATGAAGCCATTGAGATGATATGCTATGCTCTTCCTTTCCCCTCTCCTATTTGTCTTGATGGAATCGAGATTGTGTATAAGGTGTTGGTACGAAAAACTACCCCAAGGGAAATTCTCTCAAGCATCTTCATTCTCAACTAAAACCCAAATCCAATCATCTATCGTCTTTTTTTTGTACTCCGAGCAAAACGCTATACATGAACAGAATCTTTGCTGCTTTCAAGTATTCCTCCCCAATCTTGAATTTCGAAGCCTTGAAGTCATCATACAACCTCCCAAAGGTTGTTTTATTTGCCACATACCAATTTGCGTACATTCACTCATGACTGACGAACAATTTCTTCTTGTGAGGGTTGAACTCCGAGCCTCCAAATCGAAGACCAGTCACAAGTGCAAATTCCATCCTATGAAACTTCACTACCTTGCCCTTCACAAAAAAAGATAACTCGCGAGAAGTGTATGGTTGTTCTTTTTTCTTCACAATTTGATAAGTCATGAGCTCATGAACTGTGCTCATCGACTTCCCCATTTTGCCCGGAAAATCATAAAACTTACCAAAGCATGAAATCTCAAATTTAGTGAACAGGGACGCGTCGTTGTTGTTTAAAGTGGTTCGAATGCTACCTAGTATCTCCTCCTTGCAATGGTGGTTTACCTTGTAACTAACTCCCTGAAGAATTGGCCGCTTAAACCTCCACCCCTCCTACACAAATTATATAAAAAAAATACTAAACCCATATTGATCCAATAATTTTATCATTGCTACATAAACAAAGTATATATTTTGACTTCACAAATACTGATTTCATTCAACTTCACAAATTGAACAATCTACCATATAATACCTACTTTTGTGCAGTCACTAAACGAAGACATCCTTCTTTGTGCAGTAAACAAAATATTTAACTTTTTTGAGCAGTCACAAAAAAAAATTGGTTAAATTCAACATGATAACTCTACATTTTTTGAGCAGTCACAAAAAAATATTTAAAATTTTATCAATTCACAAAAACAATTTTCAATTCGCTATCAAATTTGTTACAACACAACTACTTTCAGTAGCAACAAAACAGATCCTAAATATTTTATTCAATAACTAATTTTTTTTTTTACTTTTGGAGTAATGCATTGCCTAAAAAATAAAAAACATTTCTTGAGCACTAAAAAAAATTGTTAAGTCACAAAACCAAGTAATAGGTGGTAAGATTTTTTTTTTTTCATGAATAACCAATAAATTTGTACAGTTACTAAACAAATTAATAGTTCCTCAATAATTTGTTCAGTAACAAAATAAACAATTAAGCACTCAAAAAAAGTTGTTCACTAACAAAATAAACAATTAAACCAAGTAATAGTTGCTAACATTTTTTCAGTAACAAATATTTTTACACTATCATTTTCTTACCACTCACAAAAGTTATTTTCAGAGCAGTCACCATCTTCGCAACAGAATTATTCTAAAAAGAACTTTGTCCACCAACTGTAAATCACACAGACAATGATATCTTGCACACACGTTTTAGCAACTTTTTACAAAAAACTAAGATTAAAAATAGATCTAAATAAATAACGAGATTTCCACATATCATGGTGGACCACATTTGTGGGGCTTCACAAAAAGTAAACAAAAACTATAAAAACCTGACTGAAAGAAAAAATTCACAAATCTCACAGATCTTCATTCTCTTACAAATCTAAATCGAAGGCTACATCACTAACCGGTAGATTTGCCTCATTTTGTGTTTCATTCGCCATCAAAAAGGTACCTAGGATTTGATTACCATCGTCGTCGGAATTTATGCTATCGCCGGACATTTTCTGTTGTTCTAAAAGCAAAAAAAAAAAAAAAAAACCTCCAAATCAGTAAGATGTAATGACATTCTAGGGTTTTTATCTGAAGAACAAAACTTGAATGTAAACAAAGGAATCAAAAATCTGACTCCAACAAAGTTGAAAAGAAACTGTAGTTTACCTGATTGAATCAACGGTCTTTAACAAACATAGGCTTCAATTTCAACAATCGACAAAGAAAACAAAGGCGAATGGGAAGAAAGTAGAGAGAGAAAGAAAAGATGTAGAAAGATTTTGAATTTGGAAGTAAACACAAAACGCGTGAATGTTTTGTTACTCCAAGGTGATTTAGGATAATTCTAGAGTAAGGGTAAAATTGTCAACAAGTGCAATATTTTTAAAATTTTATAAGGAGTGCTAAATTTTAAAAAAATTATAAGTGCTACTCTTAAAGTGTGAAATCACATGTTAATAATAACACAAAAACTTGTAAACGACCTTCCGCATGGGGTGCGGCGGAAACCCCATGCACAAGAGCGTGCACAACACGCTCGATTTAAAGCTTTCTAGTCGGCGCGTGGACCACACGCGCCACATAAGGTTCATCCACGCGCCTGAAAATATATATATTTTTTAAATTTTTTAAGCAGGCACGCACACATGTGGAACATGCACCAATATATTATTTTTAAAATTTCCCTATGTCGAATAGGACACTTTTAATAAAACACTTCAAAATTGCCGATTCACTCTTTTGACTTTTTCTATTTTCAGTTTTTTATTTTTTTTCAAAACAAAATTAAATTTGTTTTATTAATCAATTCACTTAGAGTATAATAATGTCAATTAGAGTTTATTATTTCACTTTTTAAGGTTAATTAATTTTCAATTAGAATTTAAATAATTCAATCCCCATTATTAAATCCCAATTAAATTTAATTAATTCAAAATTAGGGTTTATTAATTATCAATTACGGTTTATTATTTCTAATTAGGGTATATTTTAATTTAATTTTTTAAAATTATATTTTAGTTTTTTTTAAATTGAAAAAAATTGGAAGGGTTGACCTACGTTGACCGGGTCGGGTCAATCTAGATCCGATCGCAGTGATCAAGTTACATAGGAGATCTCCTCGTTAGTAATATGTAAATTCAAATTTTTTAAAATGTGAAAGCGATAATAATATATGAACTCATTTTGCAAATGTAAAACGATACAAATGTTGGTACATGTGTTTTCATAGACAAAAATTGTAAACTTATGTAAAAAGCGCATGTATAATATGTGAATTCATATTTTATGTATATTTCAAAATTTGTACTGTAATTAATATTTTTATCTTTAAACATGCTATAATCCTACAATTCTCATTAAATATGAGAAATTTTGAAATAGCCAATATTGGCATTAAAACATAAATTTTGGCTCACCCTTTTAATAATTATAAATTATAGCCTTCCTTTGCAATTTGAGACAAAAAAAAAAACCCTTAATGAAGGGGCGGACAGGTCGGGTCAGGACGCGAGCGGGTTAGGTCAGTTTGTGGGCGGGTATCAGGTTCTGGGACTATTGGTACATTTGATATATTTTGTACAAATTTAGCCTTATTAGTGTCAACTATTTCAAATTTGGTACAATTAGGACGAATGATCTAATTAGTTTTAATTGTACCAAATTATGGATGTGGTACAATTGGGACATATGATACTTGACCGGTGGATCTGAAGTTCCCCCTTGATTTGAGATGGGATCTTTAGCTTCATCTTCAGAAGAGTAAACTTCTCCTTTTTCAGTTGACCAAATGAGCGGCTCTGCCAAGTTCTTCCGTAGTTGGACTTGGGATCTTATCTGAGCAGGCTACACAGTCAAACTTCCTTCAACTGCCTGCAGTTTAGCCTGTTCCCTGCACTCAAAAGTAGATTCATCAAAACTAACATGAGGTGTTATTTCCACAACTTTGGAGCTATTGTTAAAGACTCTATAAGCCTAATCTTTGCAGCATATCCCAAGAATATGCCTTTGACACCTTTGGGCTCGAAAGTTTTCAATTGTGCTTTTCCATTATTATGAATATAACACTTAGAATCGAAAACACAAAAATGAGATAGATTGGGATTCATGTATCTCCATAGTTTGTTTGGAGTCATCCCTTATGTCTTCATCAGGAGGGAGCGAATCTGTGAGTAGCACGCTGTGTTGACTGCCTTAGCCCTAAATCTTTTCGGCATAGCTGAGTTTGTCACCATGGATGTTGCAGCATCCTTCAGTGTTCGATTCCTTCTCTCAGCTACTCCGTTATGTTGTGGAGTCCTTGCTACTGCGGTCTGGTGAGTTATGTCATTCTTTTCGCAATACTCAATGATGGTCTCATTAAGGAACTCAGTTCCGCGATCAGATCTGATGGATACAATAGATTTGCCTTGTTAGTTCACTAGTGTGTCCATCAGCTTTGACAACCACTGTCCATGAAGATCTCACATGTGTAGCTCGAGTAGTCATCAGTAACTATAAGAGTATATTCATTCCCACTCAAACTCTTGGGGGTGACCGAACCGAAGAGATCCATATGAATCAGTTGCAGGATGGCGTTAACTTGAGACGAAATGATGCTCTAGCCAACTTTCCTAGTTGACATGCACTGTATATATGCGTCACTAAACTTCAAGTCTGGTATTCTATCTGCGTGTTGTTGGCGAGCTAATTTGTTCGTGGTTTTGAAGTTGAGGTGGTTGAGCCTTCTGTGCCACAGCCAGCTTCTCGCAGAGCTGCTCTTGGACACTAGGCATGTATCTGATAGACTACTCGACCACACTGTGTAGTGTACACCACCTGATGAAGATTGTTTACCCAATAGAAGAATTTTCTTAGTCTTTACGTCTTTCACCCTGCATCCCCGTGCATCAAACTTCACAGAAAAATCATTATCGCGGAATTGGCCTATGGAGAGCAAGTTATGCTTCAATCCATCGACCAAAGAAACATTTTAATAGTCACTGACTCAGTTTTGAATGTACCCATTCATTTGGATTTGCCCTGGGAGTTGTCACCAAAAGTCACAATTGATCCTTTTCGAAACTTAAAGTCTTTAAGAAGACTTTTATGGTGCGGCATATGCTTGCAGCATCTGCTGTCCATGACCCATACTGACTTTGCAGCTCTTCTTTTTCTCAGTTCATCCTGTTCCTGTAAATTATAAGACTAACTTTAGGTACTCACACTAGATGAGTCTTGGTTGGTTAGTGACTTGAGTTTCCTTGTAGACTCGAACTATGCTATCAGTTCGAATCATTTCCCTTCTTCATCCACGTAGACTGCTGACTGAATAGGCGTGGGAGCACGAGCAGTCCAATTCTGGATATCCTTGTCTCTGAGGAGCTAGGTTTCGACATGACTGACTTGGTTGATTTCTCCGTGGTGATAACTGTCTGGGAGGGGACCCAAACTGTCTAGCTCTTGGTGCATATCCGTACTGTGGATAACCCGAACCATGATACTCATCACTGAAGTTTCCATGACCTTGATATGTCTGCTGGTATCGGTGCTGAACTAGGTATGTCTGATGATAGAAGTTAGGATTGTCCCAGTTCTGATGCCTTTGATGCTGATGCTGATGTTGAGCTTTGTCATTGGGCCTGCGCCTGGGCTGATTCTGCCTTGGCTGCAAAAGTCATTCATGTCCGTTCCCCCTCGCTCTGCGACCTCTGGGTCTGGACTTCCTTGTTGACTTCTCAGCATTTCTTGAAGTACCAACTTCATCAGTCTTAGGTTCATCTTCAAGAACCTTTTTGCCCTTGTCATTCACAGGAGTCTCAACAGTCTGAGGGACGACCGAAGGCTCTTGAACTGTGACATCAACTGAGTGTGGTTAGACTTGAGGTGTCTCAGTCGGGGCTGACTAGCTTTGACGAACTATCCTGGCTTCGATCCAGTGTCCGTCTCTAGGTTGTAACCAAGACCTTCTACGCGGTTGGGAGATCTCTGGTTGTTGATCATGCCCTCTAGAGCTGCGCTCGAGGCATGAAGGGACACGATCTTCTCAATTTCGTACTTTAGCTCCATTTGTAACTGAGAGATGTATTCAGCATGTGTCTTTGTCATGTTGGTTAGATTTATGACCTGGCGGTTCGTCGACTGAGCAATTTCTTCATGGAGCTTCTTATTTTCCTCAATGAGCTTCTATATCTCTTGATCCTTCATGATCAGTTCATTGCTCATTACGTCGAACTCTACCTCGAGTGCGCTGCACTGAGTGGCTTGAGCATCACACATTCTGCTCAGCTGTTATATCTCATCCCATGACGGATTTATGTCCTCGTCAAATTCTCCTACACATTGGTTAGAAACAGGGATAACACGAGATGGATAGAGAGAAGAATTTACCTCACCAGTAGACTCTTCTGGCAGTGCCATGAGACACTTGTCATAGCCTCCGAAACTTGCTAAAGAGTTAGCTTCCTCTCCTTTGGAGTCTGTGAACACGTCAGTGTCATCGACTTCTTTCTTTACGAACATTACCTTGGTCTTCTCCTTGGCCTTTTCTCGGAGGGCATCTCAACTGCTCTTGAAAAGATCAGGACAATCAATCTTGAAATGTCCTGGCTTCCCGCATTCAAAGCATCCATCGCTTTGATTCTTTGAGGAGGTTTCAGTAGAGCTCCGCATGTTCTTGTTCACCCTTCTGTATCTTTCGAGCTTGAAGTTCATCTCTTCAAGCTACTTGGTCATTTCTTTGACCTTTTTCTGAAGTTCGGACCTGCTCGGTCATCCCTAGCTGATGAGTCAGCGGACCGGGAGGGTTTGGCGAACTTTGATCTTCCTGAGTCAGCTCGAAGCGCCACTGGCTTGGTCAATGAGCTTTGCTTAGTCTGTTCTGGCATCTGAAGCTTGACTTGCTTCAGTTGGAGGATATCATACTCATTTGCCTTGAGCATGGAGAACAGCTTCTCAGTCTTCATCGAACTGAGGTCACTCTGGTTCTGATGGACAACTCTGTAGACTGCTCAATCTTCGCTTAACGCTGAGAGAACTTTCAAATTCATCTCGCGCTGAGAGAATTTTCCTTTCGTAATACTCTAGATGTTCATAATGATCTCTGTGAATCTCAACTCCATTTTGTCGATGGACTCATTAGCGAGTTGAGCGAAGTTCTCGTACTTATGACAAGCTAAGGTGAACTTGTTCTCCTTAATCTCATAAGATCCTTCACAGAGAGAAGCTAAGGCTTCCCACATCTCCTTGGCGGTATTGCAAGAGATGATCTTTGGCAGGTAGGCTTTGCCGACGGTGGGTGAGATGACACTCTTTGCAATGTCATTGAGCTGAGCTATGTCTTTCTCTTCCTTGGTGTATCCCCCAGGATCCTTCAACTCTAACTTCGTGGTGACAGTTCCACCTCCGGGAGCGGTGGAGGGAACTGTGACTGACTGAGTCATACGGATGGGATCGTTCTCAATGGTCTGGCGGTAAGCGCCATCTTCAATCGAAACTTCCACGTGGAGTAGTCATCCACGGTGAACTCCGGTTAGCTTCCTTGAAACGTCAGGTTCATATTTCTTGTACATGTACAACAGAGAACTGATGCAACAAAGATGCAACAGAATGCACTGAGGAGGTTTTCAAAGATCTGTTCAGTTGACCACTGAAAAATCTCGACTTACACCTCATGAACTAGACTCAGCAGTCTTTTGAACCACAGCTCTGATACCACTTGATGGTCTCGAAAATGAGTAACTAATGTATGGGGAGGGGAGAGAATACACCAGTAGGAATTTTTAAACTTAAAAACCTTATCTCTTTTTGAACTGCGACCTCGGTTGGCTCAACAACTGAAAAGGTTAGTCGGAGTAGATCACACAATTAGGTGCACAACTGACTTCTTTAACTGATGGTCAGCTGTGTAATCCCGATTGAGGTTTTAAGAGAGTTTTGCTATGCAAAAGTTGGTGGAATTTAAACTCATTACTGAAACTGAAATCCTTTGAGGGGAAGGTCAAGTTCCCAAACAGTTAGTGCAGTTTTACAAAACTATTTATGCAGTGTGAGTTGGTTAGTTAACTGAAAATAAATATTTGAAATAAAGAACATAGTATTTTTACATGGTTCAGAGATTGACCTCCTAGGTCCACGACTTCCTTTTTAGGGAAGTAATCAACTAGATAAACTTACGCGTACTTATCAAACATTCCGTTTGGTTTACGGGTACCAAACAACCTAACCAGTTCGATTATGGGTTCAAACAAGACCTTACAACACTTTTGTGGGAAAGTGTACAACTTAATCTTAGATTGCGGGTTCTAAAGAACCTAGAGCTCTTTCAGTACGGGTTCAAAGAAAGACCTAAAGGGTAGGGTTGGGTTTTTCCAACTATGAAGCCTTCTACACTAAGAACAGTGGAGGCTTCTTTCTAAGGCTTAAAGATTCAATCTGCAAGAGAGAATCTGTTTAGAACTATGCAAGAAACTAAGATTCTAGATTCAATCAAAGAATAACAATTCTGAGAGACTAAAGGGAAGAGGAGGAGGATGAATGGGCTCTCTACTTCTACTGGTTCTTCAGCTCACTTGCTCTTGCTTGACGAGAGAGATTATGCTTTAATTCTTTTTCTCCTTTGCGTGTGTATGCTCTCTTACTCTCGCATTGTGGAGACCTCTATTTATAGAGAGGGAGGTAAACTAGCCGTTGGAAGGAGCCATTTGACCTCTGCCAAAAGGTATGGCACTCCACTGCAAACTTTCCTAAAATGGTAATTGCAACCATCGCTTTTTGTGCGTCTCCGTGGTCGGTCCATTTATGAAAAATTGTAGGTTGTCTTGTACTTTCGAGTAGATTTGAATTTGAAATTCAACTCTTCTTCTTTCACCGTCTTCAAAGTCTTCTCTTCTTGGTTTTGCGAAGTCTAACTTCGACATAACTGCTCGACATGCATGAGCTGCATGGTTCAGTCACGGAGTCAGTCGAGTTGTGGTCCGACTGACCAACTTCCTTCTCAGTCTGGCTGACTCCTTCTGCTTGAACCTGTAAAGGTAAAATTCCCACGCTAAAACAGTAAGCTTTAGCTAAGTTCAGACTGATAGCTCTACTCGGTTGGGGTCAATTGGGTTTTGGGATAAATAAAAACTTTTACTAATTTTTCCAACAGTTACATTCACTTCTACCACCTCTTTGCCGCTGTCATGCCTCCATCGCCACTATCATGCCGCTGCCACCGTTGCCAGTAGTCACAAAAAAAAATTGTGACTCACCAAAAAAAAAAACATACCGCCACAACTTTTCTGCCGCCGCTGCTGGCGGTGGTTACAAAAAAAATATTGTAACTCACCTAAAAAAAATCCACCACCACTTTGTTGCCACCGTTGTCGCCGGTGGTCACAAAAAAAATTGTTACGCACAAAAAAAAGAACATTCCACCACCACTTTTCTGTCGTCGTCGTCACCGGTTGTCACAAAAAAAAATTGTGACTCACAAAAAAAATAAAAATCTGCCACCACTTTTCTGCCATCACCGTCGCCGGCGATCACAAAAAAAAATTGTGACTCACCAAAAAATAAAAAAAAATCCGCCACCACTTTTCTGCCACCGTCGCTGCCGTGGCGGCGCCGCCGCCAATGGTCACAAAAAAAAAAACAAATCCGTCACCACTTTTCTACAGCCGCTGCCATCGTGCCACAACTGCCATCGCTGGTGGTCACAAAAATAAAAAAAATTCGTGACTCACAAAAAAAATTGTTCCACCACTTTCCGTCGCCGCCATCACCGGTGGTCACAACATTTTTTTTTTCTGACTGACCAAATAAAAAAATTGTGAACTCACCAAAAAGAAAAAAAAATCCACCAACACATTCCTATCTTCGTCGCCGGTGGTCACAAAAGAAAATTTGTGACTCACCAAAATAGAAACAATGTACTTAAATTTGTCCACAAAATGGAATCCACTTTTGTTACTTAAGTTTGTCCACGAAATGGTTGTAACTTTTACTACTCCACTCCACGAAATGGTTGTCACTTTTACTACTCCACTCATATTTATTGTGGGATCCCTTACTCCACTCACAACAATATTCACTATAATTCGCTACTACCTACCATTTTCTTAAAACATGTGTCGTCCACAAAGTGACAACCATTTCCTGGACGGAGGGAGTAAAAATTTGTAAACTCACCAAAAAAAAAATACTCCCTCCCTCCAAATTTAGTCTCCATTTGGGTGCTGGCACGCAGTTTAAGGAATGCTGATAAAGTGTAGTTGGTGGAAGAAAAAAGACTTTGAGGGGTAATGAGATAGTGTGCAATTAGTTTCTTAATTTTTTTATTAACAAAAGAAAAAAAGAGAGAGAAAGAGAGAAGGGTTGTGTGTATGCCTTAGCTACATTGTGAATTTTATTCATGCATAAATTGAAAATAATTTTATCTTTGTGTGTGGTTGCAATATTTATTTTACGCGTTATTTATTTTATGTATTGCATCAATAATTTTTTGATTCGTTATATTTGTGAAAGTCGAATTAATGGGAAAAGTTGCATTCATTTTGTTTTCCATTCGTTGTTTTCCATTTTCATTTTCAATCTGTTGTTTTTTTTTTTTTAGTAAGGGGAGCAGTCCAAGTTCGAGCTCTCCATTTGTTGCCTTAGTGTTGTTGCCTTATTATTTTCTATGCATGCATGCATGCATGCATTCTTGTTTTCAGTGTGTTGTTTTGAGTGTGTAACTTCTTTTTTTTGTATCGTGCTTGCCTTAGTTACAGATTTTTTTTTTCTTTATTGAGTAAGTGTGAAAACTTAGCAAGAAATTTAACAAGGAATGAAAAGAAATGAAAGCAAACAAGAAATTAAAACTTGAAATGAGCACACACATGGTAGTAGAGAAATGAGAGGAAAAACTGATCAAAATTGGAGCCAAAACTGAAATTTCATTGAAGTAATAAGTGTAAAAGTACATTGATTTGATCCTTGATTTGATCCAAAATAAAGGAGGAAAATTTGAACCTCACCTAACCCAACTAAACTTCAATAAATAGAAGAGGAGCAGTCAACATTCAATGAAATTTTAACCACCAAAAACTACAAAAAGAAAAAAGCTGCAGAGATGGTAGAAGCAAGAACTACTCATGAGTTCACCTCCGAGCAGCTAAACTCCATTGCCCAGTGGCTTCTCCAACGCAGCAGCAGAGGAAAACTTCATTATGGAGCCAAGAAAGCAGCTGCAGAGGAGTTCCATTGTAGTTTGAAGACTACCTGGTCCATCTTGGTCCAAGGCCACAACTCAACTTCAACAGGGCATTCCTATAAATCTCCAAAGCAAGAAAATAGGGTCAGTGCACAAGAAATGGAAGCCATATGATGCAGAAAAGACCAAAAACTTGTCAGTTCTTCATAGGACATCATTCAGGATTATGGCAGAACATTTAGATGTTAGTAAGAGCCAGTGTCATCTCCGGTACAAAGATGAAGACTTGAAGGCTCACATTAATGCAGTAAAGCCATTTCTCATCCCAGAAAATATGTTATGCAGATTGAATTGGAGCATCAGTCACCTAGGAAACATCATTCATGGTGGGAAGATAAAGTTTCAGTAGATGCAGAATATAGTTCACATCTATGAAGCATGGATACGAATACGAATACGATACGATACGAAAATACGTTATTTTTCAAAAAATTAAGATACGAATACGTTATAAATACGTTTATATTTATTTATAATATTTTATATTTTAATAATAATAATATTATGAAACTCATACTAATAAACTCATATAAACAATCTATTGTGTGAGAATCCTTTGAAATTGTGTAAACAATATGGCCTTGTTGAGCGGCCGGCGACGACGACAAATAGTTTGAGGCGGCGATGCGTGGACAGAGTGAGGTACCGTGTATTGTGTGGGAATCCTTTGAAATTGTGTAAAATATCATGATCTATATCCATTTCCAATTAGATACGTATTTGATTTCTAATAAAAGTATTTTAATTATTTTTCTTTTGGTATTTATTTTTTTAAAAATAATTAATTAAATTAAATTAAAAAAATACGTTTTAAATACGTATTTGGACCGTATTTTTTTCGTATTCGTATTAAATACATTTTTTTATGAATACGCCAGCCCTTGGAGCGTATCTATGCTACCTAGGTTCACATAGATGAGAAATAGTTTTATCTCACCAAACCAAAGGACAGATACTACCTTGCCAAGGGTGAGAAAAAACCACATAGGCAACTTCAGTCAAAGTCTCATATCTTAAAGATGATGTTCAGTTGTGTCATAGCTAGGCCAATCATAGATAAAGAGGGAAATGTGATCTTTGATAGAAAACTGGGAATATTTCCATTTATCACAGAAGAGCCTGCTCAAAGGAATTCAAAGAACAGAGCTAAAGGCACAATGGAGCTCAAACAAATGCAGTCAGTTACAAGAGAAGTAGCCAAACAACAACTACTCACTGAGGTAACCAATGCAATCAATTCATCAAGTATAGTATCTGTATTCTTATCATAGATATACAAAGAAAGATGGCATCAGCAGGGCATAGCATTATTTGCACAATCATGAATCAAGTATAGTATATGTATTCATAATATTTAAACAACATACAGCTCATTCATAGCATCATGCATACTTCTCATGAATTGAACATACAGATAGTACCAGCAATTAAAAGCAACTGGCCAGAATGTCTAGGCAAAGAAATATAGATACAGCAAGATAATGTCAAACCACACATTAAGGACAGTGATCCAGACTTTCAAGCTATTGCACACATAGATGGATTCCACATCCATCTGATAAACCAACCAGCAAACAGTCTAGACACCAACATATATGACTTAGGGTTTTTTAGGAACATACAGTCACTAAAAGATAAGAAAGGTGCATCAAATGTCAATGAGTTGCTCAGAAATGTCAAGGAAGCCTATGCAGATTACCCATCCTGGAAGATTAACAAAATTTTCCTACAAGTGCAAATGTGCTATGCAGAAATCATGAAAGTGAAGAGAAGTAATGACTACACTATGCCACAAACCAGCAAATAAGAGCATCACCAGCCACAACCCAACAATAAAAGGCATCACCAGCCATCACCAACCAGCAATAAACGAGTAGAGTATTAAGAAAGAAATAACCTGAGTTTCCGAATTAGAGTCAGATTCATAATCATACTTGTCATGAAGGCAGTAGAGCTAATATGGTCCAAACTCGTGGGAATGGACTGTTTTTGCTCAGATTCAACTACAACAAAGAGATTACCCTCATATTCACCCAACGCAACGGTAGGCTCCTCCGATTCAATGGGGAGCACAGATTCCCGCACAGGGGCAACGACAGGCTTCTTCGCTTCAACGGGGAACACATATTCCAACACCACCTCATACCAATGCATCTCCGGATCTTCGCTAATTAGAGAGAGCTCCCAACCTGGTGGAATCCACAGATCCTCGAGGAAATCCAGCGAATCGGAAGGGGGAGGTGGTACCCACAAGGGGGAGGGAGGGAGTGGTATCCACGAATCGAAGGGAAGGGTTGGTCTCCACCCTGGTGGCACCCTGAAATCCTTCATCGACGCTAGGGTTTCAGAGATGGTGAATCTGTATTCAGAGAAACGCCATCGCAGCAGGGAGAGAGAGTGAGAGTAATCTAGGATTGCAGAGATAGAGATCGAAAAGAGAAGATTTGTGAGGAGAAATAGAGAGATTGGTGAGAGTAGCGGAAGGGAAGCGCCGTCGCGGCGGAGAGAGAGTGAGAGTAGATCTAGGATTGCAGAAAAGAGAGATTGAGATGCTTCGAGAGAAATGAGAGAGAGAGAGAGAGAGAGAGGTCGATTGGGCAGAAATGAAAGAGAGAATTAGGTTGGATTGAGTTGTTGGGTTGGGTTAATTAGATTGGGTAATTAGGAAAATATAATTGGGTTAGTTAATTTATTAATTAAAATGGTAATGAGCTAACTGTGGCAAAGGATAGTAATAAAGCAAAAATAATAAAGGTATGTGGGTCAAATTGTCAAAACGGGTAGAGTAAGTTTGGACACTTTTTTGAGGGTAAGTAGATAGAGTAAATTTGGACGGAGGGAGTATGCGAACTCACTAAAAACTAAAAAAAATAATGAATTCACAAAATATTATTTGTACCAACAATCATCCTCATTTCTCCTATAAAAAGTAAAACAACATTTCATCGGCACAATTACATAGTTATGTGACTTCACAAATAGAAAATCAAGACTAGTATACATAGTTTTTTTTTAATTCACTGAAACTGAAAAATTTGTGAACTTACAAAAAATAGAATAGAAAATTTTGTGAAATCACCAAACATTTGTGAACTCACGAAAAATGGAAGAAAAATTACAGATCTCAAACTCACCGGAAATAATGAAGAAAAATTCGACATACTGCATTTGTGAACTCGGCGTACTGCATTTCTTCATCGTTTTCTTTTATTCCGATTTATGATCTATCGAAACAAAATTCGGATCACTTAATGCTCGCCCATTAATTTTCTCCTTTTCCACTTGTTCAATTAATGGGGAAGTTGAATTGAACCAAATCAGAATGATATGAATCAGGAGGGAGGATTTGCAGTTTGCTATTGCTCTGTTCTCGGCATTCGCAAGGACGCCTCCTTCTCCGACATTCGCTCCGCCTACCGCAAGCTCACCCTCGTGATTCCTCGATTATTAGGATCCTCTCTCTCTCTTTAGAAATGGCATCCGCACCAGTGGGCGAAGAATCCATCCGCCGCAGGAGAAGCAAAGCGCCACTTCCAAAAAATACAAGAAGCATATGCAGTAACATTAGTTACACACTCAATCACGCATAGGATTTCCAAAATTGTCGAATTTGATGAGAATAAAGGATGAGAGGGTAGGAGATAGAAGGGCAGAGGAAGTTGAGAGAGATAGGAAAGAGGAGTAGAAGTAGGGGTAACAAAAAAGAAAGAGTCTAAAATAGGAAATAGAAAGATAAAGTAGGTGAAATGCTAGATTTTAAAGAATTTAAAACAAGTGCTAAAATTATAAAAAAAACTATACACTATGTGCTTTTGGGGAATTTTCTCATTATACAAATACTAAAAGCAAACGAATACTGCGAGCACGCTTCCAATGAGAATGTCACTAATCTTGCCGGAGGTATATGGAATTACAATTTACAAACAAAAAGATAGAATTAAGCAAATTCCACGTCATCATCGTTTAGCATCTCTTTTCCACATCTCCACATTCCAATAGGGATGATGGTTGAATAGAACTTAAAAAGAAAATGTTAAAGAGTTTTCACATTAGTTGAAGAGTGCAGTAAAAAAGCCTCTCAATGTTGAATTACAGAAGAACTAGAGAAAGCTAAGAGCAGAAAAGGCTATTTTCATTCATTCAACGTGAATATGAGATACAAAGAGGATCCTATTTATAGCTAAGCTACGAGATGCTGACTCAGCTTATATCTTGGGGTGAGCAAAACGTAAACCGGACCGAAAAATCCAACCGAACTGGTGAGTTTTGGTCGGTTCGAACCGAAAACCGATCACGTGTCGGTCGGTTTTTAAACCGAAGAATGGGCGGTCGGTTGGCGGTTTACATAATTCCATTCGGTCGGACGCCGAACCGACCGAACCCCTATTATGTGAGTGTAACCCTAATTTATTTTCCTACCCACACCCGCCGCTCCTCCTTCATTTCTGATTTTTCTGTTTTAGTAATCAGTTTGACTCTCTCGCTCTCTCTCGCCTCTCGTCTTTCCCCACTCCGGCAGTCCCCATCGCTGCCGGTCCGCTGCTCCCCCCATCCGCCGCTCCATCTCTCCGCCTCGGCTCCTCCCCTGTCCTCATCGCCACTCAAAATCTCTCCTCTCTCAACTCTCATTCTCTCCCATCACCGCCGCTCGCTCAGCCACCGCCTCTGCCTGGTCAGCCACCACCTCGGCGCCTCCGCCTCTGCAGCTCTGCCTGGTCTGCCTCCGCCTCCGCCTGGTCCGCCTCCGTCTCCGCAACTCCGCCTAGTCCGCCTCCTCGTAGTAATGTTCTTCATTTTTATATAGTTTGTTGTCGATATCTCTAATTAAGGCTTTTATGTGAATGCGAGTTGGATATAAGATTTTACTAGTATGAGTTATAGATCTAACCAATTTCTAAACGCTGGAGTAGATCCTAAAGAGATACCGCTCCCTCATGAATTTATCTTGAATCGGAATCTTTTGGCTCAACTTTATCCAAGTTTTGCCGAGGGAGCAACTCCATTTTTCACCTTGAATTGGTCAAAATATGCGGAATTTCTTACTTTTCGTGGAGGATTAGATCCAGTAACTGGAGGTCTATGGTTGACCGATATTGCACATCATCATTTAGCGATTGCTATTCTGTTCCTGATAGCGGGTCACATGTATAGAACCAACTGGGGTATTGGTCACGGGCTAAAAGATATTTTAGAAGCTCATAAAGGTCCATTTACAGGTCAGGGCCATAAAGGCCTATATGAGATCCATGGCATGCTCAATTATCTCTTAACCTAGCCATGTTAGGCTCTTTAACCATTGTTGTAGCTCACCATATGTATTCCATGCCCCCTTATCCATATCTAGCTACTGACTATGGTACACAACTGTCATTGTTCACACATCACATGTGGATTGGTGGATTTCTCATAGTCGGTGCTGCTGCGCATGCAGCCATTTTTATGGTAAGAGACTATGATCCAACTACTCGATACAATGATCTATTAGATCGTGTCCTTAGACATCATGATGCAATAATATCCCATCTGAACTGGGCATGTATATTTTTGGGCTTTCACAGTTTTGGTTAAATTGGTTGTTAATCTTCATTATATTCACTTAATTTGTTGTCTTCATTATTATCGTATATCTTTTTGATGATAATTAGTCATGAATTTAGCTAAGGGTGATGAATGATAGTATGTGTGTATAACTCTAAAAATACGTACATGGCTACTCTTTCAAGAAAAAATTCCCTTTCTACTGTATACAAAGTTGAATCGTAATTCTGACCATGAAAATAACAAGTTTAATTAGCTTATTTGAAAACTATAACGGGAAGAAAATACTCTTTGCTTACCAATTTAAAACACGTACACACACTGCTTCCAACATTTGTCTCTAAATATTATGTGTGGCAGATTATTGGAGACTACAAATCCAAGCTAAATTAAGGATGAAGGGGTTGAAGTTCGAAGACATCTACTAAAACTTCTTTTGTTATTTGTTTTGAAGGAACATGATGTACTAAAACTTGTATATTTGTTTTTGGTTTGGACTTTGAAGTTTGGAATTGGAATGTTGTGTGTTTTTATTGGATATTGTATTGGATGTTTCATGTTTGTGTGTTTTTATTGAATTGAAATGTGTTGGACAGCAGGTTTTTACTTTTTTATTGGAGTAAAATGGGTTGGATAGCAGATTTTTAAGGGAAAATAAGTTGTTGTGTTTTTAACTTTCGGTTTTGGCCGAAATCGACCGAAACCGATCGGGTCCGATCGGTTCGGTTGATTAGGCTGATTTCGGTTCGGTTGGTCGGTTTGGGTGTTTTGGTTCGGTCGTTTCGGTTGAACCGACCGACCGATGCTCACCCAGTTAGTTATATCTACTAATACTACTAACACCATTACACAAATAAGAAATAATGACTTCTAACTAAAGGTAGAACCCATGCACATGACGTGCACCACTGCTCATTCCTTCTACTTAGGGGTGTCAATTGGTGGGTAAAACTCGGACCAGAACCACTAATTTTTTTCTGATTCTAAACCCGGACCGGACCGTTACTTATCAGATCCGGACCGAACCCGGACCGTAAAGTGATAAAATGAAATGGTCCGGGTCGGTCAAATACCCATGGGTAATCTCAGAAACTGTAGTTGCCTCTTTCATTAATTTTGCTGTTCAAAATGCAAAATGCATGTTTTACTGTCTTTGTGCGTGTTTGGTGTTTCTGTGCTGCGCGTATGTGTGTTTTTGTGAGTGAGGTGTGTGTTTTTTTATGTGTGCGTGTGTGTGCGTCTATGTGTGAGTGTGTGTTTTAGTGTATGTATGTATGTATGCGTGTGTGAAACTGTGTTCATGTGTGTTTTTTGTGTGTGTGAATGTATGTATGTGCATGTGTGTGCATTTTTGTTTATTGACAATGAGTGTTTGTGTGTTTTATGTGTGTGTGCGTGTTCTCTGTGTGAGTGTGTTTGTGTGTGTTTTAGTGTGTGCACTGTGTGTGTTTTGTTTATTTGTATATATACGTGTATAATGTGTGTGTTTTATGTGTGTGCGCGTGCCTTTCTCTACAAGGAGTGTGTTTGTGTGTGTTTTAGTGTGTGCACTGTGTGTGTTTGTTGTATGTGAGTGTGTGTGTGTATGTATGTGTGAGTGTGTGCGTGTGTTGCTGTGTATCAGTGTATGTGTGTGTATTGTTGATTTTTTTTTTATTATTCATTGTTTAGTTGGTAATAGTTTTTTGGTTGTAAACTGAAATAGTACTAGTATTACTAGTATTACAGATATTTTGTATTTTGGTTTATTTGTTGAATATTTTTTTGAATTTGAATGGAAAAAAAAAAAATCAGATTGGATTTGGATCATAATCGGATCCAGCGGGTCGATTTGGATTACACTTATCTGATTTCGGGTCTAACCTGTTGGTCCAGTTCCAAGAATAACATATAAAAGAATTGACAAATTAAAAAAAAACGATCGGTTCTGGACCAGAACCAGATCCAACGGGTCGATTTGGGTTACACTTGTCCGATTTCGGGTCCAACCGGTTATTCCAGTTCGAAGAATAACATATAAGAATTGACAAACTAGTAAGATTTAAAAAAAGAAAAAAAAATAGGTCGGGTTTGGACCAGAACCGGATCCAGCGGGTCAGTTTGGGTTAGACTTGTTCGATTCCGGGTAGAATCGGTTGGTCCGATTCCAAGAATAATAATAAATATATATATATATATATATATATATATATAAAATAAAATTTAAAAAAAAATAAAAAAAGTGGAGCGGTTCTGGAACCGGAACCGGATCCAACGGTCTGGTCCGAATTTACATGGTGCGGTCCGGGTCCTAACGGTTCCAGAACTGGAACCAGAACCAGAACCGAATTTTTATAAGACAATGGATTGTTACAGGTTCCGATCCGGTCCGGGTAAAGCCCACCCGTTGACAAGCCTACTTCTACTCATAATACTCAGCATCAAACATCAAACATAATCATGATAATATAAAAGTAGCAAGAAATTAAGCATTACCTCTAAATCTTTAACTCATTATATCAGTCTATGGAGGGCAGCAGCAGATATAAACAAAAGGATTGTTGTAAAAGTTCTTGCCTTCCATACACTGAAAGCAGAAGATATAACATGCGACCCAACACCATAAACATTCCCCGTCGCTTCGTCTCTCACTCTCATGCTTGATGAACCTGCAGTTTTTATCCCAAAATACCATATTTGTTTCATTTCACAAACATTTAGAGATCTGATAAAATATCAAAATCATGTGATTCATGATAATATTAACTGGAAATCTGAATAGGAAATTGCATACCAACTAGAAATGCAAGCACAAATTGAGAAATATTGCTAATTAGAAGCATTAAACTTTAAAGTATACTCACAGTTATATTCTGTCCATCCAATGGTCTGATTTTCCAGGTCATACAGAACAAGCTTGTCTGATAATACTATATCTGCAAATTAAAATAAAACCAAAAATTTAAATGATTGCACAGACATCTTTATTATCATTAACTACTAGTTCTATTCTTTTTTTTTAATCAATTGATGATTTAATTAAAAATGATGCTGGCTTTTGTAGAACCATGTAATGTGCAGAACTTTCTGTAAAAGAGTAGGCATGAAAATACCTCCCAACAAAGTTATCCCCCTTTCATCATTTGGCAGCATGCTACTATTTTGCCAGCCTATACAATATTCGTTATCCTGCAAAATTACAGTTACACCATATATTCATTACTTGGATGTTGGGATATTCTACCAAGACAAGCAAGAGAATTGATGAAAATACACAAAAGAAGCATGTGAGTTTCTTATCCAAATTACTCTATTAATAATAGTATGGTCCTACTAAAAATATAAAATTGTAATCTTCCTCATTTTTGAAGTTGAAAACAAATGATTTCAATCAAAGTCAAATCATTAATAATTCGCTCCACCAAAAGTATCCAAATCACTCTATTCTACTCATAGGAACATGGTTTTGGGTTAGATGTTTTCCACACTATGCCAGTCTTTCTTTTGAAATGTTCATAGTTCCTTTAGAAGTAGTTAATCAGATCGAAAAAAGACAGTTATAGCCTGGTTAAAGCATTGAGTATGAATCATGATTACACGCTCGTGAAACTATTATCGTTAACAGTGGAATTAAACATCATAACTCAGAGGTTCATCGGAAATCATGATGAAGGTATTTTTATGTTTCCATGACACCAGAAGCATAGAACTTTAAAGCTATCTTATGTGTTGGAAGATATTGGACCACCAAAATGTAAGAGAACAAAGATTAGATTATCCCGCAAGACTAAATGTTGTAAAGTTGAGGAGTTTTTTTACCTTAGGGAAAGCAGTGTAGGGAAGGGCAAACAAAGAAAAAAACTAAGCAATGGAAAGTCCAATCAAATTAACCGAACAACTTACACGAAGTTTAAAGAGATAGTTGTGGGGATGAACTGGCAAAATGAGAGAGCCCTCAAAATGAAAATTAACAATTGGAAAGTCATCATCAATACTGCAACAAATAAATGGAACAGCAAACTATTTTAGTTTGGCGAGATAAATTTCACAACCAGATAAAGAAAAAAAAAGTACAGGCACGCATACAAGCAGGACGAACAATGCCTATTGTACTATTGCTAAATGTACCTTAAACTGAACGAGCGCCATAATACCAAAATACCTCAACATATAGCATTAGGTATATAGCATGAATGAGTATAGAAAAATCTTCCAGTCATGAAACTTACTTCGCAGTGTACCCAAAACATGTGAACTCTTGCTCTATACGAGTCTGCAGATCTGGATGTTGCGACATCATCTAGTTAGAGATAAACAGAAAAGACACGTGATCTGATCAGGGAACAAGGAGAAAGAGAGGCAAGAAGAAGAATAGTAATATATGCAAGCTGAACTTAAACAATCAAGAAAATAGTACTATTTAAATTTCATACCTTGTCCAAAAGCTGTTTATATACCTCAGATGGAAGATAGGCCAATGTTGCGCCACTGTCAATTATAGTCCCTTTACTTGATCTCGTCTCGGACAAGTTTGTTGAAAGGCTTAAGAATTGGCCACCTACCTCAAGTGACTTCAAATTCACATTGTAATGTGGCCTAAAAATAGTCCAAAATGTAACACATGTTAGTCAAACAGCTTGATACTGATTTGTACAAGGTCATATGATTTAGAAGGCATGTAAGTTTTCCAAAAGCGAACTGAATGGAATTGCTACTTTCCTAAAATCTTGCTGAAAATCAAAGAAGGTCCGTTTTTCCACATAGTTTGTCGGTCGAACCGATAGAACCAGGAAGCACATCCACTGTAAGTAATATATGGGTATGTGTGTATATGCGTGTGTGTGTGTGTGTATATATATATATTTGAGAAGTGTAAGTAATATAATTTTAATCCTTAAGAAATGCCACGAAGCTGTAATGCATCTTCAGGCTGACATGAAAGCATTTATACAACTTCCAAACAGGTTTGAATTTTAGAACCTCAAGTGCCATAGATGAGCTTCTCTCAGCATTAACACATTCTACCTTCTTCCCAGAGCCATACCTAATACATTCAAGGTTATATACCTTCATTTACCTATATCTAGAGTTTAGATAATGTTCGCATATACAGTTTAAAGATGTTCTCAATTGGGCCCCTACATAAAACATACAGAGGCGAACTATTTTAGGAGGTAACCTTCAATGACAAGGAACACGCTTGACCCCTAACACAAGGCATTCATTTAGATTTAGTACCTAATACCTCATAAGTCAATGATTTTAAATTTATTAAATGTAACTGGTGGTATCACCAAATCTCTGGACTAGATAAAGGCTACCTTATCCTGTGTTCATGTCAGAAAAGTAAAATCTACAAAGAACTCAAGCATCAAATCCAGAATATGATTAGACGCCCAATCTTCAAGTGTCTGGGGAGCTGGGAGTACAACTGAGTTTTCTCCCAAATTAAATTATACATGAGATTCCTAGTTATATGATGCAGAATATAAGATAAGTAATAAGAGATTAAATGGCTTAACAGATTACACTAATAGCCAATACTACTGAAAGAGTAAATGAAATAGGTAAATCTTAACTAGCTCCACTTACGTCCAAGACAAGGAGAGGGGGCTAGACAAACAAACAGAAAAGTTGATATCACATACTCATTTGGGACCAATGGTGTTCTATTGACTTTTGGATCCAATACTTCTCCAATAGCAAAAATTCCACCTCCCTTGTTTCCATCAAAGCAATGTGAAAAGACCTTTTTCACCTTTCCAGAGGAAGCAAGTTGTGAAAGAATGGATGCATTTGCTCGTCCAAAACCAACTATTCCATCAACAGTCTTAGAAGGTTCTTCAGATATTGAGCACCTATCTCACACCACAATGACAAAAGATAAGAGAAAGCACAGCGATTATTTGTACTTGAACTGAATATGCAAGAAAATACACACAGCAAAAAAAATGAGATTACATGTAGAAGTGTATGAGGGCAAACAACGCACGAATCTGAACTACTCATATTATTCATATCCCAACAAAGTATGGCTCGAATGTTCCAGTTCATAGATGATATCATAACTAGATTCAAGCAGTGGAACCAAAACTCCAGGTAACATATGACAGACATAAAAATCAAGCATGAATACCTACCCGAATGCTATGGATCCATTCATTTTTGAGGTTTGAAGGTTTCCAGTCACTTGGTCAAATCTGATATCATCTCTGACAAAGTATCCCCCAGTTCTGCTCCCATCTGCATAAGTAACAGAATATTCACATTGCCTTCCAGCTTGGCAAGTTGTATTTGGGCTGGTGGTTGCAGCATCACAAAAATCCTCATTACAGGCGATCATCTTTCCAGTGGAGGAGGCCGCCAAGTCATACCGCTTTAGTTTTATCTGGAGGATTGATACATAAACATATAGCAGCAGTTTAGTAATAAGAAGAAACTTGCTGTTAAAGAGGTGTGTGTCGGATTGCAAAAGCTGTTTCTGCACAATCTTGGAAATTTTATTTTAAAAATGAATAAAAAAAAGGAAGGAGAAAAAAAGAAGCAAGCAAGAAAAGAAAAAGAACATACTCGAAGATCACTATCGGTAGGACAACTTTCACAGTCTTGACAATTCAACCATAAGATATCACTTCCTGTATCTATCTGAACATGGTAGTCTACTGGAGGAGTTCCGATAGTAATTTTGGTGTAATAGAGCCTGAATCAGTGTATCCAAATAAATATTGAGATTTACAAATAGTCAAATACAGAACCATCTAGTGCTGCAACCAAGACGATCATGTTAATATTGGTGGTAGAGCCTATGGAGCAGAACTAAACCAGTAGCAATTTTGTTAGAGCCTGCTTCAGTTTTTATTATATAAGCACTGAGAATCACAAACACAGAATTTACTAGTGCTGAAACCAAAACAATCATTTAAATGAGTGAACCACTAGAGTGAAATCAAGGTATAGAGAATGTTAGAAATGCTTTAGGACTTTAATCGTGACTCTTAGGAGTAACTGGTAGAGATACGGTCAAGGAAGAAAATCATGAATTCTATCACCAAACGACAGTCGTGCAGATATTGAGTTCTGACAAGGAAGTGTCTTTATTAAAAATGAAGATGGATATAAGTCATATCTTTGCCTTCAATATGATAAAAGATAGCAGTATGCTTGATTATCCAAGAAAAAATTCTTCCCCATTACCTCTTTAAAAAAAAAAAATACACAGAGCTTGTACAAATTTCTTACTTCAGCTGACATATTCCTTTTTCATATAATGATCTATCAACATCAACAAATTGAAAAAAAAAATTGAAAAAAAAAAAATTGGAACTAGTTCATCCAGTTAACATCCCTAGTTTTAGTACCAGAACCAAAACAAGTATCGGTGATTAACAATCAACCGTAACTGCGTATCAAATCAATGCATGCCACTATTTAGGCAAAGTAACATAGTAAAACGATTGAATTTTAAAACCTATATAAGTGATATTTCAAATTCCAAGTCTCAGTACACATTTAAAGCTCAAACAAATCACACGAAACGCAGATACGTAATTGAATCCATTTCACTCTAAAAGTTCAACTGTTTTAGAGGTGTGGAATCAATTCATTTATATTAATATTCCCAATAGTAGTTAATTGATGAGTGTGAGACATACGCATCGTTAGTGGGCGAAGCATGACCGCCTAACTGAAAATCAATGGCCGCAAGCTTCCTGCCATGGCGCTGCAAGTCGTGAGCTCGCATCGCACCCAAGAGCGTTTCTCTCTCGCCGCGGCCACCATACTTGTGATGGACTTGGAGCACCAAATGGCCCATCACATCACAAATAAGCTGTACCAGAATCAACACGAGCAAGCACATTTTTCCGGAATCCATTGGCACCGGCAATAATTAGTTCAAAATCTGAAACTGTCAACATATTGAGCAGAAGAGAGAGGCTATATGAATGAAGTGGAAAGTCGGAAGAAGACAATGTTTGGTGAAGATAAACGTGGAGGCGGGCGGGAGGAAAAAGAAAATCAAATAAACGAGGTGGCGGGCTAAGGGAAAATGACACACCAACAAGGGTTGAGTAAGATCTAGCTGATCGCCGGGAAGCGTCATTTTAATAATTAGTGGTGTTGAGTAAGATCTAGGTTCTATTTTTCATATTGATGGGGTTGAGTAAGACTCAGGTCTATAATCATTGACAATGATTAAATATATATATATATTTTTTTTTATTTGTAATAAATATTATAAAAAATATTTAATTAAATTTAAAAATTAATAAATGACAATTTTATTGAATTTAAAAAAAACTAAAACATACACTAATTAATAAAATAAAAATACAATAATTTAAAAAATAAAATTACAATAATTAGGAAAAAAAATTTGGGCAGCTACTTCCATTGAAATTCTTTTGCAAGTTTGCAGACGACTTTTTCGTGCGCCTCTTTTTGAGCGGGAGTAAAATTCGACGTGTCTGTAATATAGACGTCGTACGCCCACCTCTCCCTTGCTGACTGGGTCTCCGCTGCGAAGTTCTCAGCTACGGATGCCAACTCTCTTCTCGCCGCCGCTTTGCTCTTCATCCCCTTCTTCACAGCTTTCACTCCTTCGGGACGAACCTGCATCGTGTTTGCATCGCTCGCGGATGTGGTGGATGCGGTGCCGCTAGCAGAAGAAGTATACTCGCCGGCTTCATTTATCCGCGTCCGCTTTGGAGCTATTGGCGTCTTTGGGTTGGAAAAACTTGGGATATGCTTCAAGAGTTCCCACGTAGCCCTATACTGGAACTCTTTCCGGTACTGGGCCTGGTAACTATCTTGAGCCTTTGTGTACAGATCGAGGTCGTTCCGCCCGCTTCCGAGCCCGTCTTCTTCTTTGATGTAGATGGCGGCGAAGTTCTGGATCTGTTTCTTGGCGCGGCTCTATGCGCTCTTTATCACGTCATTTTCTCTTGGCGCGGCGGGAGCTATGAACTGATTGAAGCGGTTACATATTTTCTCCCAGAACTTGGCTGAGGTTTGATAGTTGCTGGTCCGCGTCCAGCCCGAAATCAATGTAGCACCATTAGAGCACTCACAAAAAGAATGAGGGTGAAGCATAAGGTGACAACAGTATACCACCCCCAAGCAAATGGACTGGCTGAAATTTCGAACTGGAAAATTAAAAGCATATTGGAGAAGGTGGTCCATCCCAATCGAAAAGACTGGAGTAATCATTTAAGAGACGCGTTATGGGCATACCGAACTGCTTATAAAACTCCAGTTGGGATGTCGCCCTTCAGGCTTATGTTTGGGAAGAGATGTCATTTACCTTTGGAGATAGAACACAAAGCGTACTGGGCCATCAAGAAAATTAATCTCAGTATGACTATGGCCGGAGAAGAAAGGAAGTTGCAATTAAGTGAGCTGGAAGAGCTCCGGTTAGAGGCATACGACAATGTTGTCCTGTATAAGGAAAGGACAAGGAGGATTCACGATGCAAAAATCCGCAAGAAGGAGTTTTGGGTTGGGCAGAAGGTACTACTTTTCAATTCCCGCTTTAAATTAATGAGTGGGAAGCTCCGATCCAAATGGGGAGGTCCATACATAGTCAAGGAGATATTTCCAAATGAAAGCATTGAAGTATATGACTTGAATGGTAATGATACATTCGTGGTAAATGGGCATCAATTGAAGCCCTACTTTGATTATCCAAATCTGAATCAGCAAAAGGAGAAATGTTCTCTCCTTGACCCTATTTACCAATGAGAAAGGATTTGGGAAGGTCGAGCTCAAGACAATAAACAAGAGCGCTGACTGGGAGACAACCCAAGAGTGGTCATCGGTATGACCATAACCGTTGTGTTATTTTGGAAATTACGAATCTTTTCTTTAGTTTTTTTTATTTTGGGCTGAGATAAATAATAAGAAGACGGGTTGAACCTAATCAGGCCCAATGGAGAATTCAAACTCACTTTGCGATGCAAAGTGTGTAGGTGGAGGCCCATGGTTGTTTGTGGACAGGAAAGGTCTGACCGAGGAGTGACGTGGAAGCGCATCTAACAAGGAAGTGATTGCGCTGCTTTGATTTCCGCTGGAAAATTTGAAATTTGAATTTGGTAATGATTTCTTCCCTTAATCATCCCCAATATTCCATAACCGTCATCTCCACCCTCAAGTTGGTTTAATTCATCCTTCTCCCTTCAAACCACTACCTACATAACTGCTACACACGACCTCCACTCTTTCCACTCAGATTTATAACCGCCATTTACACTCCCATAAAAGCTACCAGTTTCTCGCCCATTCCACACAACGCACTTGAAAAATCAGAAACCCTAAACTTCCCAACCTTCGAAAATTCACCATGGCCAGAACTAAGAAACCTGCAGAAAGAAAGAGTTCCAAGAGCGGTGCCGCCTTCGGCAGCACTCAGGCTGCAACTACTGGACAAAAAGTACTGTTGCTGCCAAGCCTTTACCAGTATGAGGAAAGAGAAAGATGCGCAGCTCCGCGTCGGAGGAGACCCCCATACAAGTCGTGGAGGAAACTACGCCTCCCCTGAATACTGAGGAGAAGGAGCAGGTGTAATACCCTGATCCTTTATAAATCGTTAAGTTCTTCTTAAATGAGTTTATGTGCCTTAATTATGTGCCCTTGTGTGATAAAAATTTCCGAGAAAAGAAATTTTCTTGTGAAATTACTAAAATGCCCTTGAATGACGTTATGTGATTTTTATTGTTTCGGTTATCCGAATCGATTGTGTGATGAATTGATTGAGCATGATTATGTGAGTGTGAGTTTGAGTTTGAATTTCGGAGAATTCTAAGAAGTTTCATTTTTGGATGAATAGTAACTTTTCTCGAGTTTTCGCTATTTATCGAATTTTTCTGAATTTCGTCAAATTAGTGTCTTTTGAGTCTATAAATGATTTTAGAAGCTTTGAGATAGGTTTGAGAGTCGTCATAAATCGTCCGAGAGAAAATTCAGTTGAAGATCCAGAAAACCCTAATATGAATAGTGAATTCTGACTTTTTCTTCGTTTCTCGGAATTTTGATTTGAAAACTTGATTTCTGGATTCTTTGATTTATTTGGTGAAGTTTGAGACAGAGTAGAGAGAATTTCAATGTCGAGAAAGAGTCGTGGTGAGTTTCAAATCGTTTGAGAGTTTCATGATAAATTAGGGATAGATTGCACCGGATAACTTTTTCTTCCGGCGAAATTTATATCGCGTTTTTGATCACCAGGTGCAACTAATTCAATTAATAACCTATCCTACTCTCATTTCTCACTCTCTCTCTCTCTCTCTCTCTCTCTCTCTCTCTCTCTCTTAAACATCTCTCTCTTTTAATCATCTATCTCTCTCCATTCTCTCTCCCTCTCTCTCTTCTCTCTCCCTCTCGGCAATCACACACACACACACACACACACACCAAAACCTCCATTGTTGAGCAACCTCCAAGCTCCAAAAGATGAAGATAAACCTTGTCACAACCTGATTTTTAATGTATTAAAACGACTAGAAAACAAGGGGCAATGAGGTAGAACAACGAACTTTTACTCAAAGAAACATGCTCGATAATTGAAGAATAAGATCAAACAACCAAACATGCTCACAAATAAAGTGGATTATCAATTAATGATTTCTCAAGAAATAGACATTTGTCACGATTTTGGATATCGAACCAATCAAAGGATTAGGTTTGGTTATCAATAAATGTTTGCATTCAAAAGGTAAGTGTGCTAATTTTTAACTTTTAATCGTCAAGTGGTGGTGAAGTTGATTTGAAGAATCGTTAGATGATTCCAATAAGTTTTAAGTGGAATTCAGAAAAGATTTAAGAAATTACTGAGCTTAGGGGCTCTTTCATTTTGAGGGATCGAGCATGCAAGGCAAGGTTATTTTAAAAATAATGAAGTTGCAGTGGAATATAATCATCGACTTGAAATCCCAAGGTTATATGTGTGAAGACACATAACCTCAAGCTTAAACATTTATTTAGAAAGTGGATAGCAACGAGTCACCCCAAGCACACCGCATCCTTCCTCATCCGAGCTAACCTGCACGTTTTAGAAATAACATGCAGGGCGTGAGTACTTCCTACTCAGTGAACACATGCCAAAAATATTTGAAACTCTGCTCATTAGAGCTATATGGTTAGACTTGCCTCTTTTGTTGCATCACAAGGGTTAAATATATAATCGTTTAAAAACAGTTTACCACTTGTGATAGCCATAAAAACATTTTCATACTTTTCTGAAATCGACTACAGTCATTTATACTCAAGTATGAATCACTCTACAACTTATCTTTATGTGGTGTCGAGAAGTAGGCCTCCTCCTCGAACACCGTGACCGGCCCAACCGAAGCAAGGCTCACAGTCACCTTAAATAATGCATGCATTGTCCCGTATCTTACAGGACCTTTATCCCGTGCGTCCACAGGACCTTAATAACTTTAACACGTAGATGATTGCATATTAAAACATTTAGAACATTTAGGCAAGTCAATCAATTTGAAAAGCACACGTTATACATAGATAGTACACGCATTCATCATTTGAGTTTCGGTTTAGAAAGCCCACCTGTCATCCGGTGGTTTTGCTCGGAATATCTCGTTTCGTCTCGCTTCTTACTTCTGGACTCCACTCGTCTCTTACTATCGAACTTCACTTGTTCCTTCAAGGTTAACATTCTTGTAAGGACGAGTTATATTTCTCGGAAACGATAAACAAGTTCTTACGCTCGACTGAAGGACTTCTACTTGACTTGGGTTTCCTTAATTTATCTCGGATTATCTAGCTCGATCTCTTCGGCTTCTCGATTCTATTCAAATACTAAACCAACTAACTCTGAACTCAAGTACTTGACTTTAAAAAATATTTAATTATTTTATTAATAAAATAATCCAAAAAGGACAAAAATAACTATTCACACTTTACGTCACATTTTTCTCGATTTTTCGAGTTAAACGAACTCAAAAAATTATGAAATTAATTCTCGGGTTCTAACATCTCAAATCATTCACAAACAAACTTTCAGTTCAAGAATCGAACGTTCACAAACAGGTAAACGATCGACTTCGATAATTATTTGGAAAAAGAAAATTTTTCCAAATATAATAAAATATTCTAGAAAATTAAATTAATTATTTAATCATAATTATAAACTCGGTTAATCATTCAAGACTCGGTTATTGAATTATGCTATCTCGACTCTGCTCGGTTTCTAGAAAATATAAATTATTAAACTTAAATGAAATTAATTACATTTCTCCTTTAATAATTTTAAAATTTTAATCATTTAATCGGAAATTAAAATCCAAAACTAACTTTACTAAATAAAGTTTTCGTCTTTTTCTCGTAAAACGTGCCGTTGCTCGGAAACTTATTAACTCGATAAAAAGATTCTAATGACGTCTAGTTATTTTTAATTAACTCAATTATTCTTCTCATTTTCATTTTCCTTTACATTATTTCTCATTTCTTATTAATTAAACTCGATTTTTCATTAATGATCTCGATTCTCAACAACTTCTTCGTCTTAACTCGAATTCAAAAATTTCGAGAAGAAACTCCAATTGATTTCACTTCATCTTCATCATCAATTCATCACATTCATCAAATCTAACTTGAATCTTCAAGAACTATCAACCTTGATCATCACTTTTAATTTGAATTTAATTAATAAAAATTTCTAAAAATTCATTAAAAATTCATTTCTCTATTTCTTTTTATTTTAACACCTTTATTCCATCAAATCATACATCATCTATCCATATATCATCAAATATCATCTTTTTTTCAAGAACATCCTCAAGAACATCATGAACATCATCAAGAACATCAAGAACATCATCTTCTTCATCCTTACTCAAAATTTTCGGTTCTTTTTTTTTAAAAAATAACAATTAATTTCTTTCTTCCTTTTCTTTATTTCTTATTATCATTTATCTCAATTTCCATCTCCAAATCCAACTAAAACATCAACACATCAATCTTCAAATTTCCATCAAACTTTCGGTCCACACACATATATAAACTTCATCATTTTTCTCATTCAATCACATACTAAAAAACTATTAGATCATCATCTTGAACACAAATCCATCATCCAAATCAAGCTTAAATCATCAACATGAAAATCCCTATTTTTAACTCATAATTTTCGGCACTCTCGACATATATATATATATATATATATATATATATATATATATATATATATATATATATATATATATCAATTTTTCTCTTTTAATCATCACTACACTTATATACTCACAAGGATCATGAACACCATAATAAAAATCAAAAATCAAAACTATACTCCTAAGCATTATTTTCGGCAGATTTTATAGGGGAAGAGGAATCGATTTTTAAATCCTATTTTCTTGCATAAAAATTACTCAAAAGATCAAAGATCAAAGCTAGAAAGAGAGGCTTCGATTCCCTTGCTCAAAAGATCATTTTGATCGAATAAAAGAGGGAAGAAAATTGAGGATTTCTTGAGTTCTAATCACTACAATCAAACAATAATCAAAGAACTTACTACTCTTGAAAGGTTGATAGATCAAAGGGCTTCAATCCACATGATTCTAAGCTCCGAATCAAGCTAAAAATCGAGCTCCTTCTTTAGGCACAAGGCTGCCGGAAAATGAAAGTGAGAAAGGAGGATGAATTCTAGTCTCAAATCGATCACAAGAATGAGAGGATTTCGAATACCTTAACGATCAAGTCATTAGATGCTCGGATGTGATCTTCTTGGAGATTGAAAGCTTGAAACTCAAGCTCTAATGGAGGAGAGAGAAATAGTGTGTGTGTGTGTGTGTGTTCATAGCCGTGAGGGAGAGAGATGAGAGAGATGAGTGGGAGAGAGAGATAAGAGAGAATCTTAGAGAGATTTTTCAAGATTGGAAATGATTAAGAAAGAAAAATTGAGAGAGAGAAAATGAGAGAGAGTTATGTCGGCAAGACATATTAGAGAGAGAGATAAGGTGTTATCCGGTGCAATTTAACCCTAATTTCTCATTAAAATCTCAAACGATTTAAAACTCACCACGACTCTTTCTCGACATCGGAATTCTCTCTACTTCATCTCTAACTTCACCAAATAAATCAAGGATACTAGGAATCCAAGTTTTGGCTCAAAATTCCAAATAACGAAGAAAACGCAAAAAGTTACTATTCATATTCATTTCCTCAAAGAAATAAAATTCAAACTCGATTCAAACAAGCTCATAAAATTCTCAAACATGCATCAATGGTCTTAGAATAAATTTTAGATTCAAAATTCACTAATTTGACGAAATTCAGAAATAATTGATGAATAGTGAATTCTCGTCGTCGATTACTATTCACTGAAAAATAAATTTTCTCAGAACTTTCCGAAATTCGAACTCAAACTCAAACTCACATAATCATGCTCAATCAATTCATCTCACATTAAATTCGGTTAACCAAAACAAGAGAAATTGCGTGACGACACTCAAGGACATTTTGGTAATTTTGCAAGAAAATTTATTTTCCTTGAAAACTTTATCACCAAGGGCACACATTTAAGCTCATCAACTCAATTAAGACGAACTTAAAGACTCATGAAAGATCAGGGTATTACAAACCTAGCTCCTGATCATCTACCGACTAATCCATTAAGGTATTTGAGGTCCTCTCATCGTAGTGATCAATTTAAGACTAGGTTTCATTCATTTCCTTTCCTCTTGAAAATCGGCAGCTTTGCCTAAGGAGATGGAGCTCGACTTTTTCTTGTGTGGATCATAGAGTTGCGTGGAATTGAAGCCTTTGATCGATCAAACCGTTTAGTGTAAGTAAGTTCTTTGATTCTTGTTGAATTCTAGCAAGAAATCCTCCCTTTTTCGTTCGATCAAAATGACCCTTGAGCTAGGAAAATCGAAGCCTCTCTTCCTAGCTTTGATCTTTGACATTTTGAGTGATTTCCATCCAAGAAAATAGGAGTTAAAAATCGATTCTTTCCCCTCTTGTAAAACTGCCGAAAATTTAGTATAAGGGGTAGAGTTTTGATTTTTTATTTTGAGTGTGATATTCATGATCCTTGTGTGTATATATGTGTGATGATGTTGAAAGAGAAAAATTGAAATATATATGTATGATGAGGAACCGAAAATTTTGAGGATTTTTGGATGTTTTTGTGTTGATGATTCAAACATGATTTGAGTGATGAATTTGTGTTCTAGATTGAGATTAAAGAGTTTCTATGTATGTGATTGAATGAGAAAAATGATAAAGTATGTATATGTGTGTGTACCGAAAAAATATATATATATATATATATATATATATATATATATATATATATATATATCTTGAAGATTTTATGATGTTCTTGATGATTTTATGATGTTCTTAATGATTATATGATGTTCTTGATGATATAAGTTGATTAATGAGTGATTCGATGATTTAAAGTTGATAGAATAAGAGAATCGAGAAGAATAAATTTTAAAGAATTTTTCTTGGAAAAATTCGAACTAAATATGATGAATAAGGTTGATAATTCTTGATGATACATGTTAGAATTGATTAATGTGGTAATTTAATGAAGAAGATGAAGTTAAAATAATTAGAGTTTCTTTTTGAAATTTTTGAATCCGAGTAAATATGAAGAAGTTGTCGAGTAATGAAATGTAATTAATGAAAAATCGAGTTAAACTAAGAAACGAGAAATTTTATAAAGGGAAATGAAAAATAAGAAGGAATAATCGAGTTATTAAGTAATTAGATGTGATTAGAATCTTTTATCAAGTTTAGTAAAATTTCCGAGTGATGACACGTTTTATAAGAAAATAACGAAAACTTTATTTCGTAAAATTTTAATAAGAGTTTCAGATTTTATTTCCAATTTTATAATTAAAGTTTTTAAATTAAAATAAGA
>CM055959.1:59694874-59956782 GCA_029490685.1 Schizonepeta tenuifolia
GGCGGCTCGACGCGGTGGGACAACCTCGAGACACCGCTTCCTGCACCAGGTTGTCTCGAGCCGGCCATGGAGACATCCATTGTGGATCGTCTTACATATATCTTGTTATTGAGTAATTATATTTCTTTAGTTTCACCAATTTTATGTGCTGATAAAGAGATTGCTTTATTCAATAGTGGTTCCTCAACATTTCCGTAATGAATCAAAAATTGAATTACAAGGATATTTTAGAAATTGAAACTTTAATAATGATTATAACACAATTTACGAAACAATAGATTATATATTGCAGATAATTTGATATATTTAACCAAACAAAATATAAATAACTTATCTTTCTTTACTGGTGGAAATGTCAGTTTCTCAAATGATAAGTTTGCGTGACACCATCTAAGCGTTATCCATTTGTCATCGTTCCAACTAACCATGGCCCCTACTTGATGCAACTTCTTACTTCAACAAACTTCACTGTGTAAGTGAACAAGTTCGGTTTGATTCAAACAAGAACTTGATCAATCATGCGTGATGTTTCTTAACATAGGTGGAACTGGAGTTCGTAGAATTGGTTTTTGATCGATTCACTTAAGTCTAGCTGCTATTCATTCAGAACAATAATATGCAAAACTAGCAACCAAGAGTGATCAACGTCTCCATATATAGTGCCTATGGCCAGGTGAAACTACAAGAAAGCCTCGAGGATGTGTGTTCCTCAATAATGAAAAAAACGTTATAATTAAATTATATAGTTCTTTACAAGAGATTACTTATCCAGATGTTGTGATAAAAGATAAAAGACCCTTAGGTGGCCATAGGTTACTGTATTGATGCATTTGAAGCTGTTGTTGACTTGTTGCCTTATGTTGTTCCTCAACTACCTCAACTTCAAAACCATGAACGCACTGGTTCGCCAACAACACGCAGTTGGGATACCGGACATGAAGTTCTGTCCGACGCACCACTGTAGTGCCTGTCAGCACGGAAAGTTGGCTAGAGCATCATTTCGTATTAAAGTGTCGCCATCGACGGATCGAGTTCTGCAACTGATCCATATGGATCTATTCGGTCCGGTCACCCTGAGAGCCTAAATGGAAATAAATACACTCTGGTAGTTACTGATGACTACTCGAGGTACACTTGGGTGATCTTCATGGCATACAAAAATGAGACGAGAGAAAAGTTGCCTAAACTTATGGATAGACTTGCAAATCAACAAGGAAAATCTATCGTCTCCATCAGATCTGATCGCGGAACTGAGTTCCTCAATGAGTCTATTATTGAGTATTGCGAGAAGAAAGGCATAACTACCAGACCTCAGCTGCAAGGACTCCACAGCAGAATGGAGTAGCTGAAAGAAGAAATCGAACGCTGAAGGATGCGGCAATTTGCATGCTCACCAGCTCAGCTCTGCCAAAGAGATTTGGGCAGAAGCGGTCAACACAGCATGCTACACACAGAATTGATCCCTCCTCATGAAACGGCAAGGGAAGACTCCATACGAGCTGTGGAGGAACAGAAAGCTAAACATTTCCTACTTTCGTGTGTTCGGTTCTAAGTGTTACATCCACAATAATGGAAAGGCTCAGTTGAAAACCTTCGAGTCGAAAGCAGTCAAAGGCATATTCTTAGGATATGCTGTGAAGTCTAAAGCTTACAGAGTTTTCAACAACAGCTCCAGAATTGTGGAAATAACACCTCATGTGTTGTTTGATGAATCTGCTTTTGAGTGCAGAAAACAGGCTAACTGGCAGACAACTGAAAGAAGTGCACCGGCCCAGCCAGTTGAGACAAAATCTCAAGCTCAAAGATTGAAGAATCTAGTAGAACCGCTTATTTGGTCAGCTGAAGTCGAAGAAGTGTACTCTTCTGACGATGAAACTAAAGATCACGCCTCAAAATAAAGGAGGAACTCTAGAGCCAACTAACCAAGTGCCAACCACAGCTGAAGCTTAGTCAGGAGAAGCAACTGAGCAGCTATCAGGTCCAGGACATTCCAGTCGAAGATCAGCCAGCTCCCCAATTCATCCCTCAACTCCAACTGAGGATGGAATTGCACCAGAAGCAAGATCACCAAGATCTGCACCTCCGACGTCTCCAAGATCGGAATATTCCATCATGATGCTCGACTCAGCCAAGCGAGCCAGGAAGCACAGACGTTGGAATAAGAACCACGTTAATGATCCCGTGATAGGAAATCTGCAAGCCGGCATCCGAACTAGACGGTCAGCTTAAGTTGTAGATTCCTCAGCTTATGTTCCGACTCAATCAGGAACCTCAGCTGATGATGAATCAACTTTGGAAGCACAGTATGCTGACGAGCTCAGGATACTAGGAAAGCTGGAACAAGTAGGAGATGTAAACATGATTGCATGCTTTGTGGCAAATGTGCCAGAACCCAAAAACATCTTGGAAGCTTTGAGATGTATCCACTGGACCCAAGCAATGCAAGAAAAGCTCAACGTGAGAAACTCTGTATGGGAACTTGTTGAAAGACCTGAGGGGGTCAAGGTAATTAGGATGAAGTAGATCTTCAAAAATAAGCGTGACGCCATTGGGTGTGTTGTGAGAAATAAAGCTAGACTGGTAGCTCAAGGTTACTGCCACTAGGAAGGAATTAACTTCGAGGATTCCTTCGCTCCAGTTGCTCGTTTGGAAGCGATTCAGATTTTCCTAGCCTACGCCGCTCACCATAAGTTCAAAGTCTATCAAACGAACATAAAGTGTGTGTTTCTCAATGGCGACATCAAAGAAGATGTTTATGTAGCTCAGCCTCCCGGTTTCAAAACTGGTCACGGCAAAGTCTACAAGATGAAGAAAGCCATATACGGACTGAAACAGGCTCCGCACGCATGGTATGAAACCTTGTGTGGCTTTCTATTCGAATTAGGGTTCATTCGAGGTTCAGTCGACAAGATATTTTTCACCATCAAAGTTGGAGGAGATATCCTGGTGGTGCAAATCTATGTCGACAATATCATCTTCGGATCCAAATCTGAAGATCTGTGTAAGAGGTTCTCCCAACTCATGAAAGATAAATTCGAAATGTCCATGATGGGAAAGATGATTTATTTTCTTGGGTTGCAGGTGAAGCAGTTGCTAGAAGGAATTTTCATCAATCAGTCCAAGTACATAAAGGAGTTGATCTCCAAATTTGGACTGACCTCTAGCCGGACCACGAAGATCTCAATTAATACAAATTGGAAGATCGATCCGGTCCAGGAAGGGAAGCTCGTCGACGCCAAGATGTACAGAGGGATCATCAGGTCGATGTTGTATCTAACTGCTAGTCGACCAAATATCTCCTACGCAGTTGAAGTCTGTGCAAGATTTGAGGTTGAGCCTAGAGAAGCTCACTTGCACACAGCAAAGAATATCATCAAGTACCTCAAGGGATCAGTCCACATAGGACTATGGTACCCAACTGATGATAACATTGAACTGATCGGCTACTCAGACGCAGACCTAGCCGCAGACAGAGTTGATAGGCGATCAACCTCTGGATATTGTCAGTTCCTAGGAAGCAAGTTAGTTTCCAAGTTCTCGAAGAAACAAGTCTGCATCGCCACCTCCACAACTGAGTCGGAGTATATGGCAGCTGGAAGCTACTGTATGCAAGTCCTAAGCAGCAGCTGAGAGACTACGAAGTGGAGACTGGCTAGGTACCCATCTTCTATGATAGCTCAAGTGCTATAGCCATCATGGTGAATCTAGTTCACCATTCTAAGACTAAGCACATCGACATTTGGCATCACTTCTTCCGTGATCATGTTGAAAAGAAGGATGTCATTGTTGAGAAAATTCACACTGACATTTAGAGAGCTGATATCTTCAAAAAGTTGTTGGTGGAAGCTCGATTCAAGATGCTGTGTCAACTCCTTGGATTGCTCAACCCAACCGATAAAGAAGCCATGAAGATGGAGATCACAAGTTGAGGGGAAATCTCAACTTGAGGGGGAACTGAGCTTTTTCGCCTTCCCGTTCAGTTCAGCTAGTGATGGAGTGAAACCTCCACTGTACCGATGAATTGAGTTAGTTGAGAGCTAGCTGAGTAGAAGAGTCAGTCGTGGTCAACGCCGACTGAGTAACGCTATGTTGACTTGTTCCTTCTCTTTAAGGAGGGTGCCTTGAATTTAATTCAAGCATCTGTTACAAGTCATTTGCGTTGAATTAGCCAAGCGGTCACCTCTTTGGAAAGTTGGTCTAGTCCCTTAGACTATGCTTGTAGATCGTGATTAGGCTGACATAGGGTCACCAACTCTCCTCACGCGCGCGAGTGTTCTACACCGCCTCATGACAGGTTCCATCACCGTCATTCTTGGAGCAACTTTTTCTGAAACAATGCATTAAAATATGTCGTTTATCTTGAAGAAACTGTACGAGTTGATTTGGATCTCAACTCCCTTATAAATTGGGGGCTTTGCAATTTATTTTGCATATAATCCAGAATTCGTATCTCAACTACTCAAAAATTTTCTGCCTCTCTCTCATGAAATTTTTACTTTGTGGTTTCTCTCTTGCTAAGGTTTATCTTCCTCTTCAGAAAAACCTACCAGATCGAGAATATGTCCTCCCACTTTACAAAGCGGTCATTTCCTTCCTCCAGCCCCTAATCTGTGAAACAATCGGTTCAGCAAGGACGTTATGTTCATGGCTATATGAAATACAGACGCCTCAAATGACTACTCATGATGTGGGTACTTCGTGATGCAGCTCCTTGAAGTGTTCTTCCAATTGCACATTAGGTTGAAGATCTGCAATCCCACGTCACCTTAACAGGACCTCTATAACCTGTCCGTCAGACCTTCCACTCAGCCTCAGGCATTCCCTCTTGAGATTGCACATCAGGGTTTCTCTTGTTTGCAAGATAGTCTCAGTCGAGTAGTTTTCACCAGACGGTGAAGGAGACATAGATTTCCGCTCTTTAGCGAATCTAGTCTGGAATGTCTCCTGCGAATCCCTCTCTCTCCTTAACTTTTTGCTGATGCCAAAAAGGGGAAGAAGCGGAAATGGCACTGTTTGGATGCTGCTCAGACTGTTCACTCCATTTTGATGCGAAAATCCGGTGACCTTTCGTGCAGGATTGAAGGCTGATAAAGGCCGAAGAAGAAAGCTGACAAGGGTTCAGTTTTCTCCTCCTATTCAAGGAAGACTTTTTAGGCAACTGACGTCAGCTACCAAGGTTGTTGAAGGAAAGACTGATAAGATCATACAAAGGATGACCTTAGCCTCCAGCCTTGGAGAGGAAGAAGATGAAGATCTTCCCTTAAGGAGATGGAGGAGTCGGAGACAAAGACCTAGAGTAGATTAGAAGTTAGGACTATTGTTCAGTTATAACTGTAATCCTCCCCAATTTGTTATTTGTTATAACAAGTTGTTGGTTGTTAAAGGTCTTTGGCTGTTGACCTCACTTGTTGATAACCTCTTGTTGTCCAAGTTCGAGGTCAGCATTTTTTTTTTGTTTTTTGTTTTTCTTGTTTTTGTTTTTGTGCTCACACTTTCATTTTAAAGATGATGGTCCCAAAACGAGTTACTGGTGTATGGGGGGGAATACACCAGTTAGGATTTAAAAACTTAAACCTGAAAAATCACTTCAACTGAGCAAAAAGGACTCAGTTGGAATCTCACAGCTGAGTAAGCGACCTCAGCTGGAAGAGTGAGGCTGTGCGGAATGTGGTGGAAAATAAACTCGTTAAAAACAACTCACGCAAAACAGCTCGGTTCGTCAAGAACCAAAACAGCTCGGTTGAAAAAGTGCAAATGAGGTTTGTATGTCGGTTAGATTGATCAGATAAAAAATGCAAAAGCAACTGAATAAAAACAAACACATACACACAGGATTTAATGTGGTTCGGAGATAACCCTCCTACGTCCACGGGGAGATGTGAATCCTCACACCTCAGTCCAAGTTCTTCTGGACAGAACCACTCAGCTTACGCGGGCTGAGCAACCGTTAAGGATAAGTTTGCGGGTACTTATCGACCTTACAGATTAGTTTCCGGGCACTAAACAGCCTATGTCAAGTTTGCGGGTACTTGACGACCTGACTACTCAATTGCAGGAAGAGTAAGGTCCTAGCACACTTTTTAGGGTGTGAGTATGGGTGGGATTTCCAACTACAGCTCGATCACGAATGAGAGCTGGATCTAAGGCTTGAACGAATAAACACTCAAACTAAGATCTAAGACAGATTTTCACTTTATGAACCCTCAGCTACTAATGTTCTATCACTCTTGAACTCTCAGCTGCTGATGTTCTTAGAATAGGATTTTAGCAGATTTTTCTTTCGCTTGATTCTCTTGTGATTGCACTTTTCTCTCTTGCTTCAGTCTGTCTCTTGTATCTCTCGAATGAGAGATTGCCTCTATTTATAGGCGGAGAGAATCAACTAGCCGTTGGAGGAGTTGTTGATCTCTGATCGTCGAAAGCGATGGCTTGTCTCTCATCTCTGCAGACTTTCCCGATATGGCATCTGTGCTCTTCTGCATTCCATCTGAGACAGCCTTGTGTTGGACAAGATGGGGTAATGACTGAACGGTCAAACCCTCATGTGACTTCCTTTTGAAATTCAAATCTTAACCTTTCTGACAGTCAACCTCGGTTCGTCGGTTGAAAGTCTTGATCTTCATCTGAGTGGTCTTCAGCTGATGTTCTGAGCTGTTGGACTCTCAGCTGACTTTGAACTTCAAGCAGTTGATCTTCTTGTTCGAGTTCTACAACTGAGGTTCTGAAACTGAACACTCAGTTGTCTTCCCTGTGTTTACTCAGTTGGGTTTGAACCTTCAGATGATCTTATGTTCTCTTCCTCTCTACTGTTTCTCATCTGATGAACCCTCAGTTGGTTTTCTTCACAACTGATGTTCTGAAGACTTCCCCTTGTTTGCATCTGAACATATGAACTCTCAGTTGTCTTTCTTCACAACTGATGTTCTGTCTGAGTGACGCCTTGTTGCCATCTTCAGCTGGAGACCTGTAAAGATAAAATCTTAACTTTGCTCAAACAGCGAGCCTAAATTCTAACATTAGGTTCTGGCAACATCTACTCGGTTGGGGTCAGTCGGTTTTGGAATTCATCAAAACTCATACTAATAAATTTCCCAACAATTTCCCCCTTTTTGATGATGTCAAAACCACTTACAACTTTAAACCACTATTGATCTAATCCTCACTAACTGACCTAAAATCTCAGCTGAAATTCTAGACAGTCTATAAGATAAAACATCAAAGGGTTAGAACAGTTATAACATGATATTGAAAGACGTTGTGATTCAGAGCTTGGACAATGAGGAATTGTTCATCAAGGTGAATCGTATTATATACTTTGAAGTTTTTGTTACAACTAAAGGTTACAAGGTTAAGCACAAAACAGATAAAGATACAACAGTTGCTTCAAAAACTACAACATCCAAAAACTTCATCAGCTCAAAAACTTTGACAGCTCAAAAATACTGTTGACCGTACTTGCTGAAGATACGGTTAAAGATCTCCTTCTTCGCCTCCGACTCGATCCCAGTGTTGACGCCGTGTTCCTTGCAGACTTGCCTTGCCTCAGCCATGATCGTATTTCTATTTGGCGTGCTCGTGCCTTTGATCATCGGAGGGCGGTACCTGCACATCTTCGGAACTGGAACGGTGTTGGGATCAAGCTGAGCATTCAGCATAGCTCGCTTGAACTGACTAAACATTCCAGGGTCTCCAGATCTGAGTTCCCACAGGGCTTCCTTGAAGGCTTGCCTTGGGTCTTCAGTCGAGTAGACTTTCCTGTAGTAAAAGTCATTGACAAACTCATGCTTGAACTGCTCCCAGTCATCGTTCCACTCAGCATTCATCCACTTGTCAACATGTGGATACTGAGACGGGAGCGGAGCATCCTTCTGCAGTTGGCGCGTCGACTTCCTAGCCTCAACCTTCATCTGGTGCTTGTTGATTCTTCGCACACTCCGGCTGGCTTTATTCCTGTCGACGTTCTTTTCCACCTTGGCGAGCTCCTTCTCGAACTTGGCCACCTTCTTGGCCTGATCGGCAGCGAACTTCTTGATCCAGGAGGGATTCAAGTACTTTTCCTTTGACTCCCCTATAGCTTTGGCAGCTTCAATGCAGTCTTCAACAGATATCCCGTCAAGTTCTGCATCGAGCTCGGCCGTGAGCTCGGCTACGAGGTCGTGGGAGACTTCCAGTTCGGGCTGCGATCCCTCAGCTCCTTCAGCTGGCACTCCTTCACCATCAGCTTGCTGGAGAACAGCTTTCCCTCGTCCAGCAACAGCTGCTGGCTCCTTGTCTTCCCCAGCTGCTGGCTCCTTATCTTCCCCCTTTTTGGCATCATCCAAAAGGGTGGCGATAGTGCCATCCAGGGAGGTCAACTTGGCTTCAGCCTGTTGAACTCGGGAAAACAGTTCGTCAACAGCATCCTTCTCAGCTACCTTATTGGCCAACTCCAAGTCTTGGCGCTCCTGCTCAGCTCGCTGCACAGCTGCAATGGTCGCAGAGACCTCTTTGTGGAGAGAGACGAACTCAGCTCGGAAAGAGGCGAACTGAGACATCCACTCCTGGTCCTGAGTCTGCTGGGACTTTGCGAGGTCAGATTCAGCCACGGTCTTGAACACGTTGAAATCCGAGCTGAGGCTCTGAACGGCCTTCCTTAGAGCCAAGACCTCCGAGCTGGAAGAAGTGGAGAGGTCTTCGAACTGGTGCTGTAGAGAGGAGAGAGCTGGCTGATCGGAGGGTCCGGGCAGAAGTTGTGGTAGTGGCTGGGCAGCAGGCTCCAAGACAACCATGGCAGATCGGCTGGCGAGGTAGGCCTTGAGCTTGTCTTCTTCTCTCTTGGCCGCCTCATCAGCTGCGTCGACGTCGTCCATGCAGGAGGCATTCTTGGCTAGCATGTCATCAAGAAAGTGAACATCTCCAGGATTGTTGCACAGCTCCCTGGTGTCTATCCCTTCTTCGATGCTCTTGTCCAGACGTCGTCGGAGCACAGCCACCTTCTGGTTGTATGCCACCTCCAGGTTTTGATAATCGAAGTACTCCCTCAGGTTGGACTCTTCGACCTTCAACCTGTCCCAACCATGGATCCTGAGGGTCTCCTCCTTCACGTACCAATAGCTGAATATGACGCTAAATTGGTAGAGCAGTTCCGTCCCGAAAACAGTAAATATGGGCATCGAGGCTGCCTCGGGGAACATGCCAATCAGCTTTCGGAGGTAGTAGCTGAGTCTTCCTTCATATTCAGCCAGGATCGCCTGGCGGTTGGCTTCTTCATCGATCTGAGGGGGGTCAATATCGAAGGTTACGGGTTCGATGGTTTCATCAACGTTGGCCAAAGGAATGGTCACAACGTTGGCATCGAGCGAGAGGCTCGGAATATCTGACTGAGGACCAGTTGAGAGAACTGGATCCTCTTTGGATGGAGAGTTGACTGGCAGGAGGGTTTCTTCAGTCACAGGTGGGTTTACCTGGCTGGCATCAGCTCCAGTTTAACTGTCGTGGGACTCCTCAGATGAAGAAGAGTCATCTGAGGAGGAGCTGGAATCCTCCACTTGAATTTCTACGTCTTCAGCTGCTTTGTCCTGACGCGGCTGAAGAATGAATCCAGCTAGGTCAACCGATTGGCTGGATTCGGTTGACTCCTTCGCCTCAGCCGGCTTGACCACCACTGGACTTGTTGTGGATGGTTGAGCCGCTGGCTAGATGATCCTGATCCTTGGCCTCTTCTGCAGAGGTTCCTCCTCTTCCTCTTCTTCGTCTTCTTCCTCCTCAGCTACCTCCTCCAGCTGGCGCTTCGCCGGCTTGGTTCTCGAAGGGCGGCGAGCTGCTGACTCCACAGCTGGCTTGGGAGCACCCTTGGGGGTATAGACAGCCTCCACAACGTCCCTTGCCTTCTTGGTTGTGGGGAACAGCGTCAGCTTATTGAACGGCGTGTCCTCACTGCCTTCCCATGTCAGCGGCAGTCCCTGTGTGGCTTGAAGGATGAGGGCAGAAATCTTTGTTTCAAAGTTGAGTGTCCCCTTGACACTCAACAGCAGTTCTCCGGACTCAGCTGTTGTCTCGGAGATTTTCTGCTTCTCCATCATTAGCTGACTTTCAACAAAGCCCAGCCAGTCGACCTGGTGCAGTTCCTCCAGGGCCTTCTGTTGCTTGAGCTTCGGCCTGCTGATGTCATCGAAGGCTCCTCCATATGCGAAGGCGCATTTGGAAATCACGTCGAAAAGCAGTCGGTGCGCCGGCTTCAGCTTCGTTTTTTGCATGCTCCCCTTCAACGGCTCGGGAACAAGAAGAATGGTTTGAAGGAAGGCATCAGCTTCCTTGTCAGTGAAGTTCCCCACCACATCTGTGGCTTCGCGATTTCTGGGGATGAGCTTCTCCAGCTCCTTGGATACCTTTATCTCCACGACGGTGTCTTCTACTGTTCGGGAGGTTCTGTGGCGTTGCTTGCACGGGATGATCGTGACAAGCCCATCTTCTGCAACACGCTGCAGATTCCGGTAGAAATGTACGACCTGCTTCCTGAGCAACAGGGACGGAGAGAGGGTTGCCCAGTCAAGCAGATGGTGGTCGGAGAGAATGGCGGCGACGGAAGCGAGCTCAGGCGAGGAGAGAGCCGCTCTGGATAAAATTTGTTCGAAATGAATCTTCGACATCACCATGTCGAACGATTCCTGGAAAGTAGCAGGCTCTGCGGAGACCATCTTCTTAGAGGCTTTTGATTTGGGCGCCATCTCGAGTAGATATATATGTAAAGACGAGGGAAAAGACTTTACTGAAAATGGCGAAACAAGATTTGAGAAGATGATGAATAGTGAGTAAAGATATGCACGAAAAGAGAAGGTAAGGATCACTTCCTGATTTGCCGTATTATATAATCTTTGACTCGGATAAAATCAACGGCTAGGGTTAAATCGCGCGTATTTATCAACGGCTGTGATTTCGCGACTGTTGGGTAATTTTGACTGATATACCACGTGAGCGAGTGAGAAGGTGAATAGTTTAGGGTGTCAGCCCAGTCGCACTATAAAGTAAGGCTATAGGTGTTCAGCCAGACTTTACATTAAATGCGACATGATGACTTATTTAGTCTAGCTGACATGTTCAGGAATGCTTGAATTTATTTCAAACATTCTCATTTAATATCATAACACCTTCAGTCATAAATGATATCTGGCAGCTGATGTCGATATCAGCTGTATACCTCAGTTGTGCTCCTCAGTTGCCGCATACCATCAGCTGACTCGAGTTCGTCTGTTCAGCTGACATTTGTTGTTTTCAGTTGGCAGTTCGCATCTGAGATTCCCCTTTTTTTTTTTAGCTTCCCCCTTAAGTCGATATCCGACTCTTCAGCTCGGATGGATCCTCATCAGCTCGGATGACTCTTCTGCTCGGATGAGTTTTTAGCTCGGATCCAAGAGTCCTTGAAGATCACACAGCATCTTGAACCGGACTTCAGGAAGAGGTTTGGTGAAGATGTCAGCTCTCTGAATCTCAGTTGGGATCTTCTCCATGGACACATCCTTTTTCTCAATATGATCTCGGATGAAATGATGACGAATATCAATATGCTTAGTCCGAGAGTGGTGAACAGGGTTTAGAGAGATAGCTATGGCACTCGAGCTATCACAATGAATGGGAACCTGTCCAGTTGAGACTTCATAATCTCTCAGCTGCTGCTTCAGCCACAATACTTGCATGCAACAGCTTCCGGCAGCCATATACTCTGACTCGGTTGTCGAAGTAGCAACACACGCTTGTTTCTTGGAGAACCATGAAACCAGCTTGCTTTCCATGAACTGACAGTGTCCAGAAGCAGACTTCCTGTCCAACCGATCTCCTGCTAGGTCGGCATCTGAGTATCCAGTCAGCTGGATATTGTAATCAGTTGGGTACCACAGCCCAACATTGACAGTTCCCTTCAGATACTTAATGATGTTCTTTGCTGCCAACATGTGTGCTTCTCTTGGTTGGACTTGAAAACGAGTACACACTCCAACTGCGTATGAAATGTCTGGTCGGCTGGCAGTTAGGTAGAGCAGCGAACCGATGATCCCTCTATACTGGCTGGCATCAACAAGCTTTCCCTCAGCTCCTGGTTCGATCTTCCAGTTCGTATTCATAGGGATCTTTGTTGTCTTACTTGTCTGCAATCCGAACTTGGTGATGAGCTCCTTTGTATATTTGGACTGGTTGATGAAAATCCCTTCAGGTGACTGCTTCACTTGTAATCCAAGGAAATAATTCATCTCGCCCATCATTGACATCTCGAACTTCTCCTTCATAAGATCGGAGAATTTCTTGCACAGCTCCTCCGACTTGGAGCCGAAAATGATGTCATCGACATAAATTTGCACAACAAGTATATCTTCTCCAACTTTGATGGTGAACAGAGTTTTATCAACTGAACCTCGTTTGAACCCCGAGTTCAGAAGAAATCTACAAAGAGTGTCATACCATGCCCTTGGCGCTTGCTTTAGACCATAGATAGCTTTCTTCAGCTTGTACACTATTCCATCTCCAGTCTCAAAACCAGGAGGCTGTTCAACATATACATCTTCTTTGATATCTCCATTGAGGAATGCACACTTCACATCCATCTGATATACTTTGAACTTGTGATGTGCGGCATAAGCTAGAAAGATCCGGATGGCTTCCAGCCTTGCAACTGGTGCAAAGGAATCTTCAAAGTCAATTCCTTCTAGTTGGCAGTATCCTTGAGCTACCAACCTTGCTTTATTCCTCACAATGAATCCAATGGCGTCTCTCTTGTTTTTGAAAATCCACTTCAATCCAATCACCTTGACACCATTTGGTCTTTCTACCAACTCTCATACACAGTTGCGTAGAAACTCATTCAATTCTTCTTGCATGGCTGTTATCCAGTGGACACAGTTGAGAGCTTCCCCAACATTCTTCGGTTCTGGCACATCAGCTACAAAGCAAGAAATCATGGCAACATCTCCAGCTTGCTCGAACTCTTCTAGAACTGCCAATTCTTCGGCATATTGGGCATATGTGTTGGAATCTTCCTCGGTTGATTCTGGATTTGCAACTCTGCTCCATGTGCGCACACCCTCGGTTGGATCTCCGATGATGTCGTCGGTGGAATGAACTTCATACCATCTTCGGTTGCGTCTTCCTTCTTCTTCCAACTGTGGCTGTTCAGAAATCTGAGTTGGAGTCTTCAGAGCTGGTGATTTATCAGCTGTTGAGTCTGGATCCTCAACATTTACAATAGTTCGAGCTGAGTTTGGTTCTGCTTCAGATGTTGATGCAGTTGGAGGGGCATCAGCTGAAGTTCCCCCTTGGGACGAGCTGAGGTCTTCGCATTCATCTTCAGAGGAGTATGGATCCTCATCCTCAGTTGCCCATACCAGTGGTTCAGCTCGGTTCTTTTCCCGAAGTGCTTGCGATCTAGTGAGAACTGGCAGGACAGCTGGATCCGTGTGTTGTTCCTTTACCTGTTCCCTGCACTCAAAGGTAGATTCATCAAAACTAACATGAGGTGTTATTTCCACAACACGATAGTTGTTGTTGAAAACTCTATATGCCTTGATCTGAGCTGCATATCCAAGAAATATGCCCTTCGAAGCTTTGGCATCAAAGGTTTTCAACTGAGTCTTCCCATTGTTGTGAATATAACACTTAGATCCAAAAATACGAAAATAAGAAATATCTGGCTTTCTGCGTCTCCACAGCTCGTAGGGAGTCTTTCCCAACCGCTTGGTGAGAAGAGATCGATTCTGAGTATAGCATGCTGTGTTGATCGCTTCAGCCCAAAATCTCTTTGGCAGTGCTGAGCTCGCTAACATGGATGTGGTTGCATCCTTCAGAGTTCTATTTCTTCGCTCAGCTACGCCATTCTGTTGTGGAGTACGCGCGGCTGATATCTGATGGGTTATGCCATTCTTTTCGCAATACTCAATGATGGTTTCATTTAGAAACTCCGTTCCACAATCTGATCGGATGGATATGATCTTCATCTCATGTTGGTTCGATATCCATCCATCAGCTTGGGCAGCTCATCTCGGGTCTCACTCTTGTGGCGCATGAAGATGGTCCACGTATATCTTGAGAAGTCATCAGTTACAACCAATGTATATTCGTTGCCATTAATGCTTTTTGGTGTAACTGGCCCGAAGAGATCCATATGGATCAGCTGTAACACTCGGTCGGTTGAGGGAGTTGACTACAACCGGAAGGAGGTTCTAGCGAGCTTTCCCAGCTGGCATGCACTGCAGATGTGTGTTGTTGAAAACACTCGGTTAGGTATGCCTCTTGCATGTTCTTGTCTGGCGAGTCGGTTCATCGTCTTGAAGTTCAGATGGTTGAGCCTTTTGTGCCACAGCCAGCTCACATCCGAACTGCTCTTTGATAATAGGCAAGTGTCAGGGAGGCTGCTGTTCCAGTCAGCGTAGTATACATTCCCAGTTGGAGATCGATTTCCCAACAATATCATCTGCTTTGATCCGACATCTTTAACTCTGCAACCCTGTGCATCAAACTTGACAGAGAAACCATTATCACAGAATTGGCTGATGGAGAGCAGGTTATGCTTCAATCCATCAACATAAGAGACATTAGAAATTGAAACATGATTGGTTTCAAGGGTACCGTAACCTCTGGTATAACCTTTTGAGTTATCACCAAAAGTAACTGACGGACCTTCTTTCTCCACGAAACTTCCAAGCAAATCCTTCAGATTTGTCATGTGTTTCGAGCATCCACTATCCATCACCCACATTGTAGCACACGCCTTCTTCTTCCTCAGCTGTTTCTCCTGCACCTGCAAAGAGAAACTCGCTTAGGTCCCCAATTTCAGTTGGGTCCTGGAGGGTTAGAACCAGTTCCCGCTGGAACTGTGCGTCGCTTTTCCCGGTAAACTCGAATAGCCTTGTCATTCCAAATGGTTTGCCCATTTTCATCAATTATAACAACACCTCGGTTATCCTTAGGCTTGTTGTTAGAAATGATGCTCTGTTTCTTGGGAGGAGTTGAATTTCTCCCATGTTGGGCTTTAGGAGGTGAGGCTTTCCCCCTATTTTGATGGCGATTCTTATCCTGTTGAGTTTGTCTGTGAGGTCGGACGCCTTGTTAGAATCTTTGTGGCTGATTATGATTCCAACTTCTTGAGGGTTGTCTGTAGCTGTTCATGCCCTGTTGATGATTCTTATTATGGCATGAATATCTCCAGTTGTTCGACCTGTTCCTTAACTGTTGACTTGGTTGGAACCTTTGGTCGAGCTGATGTTGGAACCGCTGCTGATTCAGATGATTGAACCCTTGCTTGTTCTGAGGTCGGTTCCATTCCTTTTGATGTTGACTCCGAGGATGATATAGAGGTCGGTTCGGATTCTGAGTTCGGTTCCGGTTATGCCTTCGACGCCTCTGATTCCTCTTCTGACTTTTGGAACATTCCCCCTCGGTTGACGTCCCAACCGATGGAACATTCTGTCCTACATCAGCTACTCCTTTTCCCTTCTCAGTTGAGATTCTGTTGGTCGGTTGAACTTGCTGAGAGGTGGAGGTTGAGTTAGCTTCTGGAGACTCAGCTGTGTTAGGCTTGACAGCTGTGACTTCTACTGCTTTGATGAAGGTTGCTGGTGGAATCCCAGTATCCTTGACAACATCATAACCGAGTCCTGACACATCATCCATCTGTCTGCTATAACTTAAAAGGTTTTCGATGATCTTGGATGACTGATACAGCTTGATTAGATTGTCCTTTTCAGTTTGCAACTCCTTGACGAGTACAGCTATCTGCTCGGTTTGTTCATCTGACTTCTTTATCAGCTGTTCGATCTGAGCATCTTGATTTTTCAACTGATCTTGCTGTTCCTTGTTCTGCTTTGTCAACTCCTCATCAACTGGAGCCTTAGCCTCGTTCAGTTGACTCTTGAGATTCTCAATCTCCTGAGTTTGGCTCGTAATCATATCCTCTTTTTCGGTTAAGGAATCTTCAAGCTTGGCGAACTGAGCTTGAAGACTCTTAAACTCAACCGATTGCTGATGCAGTTCTTCACTGAGTTCTTGAAAATCATTCCAGGAGGCTTCCAACTCATCGCTCAGAGATTCCTGCATGTTAGAAGTATTGAAAGAATTTAAGCGAGCAGGATTAGATTGTGCCTCAATATCATCTTGGTCGGTTCCAAGTGCCATGAGGCATTGATCCGGACTGATGACTTTGTTGGTAGAGGTCAGTTCATCCTCATCTTCAGTGTCTGTGAAGATGTCCATATCGTCAGCTGCCTCTTCAGCTACCATGGCCTTATTCTTTGCAGTTTGCTTGGCCCTTAGTGCTTCTTTTTCCTTCTTTGAGAGGTCTGGGTAGTCAGCTTTGAAGTGTCCTTCCTTGCCGCATTCGAAGCAACCATTTGTGACTCGCTTCGAACTGTCTCGAGTTCGGTTTGATTTATAGAAATGTTTATATTTGCCGAACCGAGTGTCCATGTCGGCTAGTTTCTTTGACAGCGCTGCAATGTTCTGTTGTAGTTCCTCTCTGCTCGGCTCCTTTGCAGTCGTGTCAACCGATCTGGTTGGCCTTGACGATCTCGACTTTGAGTAATCAGCTCGGAAGGCAACTGACTTTGATGCCGAGCCAACATCCTCAATTCTATTTGTCTGGCCTGAGGGCTGCGATCTCCTTCTGTTGACCTTATACTCATTTCCTTTCAAGATTGAGAACAATCTTTCAGTTCCCATTTCACCAAGGTCAGCTCGGCTCTCGTGGATATTTGTGAAAGTATCCCACTCAGCCGGTAGAGCTTGCAACACTTTGAGGTTAATTTCTCTTAGTGTGTATTTTTCTTTCCGGATGGACTGGATTCTTCTGATGATGTCCATAAACCGGAGCTCTAGCTGATCGATAGTTTCATCAGGTCGCAGACTGAAGTTGTCGAAATCTTGACATGCATGTGAGAACTTGTTTTCCTTCGTCTCGTCACTTCCTTCACTTAGCGATGCCAGGACGTCCCACATCTCTTTTGCAGTCTCACACTCCTCTATCCAGGGCAGATAATCTTGTCCAACCGTGGACATTATTGTGCTCTGAGCCCAGATATCCAACTGGCTCACCTTGGCCTCCTCAGGAGAGTAGTCTTCTGGTTGTTCCTCCACATACTCCACCACTGTATCTCCATCGTGAGGATTTGTGGGAGTGCGAGCTATTCTTTCTTAAATGACTATTGGTCCAAAAGTGAGAACTTGTTGCTTCCTATGAAGCTTTGACAGAAGGATCTTCTTCATTCGAGTTCTCCATGATGTATAATTGACTACAGAGAACATGACGACGATCTTGTCCTTGACGTCCATCTGCACAAACAAAAATAGGACAAAAATGCGAGCAAGTATGCACTAGCGTGAAAAGATCTGTTCAGTTGACCACTGAAGAAAAATTCTCGAATTCACACCTCGTGAAACAGAGTCAGCAGTCTTTTGAACCACTGCTCTGATACCACTTGATGGTCCCGAAACGAGTTACTGGTGTATTCCCCCCCCCCCTATGCATACATATATATATGTCGGTCATGGAGGGAATTATTTTCTCCAAATACCGCGTTTTCCGGCTCGTTACGACGTTATAAATATCGCGTAAATAAAAACGTATTTCGGCTCGTTTTCGTCAAATTCCGATTCGACCATAAAATCCGATAAATATAATATACTTGAAAAGTATATTTTAAATTTTAAAATTAAATAAAAATTCGGGACATCACAGTCCGAATTTTGTCCGGAAAATAATAAAAACGAACTTTCTCGGGCGAACTCGTATCGCAATTTCGTGAATGTAAAAATCAAACGGTTTTCCGATCTGAGTTCTAGAATTTAAAAGTTTTCGTCCGCGAAAACCCTAATACAGTATTCGTTTCACTGATTTTCGGAATTTATTTTTAAAAACGGATTTCACTGTTGGTCTTAGAATTGAAAATCGGGAACTTAGGCGTGCAAAACCATAATTACTATTAACTTTAAATTTTTAACGCAGAAGAAATTTTCCGGGATATTACATCCTACCCCCCTTACGAAAAATTTCGTCCCGAAATTTGCTTACCTCCTTCGCAAAAAGCTCTCACGTAGCTTCCTCTTGCCCGTGGTACTTCCAAAATACTTTACTAATCGTATCGACATACTTCTCAACTCTCGTACCTTTCGATTCCGGATCGGTCTCGGTCTTTCGCTATAACTTATATCTTAATCAAGAACTATGTTTGCTGGTGGGTTAGGCGTTTAGAATTGAACACGCAATTTCTCAAAGAGATACGCAAATATAATAACATTTCTTAGTCTTGGCAACACGGCCAATCTATACGTCATTTCAAATTCATCTTTCCCGAGATATCTGATACTCATAATAAGCTTCATTTAAGCTTATACTTAACGTGAATCAAATGATTCTTTTAACGGAGAAATCTTAAAGAAAATTAAGTTCTGATCGGCGCGTAAACGTAAGACTTTCGTCTTCTCGAAACTTCTTTCTTCAATCTTCATACATCTTCATATTCCCTGGTAAGCAGTTATGGCGTATCGTGAGCCTCACTCACGAGATCGTTCTTCAATTCGTCGTCGTCCGAATAGAAAATCTATCTTAAATACGATCGCATTATCTAGTGCTTTGGAATAATCGTCAGGTTTATCCGTTCTTACCCTTAGTCGTAGCTTCTCGATCAACTTGTCCTTTCTCTGAGAACTTATGATTATCTTTCGTAAGCTTGGTGTAGCTATGAGTGCTACTATTCGGCTGGTTATCGTTTTTAGGTGAATCGAGCACCTCTATATCTATCGTCTCGAATTCTCGTATAAGTGCTTCTTCCTCGATAAAGATACATCCGAATTTGATTGAAGTATTGCGACTCTTCGCACCTGTTACCACGTTTGCTTTTTCTGAATGGTAATTGATATCATGATCATAATCCTTCCATCCCATGGATTATATCAAACGTTCCATTAACACTTACCTTAAGCCTACGATTTTAGAAGAAATATTTTTACGAAGTCAAAGCCCACTCACGGGGTCTTATATACATATACGTCGAACGAGTACTGGTTTGCCCCTAACGAGGACTTATACAAAAATACTACTAGTCTGAAATAAGCCAACCCTTTGCCTAGTGACCCTTGCCCTTGTCCTATGCTTCTGGCCCATTCACAAATGCCCATGCATTCTGCTCTCGTTGTTGTTGTAGTCGTTGTTGTTGCGGATGTGGCTGAGCTGGCATAGCTCTCAAGGTTAGCAACGGTTTCGGACAATTCCTTCTCGCGTGTCCCTGTTGACCCCAGTTATAACAACCGTCGAAGTTCGCCGAACAGTTACCAAAGTGCATTTTGTTACACTTAGGGCAGGTAGGAACAGTGATTCTTCCTTGGTTATCGTCTGCCTGTTGTCCCTTCCACTGTCGTTGTCGATTATTCTGATTCGGCTGCTGAAAGTCATGCTGATCCCCACCCTGGTTTCCTCCTTTCCGTTTCCTTTTTCCTTTAGGGTTGCTGTTACTGTTGTTGGAATGGTCTGGAGTTCGTATCTGGGTTAGTGCTGATACGGGCGCTACAATCTCTCGTTCATCTGGCACAACTGCCTCCATTTCTAAAGCTCGTGCTAGTATGTCTGTATAGCTTAGTCCTCCATGGCTGGCCAGTGCCAATCCTAGTTCGTGTCTAAGTCCCCCACGGAACTTCTTTGCCATCTTCTCGTCGGTATCTACCTGCACGGGTGCATACCTTGACAAGTCACAGAAGGTTGCATCGTATTCAGTCACTGTCATCTTCCCTTGTTTAAAACTGTAGAACTCTGCTTCCTTCCTTGCACTATAGGTCTTAGGGATGTACTTGTCGTTAAATGCTTCCTTAAACTCATCCCGAGTAAACTGAGCCAAATGCTCTGTCGGAATGACTTTCTGTCTAGCTTCCCACCAATTATCAGCTGGTCTGTCGAGTTGAAACGCAACACATGAGAGGTGCTCCTCGTCCGTACATTTGAGAAGTTTAAAAATCTTTTCTGTAGCTCTTACCCAAAGCACAACATCGTTCGAGTTTTCTGATCCAATAAAGACAGGTGGATTTCTTTTGAGGAATAGATACTCTATGTCACGACGTAGTGGTGGTGGAGGTGGAGGGGTATCCTGATGTTCCTGATCTTCCTCCCTCTCATGATGTCTATAATCTCTTCCCGGTCCTACAGGCCTACCGTGTCCTCTTCTTCTGTTATTTGCAACTCTTGGCGGCATTTTGAAACCTAAAGAAATAAAAAATTCTTGTCAATTCTGTGCCTTAAGCACTCATCCAAACAGAAATTTACTTATCTTAATCATCTAGCAATTTTCTCAAATTGCAAACAAACTCTTAACGGTTCTTAGCTTATCTTAACCATCTCAACTTATCCTTACCGTCTTAACGTACACTTAATCATCTTAGCTTAGACTTCTTAGTTTTCTTGAAAAGAAACTCTAAATGGTTCTTCAATATTAAAACAAGTCAACTCCAAAGGGACTTGTTCATGTCACTTATACTTAGGTGACATTCGTTTATAAAAGACTTTCCATTCTCTTCACAAAATGCTCGTATTCGTCGTATTCTTCGTTTAATTACGAAGTATGAAAATAAATTCCAAAAGAAATGAAATAATAACTAAGGAATAACTTTTAGAACACAAGTTCTAGTCATTGTCGGAATCGAGCGATCGTTGGAAATTAGTTAAAATTTTCGTACTCGATTCTTAATAACAAAACCGATCTCCTATTGGGGTTATAACGGAGCGAATTCCTATTGAAAGACGACTTCATTCGTGTTACTTGTATGGAAGTAACACTCGTTTCTTCATTCTCTTTGATTCCCTTTATTCTGTCCTCTTCGTCTCGATCGTATCTTTCTCGTTTCGAAGCCAACTCTTCTTAAACGTCTAATCGTTTCTTTCATTCACACTTAATACAGAATTAAATTACCTTATCATTACTTATACTATTTTCTCGACGGAAATTCTCATCGGCTCTTGATTACAAAACAACGTTTGACTCCGCCGAGTCTTTGTTCATGTCACTTCACGCACGTGACGTTCGTCTTTAAAAGTCCTTCTCGTTTCACGATCTCCTTTTGAAATCATTTGGAATCAACGCTTCTTAAAACATCTATGTTCTCGGGGAATCTTAGAGCAGCACTCTAAGTTCTCATAGAATCGGGAGAAACCTTAGAACAATGGTCTAAGTTCTTATATCAACAAAACATCTTAATCAAAGAAATTATAACTCACATAATTTCACATATTTCACCAAGTATAGTACTCATATTTTTCACATAATTCATCCTTGGCACACTTGCTTCTCACAGAAGTATATTTAATACTTCAAATTTTCAAGAAAACACTTTTAATACTTTTCTTTTCTTCCTTGGTTGAGTCGACGTAGCGGGAGGTTGAGTCGACGTAGCGGGAGGTTGAGTCGTTTACTGCATTCATAAGTTTAGTGATACAAACTAAACTTTACTTCCTCAAAAGGAGACTCAAGCATAGAATATATACAGATACTCTATCTTAGTAATTGAAAGAAATTCATATACAGAGCAGAAACGATTCCTCTGATATTACTCTATGGTAACGCTAGAAAAATAACTCACGGTCAGAGCAGGAACGAATGCACTAATACCATTCTGTCACAGCCCCAACTCCCGAAGGACGGCAAAGCCGGGGTGCGACTAGGGATTGGATTAAAGAAACGGAAAAGAAGAGAATAAATGAATAAAACACATTAACTTAACACTAATTACGATGAACTTGAATAAAAGAGAGTCGATCTTGAACGATCGCTCATCAAATTGTATACAGGGAAAACTAGGTTTAAAGTAATAACAAATTAAACCGAAAGGATTTACATAAATAAGGGAACTGACTTTAATTAATGAAAGAAAGAGTTGATCACAAAGGATCACTCGACATAACTGTTCTTAGAAGAGACTAAGTTCAAGGAATGAAACTTAGTTCTAAAAAAGTTATATACTAACTGAAACTAGTTTGCAGAATTGGCAGCGGAAAAACGTAGAAATGATAACACATATAAAATGTGTTATCGAGGCTCAATTAATCTTTACTTCCTTAATTACGACCTTTCCTCAACCTCCTCCGCCTTCGTCACTCAACCTGCACATTCAAAGAAAACAAACATGCAGGACTAAGTACAAAAGTACTTAGTGGGCACAATGCCGAAAATAACTCACAAGAGTTTTATTATAAATTAATCATGCATCTTTTCATAAACACTTGTATAAAACTTTTACTGATATATATACATTTAATTTCTGAATGACACACTGTAGGTTTTAAACTCACATCCGATCATCTGGAAAGCACCTGAGGGCTAACTCAGAAACTGTCCCTCTGGATAGCACCTGTGGGCTATCTCAGAATCTGATCGTTTAGTTGGAATTATCTGGATAGCATCCTGAGGGCTATCTCAGAATCCAATACTCTGGTTAGCACCTGAGGGCTAACGCAGAGAGACATAATAGAATTCACATAAACAATTCATTAAAGCACTGATAGAACTTTAATACTCACTTATTAAAACAATACGTAATCACTTTCGAGCAACGCTCGCATATAAATACTTTAATACTCATTTATTAATAACATGTAATCACTTTTGAGCAACGCTCACATAATATCACTTCACAAGTAACGGCATTCAACGTAGTTTTGGTTTTTAGAAAGCCCACCTCGTTCGTTTACAGAACTATTACTCGTACTTCCGTCTTCCGTCTTCCGTCTTGTCTTCTATTCTTGTTCTCCTCCTTAGAACGCACATAATAAAACAACGATAAGTTGTCGAGTCGATAGAAGAAAATGGAAATCGAAACTGAAATCGAATTAGTCTTTTAAGTTCTTAAGCTTTAGGCATTTGCACGCTTAACTAGATTCTTTTAGTTAATCTAGAACGAGACTCGAACACTTCTTGTTTAAAACTCGCTCGGGTTTTTACTCGACACTGAGGTCAGTTAATAATGGTAGTCGATAGCTTATATCGACTTAAAAGATCAAAAGGAACTAAGTTGAAAAGAATTCAACTTAGGAAACTAGATTCTTAACATTACTGTACAGATCAGTAAGTTCACCCAGAACAGGAGATCTCGAAACAGGGAACGTGCCCTATACCAAAAGAAAACCACGGATGTCTAGTTTACTCTCCAATTCGCGGATCTCGATTTCATTAAGCGAGCTAGGAGATATTGCAGTTTCCGTGAAACGTCGCAGAAAAGCCCGAACTAGCCCTAGAGCTCGTATATTTCGACATATGACTTCCTCGGTTCGTTCTAAGTTCTCGTACTCGATTTCTCACGAAACTTCACTCTCAAGGCAGTCAACACGTACTCCCATACGTGAAGGACTCCTTTTCAAAACTCGTTTAAAACCACGACGATCAAACCTCGTCGTTTCAACTACCATTTACTATACCAACAACAAGTTAACAAAAACTCGTTTCTAGTTCTAGATTATAACTACAACTCATTATATAATAATCCGAATGCTCATGACGTCAACTACAAAGTCGTGCCTTAGTCCTTAATAATCATTATTATCTAATTAGAATCCTTACTCGACTTCTCGATTATTATTTACGTCCACTTGTTCGTCTCTTACAAGATTTCAAAAGATTCGTTCATTTTCTACGACATTAATCATCATCTATAGAGAATCATTATTATATACATCATCACCTCATATCATTACTTAAACTCAACTTAATTCGAGTTCTTAGTCTCTTACGTTCTACAAAATAATTTTAGAAAATTCTCAATTAATTCCTATCATCAACTTTTATCATTAGAAGCACTAATTCATCATCATTTCATCAACTAAATCAAGCTATATGAAAACCCCCAATTTTCTTCATAAAATCGGTAATAGCATACATTAGGGGGGATTGATTTGCTTCATCGATTAACATCATTACTCCATTTATCCAACTACTACACATCAATCTAACCAATTTCAAGTCTCATTACATCACTAATTTGAAAACCCATCTCAAACCCTAAGCCTAATTTCGGTCCTCATCAAATACATAGGGGATTTCATTTGTTCTTTCACTAATCCTCAATTAATCATCTTCTAAACTCAATTATCCAATCAATTTTAGAAACCAATCATCCTACTAGAAAGCCCTAAATTTTGGTATTATAAAGAAATTAGGGTTCTTGGTTTTCTTCAAATTTTATCCATAGAATTCACTTACTAATACCTCCTATGTCATGAATTAAAAGATCAAAACATCTAATTCATCTACCCATTTTCGATTTCTCAAGAAAAATTAGAAGAAGGAAAAACTAATTGGATAGAAGGATAGAGCGGGAGATTACCTTGAACTTTAGCGAAAGAAGTATTGAGATTCGATGGAAGATTAATGACTTGTGTGAAAATCCTTGTCCAAGCTCCAAGCTTCTTCAATGGAGGATGGAAGAAAATGGAGAGAGATGGATGTGTGTGTGTGTTTCGAAATAGAGAGAGAGAGAGAGAGAGAGAGAGAGAGAGAGAGAGAGAGTGAGAGTTGGGGAGAGAAGATGACCAACTTAATTAAATAGAATATCCTACAATTTAATAGGTGTTCATTAAAATAATATTAGAACACCAAAGTAGGATGAGTCATAAAGTTTAAGACTATAAAAAAAATGAAATATCCTATGCATACATATATATATGATGGTCATGGAGGGAATTATTTCTCCAAATACCGCGTTTTCCGGCTCGTTACGACGTTATAAATATCGCGTAAATAAAAACATATTTCGGCTCGTTTTCGTCAAATTCCGATTCGACCATAAAATCCGATAAATATAATATACTTGAAAAGTATATTTTAAATTTTAAAATTAAATAAAAATTCGGGACAGTTCGAATTTTGTCCGGAAAATAATAAAAACAAACTTTCTCGGGCGAACTCGTATCGCAATTTTGTGAATGTAATAATCAGACGGTTCCCCAATATGAGTTCTAGAATTTAAAAGTTTTCGTCCGCGAAAACCCTAATACAGTATTCGTTTCACTGATTTCCGGAATTTATTTTTAAAAACGGATTTTACCGTTGGTCTTAGAATTGAAAATCGGGAACTTAGGCGTGCAAAGCCATAATTATTATTAACTTTAAATTTTTAACGCAGAAGGAATTTTCTGGGGTATTACAGAGTTATTCGAAAGCTTGTAATAGTATAGAGGTGTCGAGTTTATATTGCTTGGTGTGGTGTGTCCTGGTTTTTTTCTCTAGTTTTGGAGTTTCCACGTTAAATTCTTGTGTTGTTGATTGTTCTTTATTTTTCCATCTATTTCTTGTCTATTATCATTTTCCCCTAGTTGGGATAAGGATGGATTCCTAACAATTGGTATCAGAGAGCCAGGTTCTGAGACAGGTTTGAGGGTCTCTTGTCCGGTGGCTGTTCAGTTAGGGGTGGAGAAACGATAGGTCAAGTTCAATGAAATTTGATGTGGAGAAATTCGATGGAAGAATCAATTTTAGCTTGTGGCAAGTGCAAGTTAATGCTGGGGTGACACAATGTGGGCTACACAAGGTTTGGAAGGAAAAAGGGCTACACCAAGAGATATGAATCAACGTGGAGCGGTTGCGGCAAATAGCTCCGAGGAAGCTGCTAACACTGTGATTGAAGATGATGCCCTCTGATTGTTGAGGACATGGACATCCTTATACCTAGTCCAATTGCCATGGACGAGGATGTAACGATGTTAGTTGGACCACATGTGCAATGGTTTAGCATGGATGCAAGGTGTATGGTGGAAATTATGTCAATGGCTAAAGGACTTCAAGGGGGTGGGGGGGGGGGGGGGGAGGGGGGGGCAAAAGCTAGGAGTTGCACCATAAATTTCAGCGGGTTGTTTAACATGTGCTGAAGGAAGATCTTAGAATAGTTGATTCTAAGTGTTCCACTCATGTGGTGAAGTAGGTTTATGGTTCTTTGGTATAAAAATCATGATTGTTGACAAAGACAATGGACTGTTCTTTTTATTTTAATAAGGTGAAGATTGTTGGGCTTGTGTTAGAATAAAAATGGTTAATTTGTGTCCCACATCGGTTATATGATCAAGGGTAAGAGTTTCTTAGAGCTATATAAGAGGCTAGGTATCTTTGATGTAACTAACAAAATCAACGTGCATTGCACGTTTACTCTCTCGTTTAACATGATTAAAATTTATCAAAGATGTAAAAAACCTTTGAAAGTTATAATGTTATGAAGTATATATGAAATTCAAATTAGTAATCTTTTTCTTACAAATTGCACTGTGAATCTGGAACTTATTTAAATTTAAACACTTATTTTTTGTCATCATTTTGGATTATCAATTTCCACTCCATCGTCATACAATCATACAAATTGTTCAAATTATTATTCCTAATGCCAATTTCTTTTTGTGTATGGATTAATTGAATTATTCAATGAAAATGAAAATATATGTTTCTAGAATCTTAATAGACAAAACATATACTACTATGTGACTAACATTATAAAAATATGAAAATAGTAATATATAAACTATATGACCAAATAAAAGAAGAATTATGGGAAGAATTGATTTTTCTAAGAAGTACGTACATATGGTAATTAGAAATAATTACGAAGATTATTGTGTATCAAGTACCGAATGTGGTGCTGGTTCTTACCAAATGCCGCACTAAATTGTACAAACTAAATATATAAAATTAGTTATACTTTGATCTTGAAGATCACTTTTGGTAATGTTAGTTATACTTCATAAAGTCATATTTGTTATTAATTAAAATTTTCTAATTATAATATACTCCCTCCGTCTACAATATGCTTGCAGACATCCATTGATAGTAGTAGCTCCACACAACATATTATCTTCTAAGCCACAAATTTTGTATTGTAAATTTACATTAGAACCCTTCATGTACTCCACTCACAACAATACTGTTAGAATTCGGTGCCCCAATTACTACAAAACATCACATTGTGTTAACAAAAGAGTAACGTTAGATCGTATGTTAATAACTTCCGATCTAACACGCAGCGGAATAAGTAAAGAACACAATGAAATACTTTTTAGCAGGTGATTAAACCTGCCGGCGCCTTACGGCTAACAACTATATTGAAACCAAAGATTACAATACAGAGATAATAAAATAACATTCGAACTTTTCAGCCAACAAGACTTCAAGTATCGAATGATTTAGAAGATTAAATCTAAACCTAGACTAATCCACTAACACAACATGTTCATCACTTTATAGCCTATGAATCTGCCTAAGAATAAGAACATTGACACAAATCTAATCTAACACAAGACTAATCTGAGTAAGACTACCTACTTTCGTGATTTGCTCCTCCACAAACCAAACTTCCACACTTAGCAGATACCACAATCTGCTATAGTGACCGTGTTAGTTGGCAATGTTTCTAACATAAGAGTAGGCACAATGGCGAATGCTGAAACTGAAATTTGATTATAACTGACGCAGAAATGTTAATAGCACATGTTACCAACAGTCTTATTGACATAGTTCGTCAGCTTAAAATCTAACAAACTCCCCCTTAATTGTATATGGCTTTTCCTCCAAAAAGAAGTAAACGAACATAAAGAAAATACTTAAAATAAACTGAAATGAGAGCAAAAAAGAAACTCTCACATTATTTGAAACAAAACTAAAACGAGATGAAGAGCGAAAGGAAACTCTTCATTTTATTGAAAGCAATTAAAGATATTGAAGAGCGAAAGGAAACTCTTCAATTTTATTAAACGAATATAAAACCTTGAAGAGCGAAAGGAAACTCTTGAAGAAAAGAATAACGAATAAAAGATTTATGAAGGGCAAAACGAAACCCTCCCACAAAAAAATATTTACAAAATAAAGAATAAAAAATAAATGAATGTATTTAGAGAGAAATAAAAAGCTCCCCCAAAATGAGATATTTACATATATACATATTTACAGGAAAAAATAACATATTCACATATGTACAGGATCATGAGAGATGTTAAACAACTCTAAAAAAAAACGAAATAAGAAGAAGTAAAATAACTCCTCCTAAAAACAAATATAATGTTAGTAACATAAACTCTAAGAAACTGAAAATCGCGAAACTCCCCCTGAAACTTGTAAGAGAAGTGTTAGTAACATGTATCTCAATGTAATACTCCAGATATTTTCTTCCGACGAGAAATAAAAATATTCTAATAAATTAAGGCTTTGCATGCCTAAGTTAAGGATTTTCAATTCTAAGACTAACGGTGAAATCCGTTTTTGAAAATAAATTCTTGAAGTCGATTGAACAACTACTGTATTAGGGTTTTCGCGTCCGATAAAATTTTCGCCCGAAAACTCAAATTGAGAAACCGTCTGATTTTACATTCACTTTTTTTGCGAGACGAGTAAGTTAGTAAAAATCCGTTTTTATTATTTTTCCGGACAAAATTTGGACTGTGATGTCCCGACTTTTTCTCAGATTTTGAAAAATGAATTAGGTTTTCCGAATATGTGATTTATTTCTAATCTAACGGACGAATTAGATTTCGTAGAATACGTAACCATCTAAAAAATTATTTCTCGACTTTTATAACGTCGTTTGAGACCCGGAAACGAGATATTTCCATCAAATATTTCGCAACCAAACGCACCTTAGTGAGTCACCTTGTGAGTCATCCTACTTTATGAGTTAATATCTAAACATTAGTCATCCTCCCTCCCTCACTTGTCAAAACCCCCCCCCCCCCCCCCTCTCTATTTCTCTCTCAATTCTCTCTCAAAATCCTCCATTGTTGCTTCAAGTTCTTCAAGGATTTTCTTCATCAAACTTGCTCATCATCCATCAAAATTCAAATCCAATCACATATTCTTCAAGGTAATCATCATAGCTATCATTCTATCCATTTAGAATTTTAATTCTCCTACTTTGTGCCATGACCGAAATTTATGGTATTGTAGTAGGATGTTTTAAGTTTTAATTCTTGTTATTTAATGTATAGAAATGAATTGTTATGGTTGAAATCAAGTAGAAATCCTTTTTCCCCTAATATTGTTGTGGACCGAAAATTGGTACATAATGAAAGATGAAGATTTAGTTAAAATTAGATGATGGATTGATGAATTAATACTTTATTGGATTAGTAGATGGTGGAAATCGAAAAGGAAATCAATTTCCCTACTTTTTTGATGAGGACCGATATTAGGGGTTAGGGTTTGAGATTTTTGGAGTTCTAATTAAATGAAATTAGAAGTGTTAGATATTGTTTTAATTAGTATTTGATGGTTTGATGATTAAATTGAGAAGTAGGATATCAAGAACATATGAAATGAAGTTGATAGTGATATGTTTAAGTGTAGTAGTGGATAAGGTTATATAAATTGTGAAATATGAATTAGAACTTGAAGATGTTTTAAGCTTGAAATTGAAATGAAATGGTTTTGTACTTGATTAGTTGAAAGTCGAGGTTTTATACGCCGAGTTTTAATCGAGGAAGGAGAAAGTATTCATGAGGAATGATTTCGTGTATAGACTGCCTTGAGACAGTAATTTCGTGAGTATATAAGTGGTTTAACATAAGTCGAACCTAGGAAGTCGTGCGTCGAGTTATCGAGCACTAGGGTTAATCGCGGACTGTTTTGCGACGTTTCACGGAAACTGTCATAACTCTTAGCTCGCTTAACGAAATCGAGATCCGTAAATTGGAGAGTAAACTAGACATCCGTGGCTTTATTTAGGTATAGAGCACATCCCCTATTTCGAAGTACCCTGTTTTGTATGAACTTACTGACCTGTACAGAAATTTCCAAAACTCATTTTCTTAAGTTGAATCCTCTTTAACTTCGTTCCTTGTGAACTTCTAAGTCGTTATAAGTTATTGACATCCAATTATCTACTGACCTAAGTGTCGAGTAATGAGCCGAGTCAGTTTGTAGACGAGAATTGATCGAGTCTCGTTTATTAGTTAATCAAAAGAAAGTAGTAAAGTGCAAAGGTCTAAAAGACTAAAACCGATTTCGATTTCCTGTTTCCTTATCGTTGCGATCAAGTTTTAAAGTTTGTTTATCTGCGATAAAAGGAGGAAGTTGAAGTTGAAGACAGGACGGAAGACAGAAGGTTAAAGTTTATTCTGTAAACGATTGAGGTGGGCTTTTCTATCAAAATAAAATGAGCATTGCTCGAAAGTGTTTACTTACTGCTTTAATAAGTGTGTATTAAAGTAACTATCAGTGCATAATGAATTGTTTTATGTGAGTTCTCTTGTGCCTCTCTGAGTTAGCCCACAGAGTGCCATCCAGAGTATTGGATTCTGAGTTAGCCCATAGAGTGCTATCCAGAGATTCCAACTAAACGATCAGATTCTGAGATAGCCCACAGAGTGCTATCCAGAGGGACAGATTATGAGTTACCCACAGAGTGCTATCCAGACGATCGGATTCTGAGTTAACCTACAGTGTGTTATCCAGAATTAAGTGTACAATAGTATAAGTCTTACAAGTGTTTATGAAAAGATGCATGATTAATCTATACTAAGTATGAAATATTTTTGGCAATGTGCCCACTAAGTGCTTTATGTACTTAGCCCTGCATGTTTGTTTTTAAATGTGCAGGTTGACCTACCTCTTGGCTGTCTTGGCTCTGTTTATTCTTAATGCCTTTTGGGCAACATCGTTACTGAAGTGTCTTCGTGACTTTGTTCATCAAGAGAGGAGATCTTGCCTTCTGGTCAAGATCTGTAAAATTGGATAGACATAGGCTTGGTGTGTTTATATCGTGACTTCATAACCTTTAGGGTATAAACTAATCTTTGTCTTAAACCAAGTAATGAGATCAAGTAATTGAATATCTTTGCACCAATGAACGAGTAACAAGTAATCGAGATCATGATTCGAAATCCAAACCAAACTTCTTTGTTATTTGATATTTTACTTGTTGAGTTACAGGATATTGAGATACATCTAGACCAAAACATCTTTTGTTGAGCACTACCTGAAGAGCAAATCTACGCCATGTCCCTAGGATTCGACTCCACTTGCCATTAACTGCTACCTTGTTGGGCAAGAGGTGTTTATAAATTTATTTGTGCGTCGAGTGTAACGATAGCGCTTCGTCATAAATCCGAGTGGTGGTTGCAACGCATTATGGGGATTTGCATATGAAAGGTTTGGATTAGTCCTATTACCTTGGTATTGACTTTGAGGCCCTTGCTATGTCCCATAAGCTGCTCCAGGAAGGTAACCATATGACTGCTTGTAATTTTCATAACCCCTTTGGTTGACAAAATTGGCATCTTCAACATCCAATGCTGCTCCATGAGATGGTCTGTGCCTTTGATTCATCATGTCCTCCATCTTAGCCATGGAATTGGACATCTCAGCAGTCAATTTGGCTATGGGATTGTCGTTTGTTAGGATCGCCACTTTCCTTGGTGCACTCCTTACCTCCGGCCATTGATGATTGTTTGCCGCTAACTTCTCAATGATGTCCATTGCAACTGCACATCCAAGCTCCAAAATATTTCCTTGACCGGCGGCATTTAATAGATTCTTGATTTCTCTAGTGCACCCATTATAAAAAATCAGCACCTTTTCATTGGCGGAAATCCCATGATTAGGACACTTTCGCAGCATTTTCTTGAATCTCTATCATGCCTCATAGAAGGTCTCTCCATCAAATTGACAGAACAGTTGTATCTCTGACCTCAGCTTCATTGTCTTGCTTGGAGGAAAATATTTGTAGAGAAAAATCTCCACGAAAGCATTCTAAGTTGTAACTGCAGTAGGATATAAAGAGTGGAACCAAAGCTTAGTCTCATCTCGTAAGGAGAATGAGAAGAGACGGAGATTTATGGCATTGTGCGGAACTCCATTCTGTTTGACTATCTCACAAATCTCCAAGAATTGACTCAGATGTGAATTAGGATCTTCATCCGGCCTTCCTCCAAAATGATTGTTTTGCACCATATAAATAAGTGTCGCCTTGAGCTCAAATGTGTTGGCATTAATAGCTGGACAATAGGCTTCTCGTTACTGCACCACTGGTTAGAATTCTGTTTTGATCGACGTCTCCTATCTAACCCTTTGTGCATTTAGGATTTGCTGGATCTGTTCTTGCAAAGCTCTAATTGTAGGTTCAGGTGCTTGATTATTTAGCTGGCCCTCCATGTCCTTTTCTCGAGCTCTTCCTTTTGCATTGTTGCGATGGCATGTAGCTTCAGTTTTTAGATTAAGAGGCTTAAAGGGTTGTCTTTGTGATCTCCTTTACATGCACTACCTGTGAATCACAACAATAAATAAAAAATAGTATAATAGTAATAATATATATTTAAATTAGTCTCAAACAATCTAGTTGTAATATTGCTAAAATTACAACAGTTCCGAGCAACGGCGTCAAAAACTTGTTTGCACTTTTCTAACACGCCGCAAGTGCACGGGTGCTATTGTGTACATGAAAGCAAGGTCGTATTCCACAGAGACTGATTTGATCTAACAAGTATTACTTTCAACTATTATCCTTTATTTAGACTCTGAACTTTAATTTGGGTTTATGAACTAACAATATTAACTAATCAAAGAAAACAAAAATCAAACAAAAGTAATTAGAGATTCAAATATGATATAGATATCCTACGGTTTCGATTTCAATGGATAATTAAACTCAACCTTGTATCAATCAACCAATTAACAAGAGACTCAACTCTTCTTAATACAATCATAAATTTAGTTTAAACCTACTTTCGTAGTGCCTAAACCGTGGATTACTCACTGGAGTTTTTGTAATACCCCAGATATTTTCTACCGACGAGAAATAAAAATTTTCTAATTAATTAAGGCTTTGCACGCCTAAGTTAAGGATTTTCAATTCTATGACTAACTGTGAAATCTGTTTCTGAAAATAAATTTCAGAAGTCGTTCAACCGACTACTGTATTAGGGTTTTCGTGTCAGATAGAATTTTCCTTCGAGAACTCAGATCGAAAAACCGTCTGATTTTACATTCACTTATTTTGCGATACGAGTAAGTTAATAAAAATCAGTTTTATTTATTTTTCCGGACGAATTTTGGACTGTGAAGTCCCGAATTTTCATCGGATTTCGGAAAACGAATTGTCCTTTCCAAATAAGTAATTTATTTCCAATCTAATGGTCGAATTAGATTTCGTCAAAAATGTAACCGTCTAGGAAATTAATTTCTCGATTTATATATGCAGTGTTAGACCCGTAAAATGCGATATTTTGGTGAAAATATCACCTCCAAACCGCCATATGTGTGTGTGAGTCACTATGTTAGATCTTTATCCTACTTTATACATAATATCCAACATAACACCTCATTTATCCTACTTTATACATAATATTCGCCTCTCTCTCTCTTTTCTCTCTTCTCTCTCTTGTTCTTCAAGTTATTCACCATCTTCAAGTGTGTTCTTCATTTTCTTAAGCTTTCGATCCTCAAAGCTTTCTTGTTTATCGATCGATTTCGTTTCTGATTACATAATTGTGAAGGTAAGAACTCCCTCATCAATTCCAACCAATCAAAATTCAATTCCTTCAATTCTTGTAAATTTTGAATTATTTAAGAGATGTAGGAGATCAAGTTCTAAGTTTATTTCATGTTATTTATGCTTGTGATTAAATTTCTATAGATAGAAATCAAGTAGAAATCACTGTAGAAATTATGGGGCAATAACCGAAAATTATGAGATCATGTAGGTGAAGTTTAAATTTGAATTTAGATAATTGGTTTGTAGTTTATCACTCTATGTATTAATAGATTGATGTGTGAATTAATTTGGAATTTTCTAAAAATAAGAACAAAATGGTATGAGACAAAGAAGTAGGGTTATGATTAAGTAAATCTTGTGATATTGAGGATGGGATATGATTTATGAGGAGAGGTAAGCTTGTAGTTCAACATAGATTTAAGTTAGATATTTCTAAAAATAAAAATGGAATCGTAAAAGACGAAGAATCATCAATAAGTTAAGATTCGATTATGATATAAGTTTATAGATTTCATATTAGTTAATCTTAGTAGTTGATGTTGATAATTGGAAGGTTTGAATGGATTCTAAGAAAGTTGAATTTTTAGTAAGAGACAAAGAGACGAGCTTAATCGTCGATAGGAAAATCGAACGAGGAAACTAATCGGATATTAGTGTTTGTTGTCGATTAATGATCAAGAATGTAGTTGGTGATAATTTCATATAGATTATGAATATAGAAGTTAGAAGATTAAAGTAAGTTTGAAATGAAATTGGTTTAGTAAATGGTTAGTGAAAAGACGAGAAAGTGCTCGTCGTATTATTAATCGAGGAAGGAGGAAGTATTCACGATAAATGATCGTGTGTCTTAACTGTAAAATGATAGTAATTTCGTGCTTATAAAGGTTGTATAGCATTGGTCGAACCTAGGGAATTGTGCGTCGAGTTTTATCGAGCATTAGGGTTAATCTCGGACTGTTTTGCGACCCTTTACAGAAACTGTCATAACTCTCTACTCGCTTAACAAAATCGAGATCCGTAAATTGGACAATAAACTAGAGATCAGTAGCTTTCTTTTGGTGGCAAGAGCATCCCCTGTTTCGCAGAATTCTGTTCTGTAGATTCTCCAGAGTTACTGCCTTGTGCAGAAACTTTTGGAAACTCGTTTTCTCAAGTTGAATTCTTTTTAACTTCGTTCTTTGAGAACTTCTAAGTAGTTATGAGTTATCGACTTCCGTTATTAACTGACCTAAGTGTCGAGTAAAGGAACCGAGTTAGTTCGAAACGAGATATGTTCGAGTCTTGTTTCTTTGTTAATCAAAAGAGTTTAGTTAAAGTGCAAAGGCCTAAAAGTCTTAACCGAATTCAATTTCTTTTCTTTTTATCGTTGCGACCGTTTACTAAAGTGTGATTATTTGCGATAAAAAGAGGAATTCGAGGTTAAAGATAGGATGGAAGATCAAAGACGGAAGCTCGTGTTTAGTTCTGTAATCGCCTAAGGTGGGCTTTTCTATATATCAAATATAATGAGCGATGCTCGAAAATGTTTACTTACTGCTTTGATAAGTGTGTTTTCAAAGTGATTATCAGTACATAAAATGATTTGTTTTATGTGAGTTCCTTTGTGCCATTCTGAGTTAGCCGACTGCTTTCCAGAATTATGTGTTAGCCTACTGCTAACTGAATCGATCGGACTCTAAGTTAGCCGACTGCTTTCCAGAGTTAGTGTACACGGTAGCCGATGTGTGTGGTACCCTGTTGAGGGGTAGCCAGCCACGGTGAGGAACGTGCACGGAAGAAGTTTTCCCCGGCATTAAAATGGGCAAGTTGAACGTAACAACAGAAAAATGTTGATCAGCTATGTTTATGAAAAGAAAAATGTTTAGTAGTCACGGGCCTTTGACGAAAACCCCAATGCGTTACTTATTGAGATGCCTGATTAATCCATACTCTTATGATATGATTTTCGGCAATGTGCCCACTAAGTGCTTTTGTACTTAGCCCTGCATGTGTTTTATAAATGTGCAGGTTGAGTGACGATGGCGGCGGAGGTTGAGTAGAGGTTTTATATGGAAAAGAAGAATATGTTTCCGCTGCAAACTACATCATTTTATGTTGTACAACTTTTCGGTTAAAGTTTCGTATTTTAAACCTAATCTACTCTGAACACAACTACGTCGAGCGATTCTTCGAGATCGACTCTCTTTTGTTAATAAAATCAGTTCATAGATATCATCTTATTTATTATTATTGGTTAATGCATCTATTCAGTTAGTTATTCCCCCTTCTTCCCCGCTTCTTTAATCCAACCCCTAGTCGCACCCCGGCTTTACCGTCCCTCGGGATTTGGGGATGTGACAGAGTGGTATCATAGCAATCTTTTTTGCTCTGCATACAAGTTCCTTTCAGTAGTAAGATGGAGCATTTGTATATCCTCTACACCTAAGTCTTATTTCAAGTAAAGTTAGGTCGTAACACTAAGTTTAAGAGTGTAGACGAATACTCAACCTCCCGCTACGTCGACTCAACCAGAGAAGGAAAGAAAGGAAAGAGTTTCAGAAGTGTGATTTCTTTTAAGAAGAAATTTTTGATTAAATATGCATGTAAAGTTGAGAATAAAAGTGCCAAGTATGAATTTGATTGAAGTATAAGAGTTATATTTTGTGACATTATGTGAAATTATGTGAGTTATAATTTCTTTAAATTGAGATGTTTTGTTGGCATGAGAATCTAGACTAATTCTAAGGCTTTCCCAATTCTTTGAGAACATAGACGTTTTAAGAAGCATTGGTTCTGAAATATTCGAGAGACGATCGGAATGGGAAGGACAGAATAAAGAGAATCAAAAGCGAATAAGAGACGAATGTTACTTTCGTGTAAGTAACATGAACAAAGTCGACTCTACTTTGTTTTAATAATTAAAGAGCCGTTAAGAGTTTTCTTCAAGGAAATGATAATAAAGCAACAAGTATAATAAGTTAAAGGATGGAAAGTATCGAAATTTTTTTTATAAGTGTTTGAGTGCAATTTCTTAAAAATTGCTAGACGCTTAAGGTTAAGGTTGAGAAGGAAATAAGTATGTGAATGGTCTAAAGTGAAGTGTTAGTGAGAAATTCTTGATTTCTTTAGTTTAAAAAAAAATGCCACCAAGAGTAGTGAATAACAGAAGAAGAGGACCTGGTAGACCTAGAGGACCTAGAAGAGGTCATAGACATCATGAGAGGGAAGAAGAGAAACAACGTCAAGAAACCCTTTCACCTACACCACCACCACCACCACCACCCCAACATCGTGACATTGAGGATCTTTTTTCTCAAAAGAAATCCACCTGTCTTTAATGGATCTGGAAACCCGAACGATGTTGAGCTCTGGATAAGAGCCATTGAAAGGATCTAACTTCTCATATGTATTGATGAGAAGCGCCTTTTGTGTGTTGCGTTTCAACTCACCGGACCAGCTGATTTCTGGTGGGAAGCTAAGCAGAAAGTTATTCCAACAGAGCATCTAGCTCAGTTTACTTGGGATGAGTTTAAGGAAGCATTTTACGAAAAGTACATTCCAAAAACCTATAGAGCAAAGAAGGAAGCAGAATTCTACAATCTAAAGCAAGGGAAGATGACAGTGACTGAATATGATGCAACCTTTTGTGAATTGTCAAGGTATGCACCCGAGCAGGTAGATACCGACGAGAAGATAGCAAAGAAGTTCCGTGGAGGACTTAGACACGAACTAGGAGTGGCACTAGCCAGTCACGGAGGACTGAGCTACATGGAGGTACTAGCATGAGCGCTAGAAACGGAGGCAGTAGTGCCTGATGAAAGGAAAGTCGTGACAACAGCACCAGCCCCAAACCAGACTCAGAATCAAGGCCATTTCAACAACAACAATAATAGTAACTATCAGGGAAAACGGAAATGGGAAGGAGGAAACAACAGTGGCTACTATCAGCACTACAATAATCAGGGAAACCAGAGTGGAAATCAGCATGGCTTTTAGCAGCCAATTCAGAATAACCGATCAGGACAGCGGCAAGGAAATAACTAAGGAAAGATCATTTTCCCTATCTGTCCTAAGTGTAATGGGATGCATCTCGGTGTTTGACAGGCAGGCACGGGTGTTTGCTTTAACTGTGGACAAAAAGGGCACATGAAGAGGGATTGCCGGAAACCGTTGCAAACGGCGGGACCAAATCAGTATGGTCAGCCCCAACCCTTGAGAGCTATTCAGGCTCAGCTACATTCACAACAACAACAGTTTCAACGGTCGGATCAACAGAATAAGGGCAAGGGTCACTAGGCAAGTAGTGAGCCTAACTCAGACTAGTCATAGTCTAGTTTTTGTATAAGTCCTCGTTGGAGGCAAAACAGTACTCGTACGATGCATATGTATATATGACCCTGTGAGTGGGCTTTGATCTCGTAAATGTTTCTTCTAATCGTGTTTAGATGAATATTCTTGTTTAAACTTGAGAAGATAAAAAGTTTATAGAACTAGTATTGGAGTTATTATCTGTTTCTTTTCCGTGAACTTACTTAAGTGGAAAAAGGTTTAGTAAGTAAGTGAACACTTAAAGTAGAGTGTTAATGAAAGTGCTCGACGTAAATATAATCCATGGGATGGATTGATTATCTATTTACTGCGCCATTTGGTATGGAGCATAGCTCGAAGGAATTAGAAGAGCTTAAGATCCAACTGCAAGAGTTGTTAGATGTTGGTTTCATTAGACTGAGCGTTTCACCATGGGGAGCACCTGTTTTGTTCATTAGGAAAAAGAATGGTCTTATGAGGATGTACATAGACTATCACGAGCTGAATAAGATCACCCTTAAGAATAAATATCCTTTGCCAAGGATAGAAGACCTCTTTGATCAGCTTAAAGGCACAGGTGTATTTTCAAAAATAGATTTAAGATCCGGATATCACCAATTGAAAATCAAACCCGAAGATATACCTAAGACTGCATTCCGAACCAGATATGGCCATTACGAATTCCTAGTTATGCCATTTGGTTTGACTAACGCCCCGCAGTATTCATGGATCTCATAAATAGAATTTTTCCACCCGTACTTAGACAATTCATCTTAGTTTTCATCGACAACATTCTCATTTACTCCAAAAATGAGAAAGAGCACGAAGAACATTTGCGAATAGTGTTAGAAACACTTAGAGCTGAGAAACTTTATGCTAAATTCAGTAAATGTGAGTTTTAGCTGAAAGAAATGATGTTTCTTGGACATATAGTATCAACAGAAGGCATCAAGGTGGACTCTGCCAAGATAGAGGCAGTACGCAACCGGAAGACACCAACCAAACCTAAACGAGATTAGGAGTTTATTAGGTTTAGCTGGCTATTATAGACATTTTATTTAGGGATTTTCTACAATTGCTAGACCGATAATGCAACTGCTCGGGAAGGAAAACAAGTATAAGTAGACTGATGAGTGCAAGACAAGTTTTCTGACGCTCAAGGAAAAGTTGACCACCGCACCCGTCTTAGCTCTTCCAGAAGCAAATAGGGGATACGTAGTATATACTGACGCATCGAAAAATCGATTAGGATGTGTTTTGATGCAAGAAGAAAAGGTGATAGCTTATGCTTCACGACAACTTCAACCCCATAAAGTTGATTATCCAACCCACGATTTAGAACTAGCAACCATTGTGCATGCATTGAAAATTTGGAGACATCACCTCTATGGTGTAAGGGTTGAGATTTTTACGGATCACATGAGTTTGAAGTACTTTTTTTTTTCGAGCAAAATAAATTGAATATGAGGCAAGAAGATGGCTCGAATTAGTCAAGGATTATGATGGTGGTATCAATTATCATCCAGGAAAAGCGAACGTAGTAGCGGACGCACTGAGTCGCAAGACTCCAACCAACTTAGGGTGTCTCTTTATCGAGGAAGAAACACTTGTACGAGAATATGAGATAATGGATTTTTAAGTGCTCGATACACCGAAGACAATAACTAGCCAAATAGCGGCACTAGTAGCTACACCGGACTTACGAGAGAGAATCATAAGTACCCAGAGAAAGGAGGAGTCGATCGAGAAGCTACGACTAAGGATAAGAATGGATAAACCAGACGGTTATTCCGAAGCACTAGATAATGCGATCGTATTTGAAGGTAGACTTTGTATCCCTGATGACGACGAATTGAAAAACGATATCATGAGTGAGGCTCACGATACACCATATACCGCGTACCTAGGGAGTATGAAGATGTATCCAGATTTAGGAAAGAATTTCTGGTGTAACGGATTGAAACGAGATATTACCTCGTTTATAGAACAAATGTTTGGCTTACCAACAAGTGAAAGCTTTATACCAACAACAGCAAGGAATGTTGCAACCATTAAGTATTCCAACGTGAAAGTGGGAAGATATAGCCATGGATTTTGTGACGGGTTTGCCCAAGTTTAGAAAAGGAAATACTGCCATCTGGGTAGTTATAGACAGACTCACAAAATCAGCTCATTTTCTACCAATTCCAATTACCTATGGATTAGAAAAGTTAGCACAGTTGTATGTCCATGAGATTGTACGTCTGCACAGAATACCAAAGTCAATAACGTCTGATAGAGATGCCAAATTCACTTCGAGATTTTGGATTCCTATACAGAAGGAATTAGGTACCAAGACTTAATTTAGTACCGCTTTTTCACCCCCAAACGGATAGACAATTCGAGAGAACGATTCAAATACTCGTAGATATGTTGAGAATGATAGTATTAGATCGCAGTGCACGCTGAGAGAATACTTTGCCGTTGATCAAATTGTTTACAATAATAGTTGTCGGACGATGTTAAGTATTGCGCCTTACGAGGCCTTGTATAGAAAGAAGTTTAGATAATCGCTTTATCATAATGAAGTAGAAGGAATCTCGAACTAGATTCACTCAGTAAAATGAAAAATGAATTCTTTCGTCAGTTTCGAACCAAAGTGAAGGAAGTCTAGAAGTTACAAAAGTCTTAAGCAATGTATGTCAATCTGACTTAAAATTTAGAGAATGAGGACAAGACTTTCGTCATGATTATCCTTCTAAGGATAATATGATTAATTTCATGTCAAGTATAAGCTTCGACAAAGATTTATATGATTAGTTGATATCTTGAAAAAAAAAATAGTTTCCAATGTGTATAGATTGGCTTTGTTGCAAGTCTATGGAATGTTTATTACGTTTTGTGTATCTCATTTGAGAAAGTATGTGTGTCCGATCCTAAACACGTGGTTTCGTCAGCAAGACGTTGTTCTTGAGTCTGACTTAAATTATGAAAAAAAAGACCGCTATTGATCTTCGATCGAAGGGTACAAGAATTAAGAAATAAGTTGATACCATTGGAAAAGTGTTATAGAATTACCACGGGCAAGAAGAAGCCACGTGGGAACTCGAGGAAAATATGAAGGAGAGATATCCTTATCTTTTCGAGGAAGGTATGCAAATTTCGGGACAAATTTTTTTGTTAGAGGGGTAGGATGTAATACTCCAGATATTTTCTACCGACGAGAAATAAAAATTTTCTAATTAATTAAGGCTTTGCACGCCTAAGTTAAGGAATTTCAATTCTAAGACTAACGGTGAAATCTGTTTCTGAAAATAAATTCCAGAAGTTGTTCAACCGACTACTGTATTAGGGTTTTCGCGTCCGATAGAATTTTCGTTCGAGAACTCAGATCGAAAAACCGTCTGACTTTATATTCACTTATTTTGCGATACAAGTAAGTTAGTAAAAATCAGTTTTATTTATTTTTCCGGACGAATTTTGGACTGTGAAGTCTCGACTTTTCATCGGATTTCGGAAAACGAATTGTCCTTTCCAAACAAGTAATTTATTTCCAATCTAATGGTTGAATTAGATTTCGTAAAAAACGTAACCGTCTAGAAAATTAACTTCTCGATTTATATACGCAGTGTTAGACCCGTAAAACGCGATATTTTGGTGAAAATATCACTTACAAACCGCCATATGTGTGTGTGAGTCACCATGTTAGATCTTTATCCTACTTTGTACATAATATCCAACATAACACCTCATTTCTCTCTTCTCTCTCCCTTCATTGCCGCCTCTCTCTCTCTTTTCTCTCTTCTCTCTCTTGTTCTTCAAGTTCTTCACCATCTTCAAGTATGTTCTTCATTTTCTTAAGCTTTCGATCCTCAAAGCTTTCTTGTTTATCGATCGATTTCGTTTTCGATTACATAATCGTGAAGGTAAGAACTCCCTCATCAATTCCAACCAATCAAAATTCAATTCTTTCAATTCTTGTAAATTTCGAATTATTTAAGAGATGCAGGAGATCAAGTTCTAAGTTTATTTCATGTTATTTATGCTTGTGATTAAATTTCTATGGATAGAAATCAAGTAAAAATCATTGTAGAAATTATGGGGCAATAACTGAAAATTATGAGATCATGTAGGTGAAGTTTAAATTTGAATTTAGATGATTGGTTTGTAGTTTATCACTCTATGTATTAATAGATTGATGTGTGAATTAATTGGGAGTTTTCTAAAAATAAGAACAAAATGGTAAGAGACAAAGAAGTAGGATTATGATTAAGTAAATCTTGTGATATTGAGGATGAGATATGATTTATGAGGAGAGGTAAGCTTGTAGTTCAACATAGATTTAAGTTAGATTTTTCTAAAAATAAAAATGGAATCGTAAGAGACAAAGAATCATCAATAATTTAAGATTCGATTATGATATAAGTTTATGGATTTCATATTAGTTAATCTTAGTAGTTGATGTTGATAATTGGAAGGTGTGAATAAATTCTAAGAAAGTTGAATTTTTAGTAAGAGACAAAGAGACGAGCTTAATCGTCGATAGGAAAATCGAACGAGGAAACTAATCGGATATTAGTGTTTGTTGTCGATTAATGATCAAGAATTTGGTTGGTGATAATTTCATATAGATTATGAATATAGAAGTTAGAAGATTAAAGTAAGTTTGAAATGAAATTGGTTTAGTAAATGGTTAGTGAAAAGACGAGAAAGTGCTCGTCGTATTATTAATCGAGGAAGGAGGAAGTTTTCATGATAAATGATCGTGTGTCTTAACTGTAGAATGATAGTAATTTCGTGCACATAAAGGTTGTATAGCATTGGTCGAACCTAGGGAATTGTGCGTCGAGTTTTATCGAGCATTAGGGTTAATCTCGGACTGTTTTGCGACCCTTTACGGAAACTGTCATAACTCTCTACTCGCTTAACAAAATCAAGATCCGTAAATTGGACAGTAAACTAGACATCCATAGCTTTCTTTTGGTAGCTAGAACATCCCCTGTTTCTCAGAATTCTGTTCTGTAGATTCTTCAGAGTTACTGCCTTGTGCAGAAACTTTCGGAAACTCGTTTTCTTAAGTTGAATTCTTTTTAACTTCGTTCTTTGAGAACTTCTAAGTCGTTATGAGTTATTGACTTCCGTTATTAACTGACCTAAGTGTCGGGTAAAGGAACCGAGTTAGTTCTAAACGAGATATGTTCGAGTCTCGTTTCTTTGTTAATCAAAAGAGTTTAGTTAAAGTGCAAAGGCCTAAAAGTCTTAACCGAATTCAATTTCTTTTCTTTTTATCGTTGCGACCGTTTACTAAAGTGTGATTATTTGCGATAAAAGGAGGAAGTCGAGGTTAAAGATAGGATGGAAGATCAAAGACGGAAGCTCGTGTTTAGTTCTGTAATCGCCTAAGGTGGGCTTTTCTATATATCAAATAAAATGAGCGATGCTCTGTTTACTTACTGCTTTGATAAGTGTGTTTTCAAAGTAATTATCAGTGCATAAAATGATTTGTTTTATGTGAGTTCCTTTGTGCCATTATGAGTTAGCCGACTACTTTCCAGAATTATGAGTTAGCCGACTGCTAACTAAATCGATCAGACTCTGAGTTAGCCGACTTCTTTCCAGAGTTACTGTACATCGTAGCTGGTGTGTGTGGTACCTTGTTGAGGGGTAGCCAGCCACGGTGAGGAACGTGCGTTGAAGAAGTTAACTTTTCCCCGGCGTTAAAATGGGCAAGTTTAACGTAACAACAGAAAAATGTTGATCAGCTATGTTTATGAAAAGAAAAATGTTTAGTAGGCACGGGCCTTTGACAAAAATCCCGATGCGTTACTTATTGAGATGCCTGATTAATCCATACTCTTATGATATGATTTTCGGCAATGTGTCCACTAAGTGCTTTTGTACTTAGCCCTGCATGTATTTTACAAATGTGCAGGTTGAGCGACGATGGCGGCAGAGGTTGAGTAGAGGTTGTATATAGGAAAGAAGAATATGTTTCTGCTGCAAACTACATCATTTTATGTTGTAGAACTTTTCGGTTAAAGTTTCGTACTTTAAACCTAATCTACTCTGAACACAACTACGTCGAGCAATTCTTCGAGATCGACTCTCTATTGTTAATAAAATCAGTTTATAGATATCATCTTGTTTATTATTATTGGTTAATGCATCTATTCAGTTAGTTATTCCCCCTTCTTCCCCGCTTCTTTAATCCAATCCCTAGTCGCACCCCGGCTTTGCCGTCCCTTGGGATTTGGGGCTGTAACAGTTTTCGTCTCCGATAAACATCATAAGCAAGTAACTGCAAAAAGATCCTAAGATTAAAGCCCTCACACAAAGCCTTTCCCTCTCAGTGATTTCGCAGTGTGTGTCCTATATTCCAGTTCACATGTTAATCCCCATCTCTCGAATCTCGAATGAACACAATTAATTATGTTAAATTGGTGATCAAGCAACTAGTATGCAAGACAAATCAAGAATATAGAAAAGAAGAGAGGGACATAAATTGGTTAATTGATAAAGAGTTAAATCTAATTTTCCATCTACTCTCTAACCCTAGGATGTAAAAGACTTAGCTACTCATAATAAAAACAAACATAAAATCAAGAGAAAATAAATTCATAATCTTAAAATAAGAAAAATCGTCGAAGAAACAAATCATCTTGAACTCTTGAATCTTGTTTCTAAGTCTGCAAAAGCTCCAAACTAAAACTAAGCTAAAATAAAACTAAGAGTAATAATAAAAGGTGTGTCTAGATGTGTTTTGGAGGACATATATATAGGTGTGGAGAGTACAAGGTTGTATTCTAATAGGAGTAGGAAATAATCAAAATAGGCGGAAATCTGGCATGCTGTCCGTGTGTCATTCTGGGCCAGTTGCGCAACGTTTTTGTTTTGACCCGTTCTCTTTTGTTATAACTCCGATTTTGGATCCATTTTTTCCTACGAACTCCTATCGAACTGTACTTTCAGTCTATCATGTTCAATTTGCATAATATTAACTCCAATTTTCTGTAAAATCAAACAAAGTACGAACAAGCATCATATTTCACAAATTAACCATAGTTAAGCAGAAAACTCATTACAAACATGATTTCTCAATACAAATTGACATCAAATAAACTTATAAAGATGAGAAAATTCATGTTTATCAAATAATAAAGACATCATTTCAAAAATACCCTCACTATAGGTGGGAAGTTAATTTTCGGTTTTCACCTCTCATATACATCGAAATTACCAACGACGGTTCCCAGCGCGGGCGATAAGCCAGTCGATGGCGCCGCTGTCGACCTCGTCATGGGTGATTGCCGTTGGAGAAGCTTCGCGGTTGAACAATCTTTCGCTGTGCAGCCCAGGCGAAACATGCGGATGAAGGCGGATGAAGGCGGATGAAGGGACACGCGGCTTGTTGTGGTTTTTTTCCTTGATGTTTCTTATTTTTGTAATTAAAACAAAATTCAACGGTAACCTAGCAACGACTGGTTTTTTTTTAATGCCCTGTAAATTCCTTACGTTCTTAAAATTTAAAGTTAATTAAATAAATGGCTTTGTATGCCTAAGTTTACAATTTTTGAATTCTAAGGCTAACGGTCGAATCTGTTATTGAAAATAAATTACAGAAGTCAGCTAGACGACTACTGTATTTAGGGTTAGCGCGTACGAAATGTTTTTAGTTCGTAAACTTAGAACGGAAAACCGTCTAATTTTTACGTTTACGAAATCGCGATACGAGCACGCCCGAGAAAGTTCGTTTTTATGTTTTTCCGGACGAAACTCGGACTGTGTCGTTCCGAGTTTTTGTCAAAATAAATTTTGTAAATTTATTTTCCAATTAAGTTCATACGTTAGAATTTAAGGTCAAATCAAATCGCGACGATTTTGTACCGAGCAACGTTTTTCGTCGTTCGATTTCCGTAACGTCGGATCGCGCCGGAAAAACCCGTAACCCTCCAAAAATCTGCATGGCAGCCGACACATCTCCTTATTAGTGGGGAACATGCATGTTTGACATTGTCTAATTAAATGACACCAAATCCTCACTTTTCTTATTTTCAAACCTTTTATCATATCATATGTTTTTAACACTTGAACAAAACCAATTCTTCCCATCTCTCTCTCTCTCTCTCTCTCGGCTGCACTCTCTCTTTTTCTCTCTCAAATTGTGTTCTTCACCATTGTTGAAAGCTTCAAGGTTTCAAACAAGGATTCCATCTTAGATCATCATCCAACCATTGAATCATCTAACTCCTTTTACTAATATTCAAGGTAATGATCTCCTCTTTAATTCTATCCAACCATCTTTCTTTTCTTTTTCTTTTCTTCTTGATCGAAATTTTTAGAGGTTTGGAATAGATGTTTTGATCTTAGAATAATGAAATTAGATGTATTAGATATGGTAATTAGGGAATAAAATTGAACAAAAATAAGAACCCTAATACCTATGTAAATGCCGAAAATTTAGGCATGTTGGTAGGATTTTTAATTTTCTTCTTTTGATGGTTAATTCTTGTTTAATAGAGGTTTAATTAGTGATTGGAATGAAAAGAATCAAAAGCCCTATGTGTGTTTGTGAAATTTCAATTAGAATTTGAGTTGAATTTAGGGGTTTATGCATGTTAGTTGATATTTGTTTTGCAATTGATTAATGGATGATATAAGAGGTTGATTAGTAAATAAATGTAGTTAATTGGGGAAGAAAATCACCCCCTTAACATCTTTATAAAAACAGAATTTTATAGAGTAATTAGAGGTTTCCACATGTTGGATATAAGTGATGAATTGTTGGTTAAATTATGTTGCAAATCATGTTAGTTGATTATAGAATTTAATTGAGAATTTTCTAAAAATGTTTAATGAAACATAAGAGATAAAGATCACCTTATAAGTTGAGTTATAATGATGTTATGTTATGTTTGCATGCATGAAAGTGTTTCACGTTAGACGTAGTTTAACGTCGTAAAATTTGAATAGAATCCGACAACCTTTGAAAAACGCGTAAGAGACGAACCTTTAGTCGTAGCTAATAATCGAGAAGTCGGATGGGAATTCTAATTTGATATTATTGTTTATGATGAAATTTAGAACAACTTTCTAGTAGACATCATAAGCTTTCGAGTTGATATAATATGGGCTATAGTTATAGTCGAGAACTAGAACGCGTTTGAAATTTTGTTGGTTTAGTACTTGTTAGTTGAAATCCGACGAATAGAACGTCGTGCTTTTGAGCGAGTTTTGAGAAGGAGTTTGTCATGTACGGAAGTACATGATGACTGCCTTGAGAGTCCAGTTTCTAAAAAAATTGAATACGAGAGCTTAGAACGAACCTAAGACGTTATACGTCGAACCTATCAAGCAATTAGGGTTTTCGCGGTAGTTTTGCGACCCTCGCCGGAAACTGTAATAACTTCCAGCTCGTTTATCAGATTTGTGATCCGTAAATTGGAGCGTGAACTAGACATCCCAATATTTCCAGCGGTATAGGGCTCATCCCCTGTTTCCAAATCCTCTGTTCTGGACAGCCTCCAGAGTTACTGGACTGCGCAGTGAAAATTCAGTTTCTTGTTTTCTAAGATGTTTAGTTCGCAACTTAGTTTCTTTCGATCGTTTAAGCCATTTTATCTAACGAATATCTCCCTACTGACCCTAGAGTCAAGTACAGGACCTTGAGTGATGAAAACCAGTCGAGATCTTATATCTTATCTCTTATCCTTTTGTTAAAGAAGTAATAAACGAGAAATTTCATAAATCGTTAAATGATCTAAAACGTAAATCGCCTAAGTTGATTCTTTCCAACTTAGTTTCTTTTAATCTTTAAAGTCGTATTAAGATATCGACTACCTTCTCTACTGACCCGAGAGTCGAGTATAAGATCTTCCGAGTTCTAAACGAGATTGGTACGAGTCTCGTTTCCCGTATAAGTAAAACGAATCTAGTAAGCGTGCAAATGCCTAAAGAATGAAACAACTAAAACCTCTTCGATTATCTTTAATCGATTATCTTTTACGACCCGTTTTTAAGTATGTTTATTTTACGATGAAGGAGGAAGCCAACTGTAGAGAAAGGGCGGAAGATCCAAAGTTGGAAGTTTTGCTTTAAGTTCTGTAAATCAAGGTGGGCTTTTATATACAAAATAAAACGAGCAATGCTCGGAAAATCTTTCTTTATCGCTTTGATATCTGTGTTTTCAAAGTGATATTATGGCATGAACTGTTTTATGTTTTATGTGAGTTCTCTTGTACCTATCAGAGTTAACATTCATGTTTTCCAGATTTAGAGTTAGTCTATTTAGATTAACTAACGATCGGCTCTGAGTTAGCTGCTAAGTGCTTTCCAGAGTTAGTGCACTTTGTAACCTGTGGTGTATGTGATATCCTGTTGAGGGGTACCAGCCACGGTGAATTAGAATTGGTCAAGATTGAACGTAACATTAGTCAAAAAATGCTCGCGCGAGTGATTTATGAGAAAAAGTCAGAAAATGTTTAGTAGACACAGATTCTTTCAATAAAACTCCGATGTGCTACGCTTATGAAATGCCATTTTTATCTATATTTATGATTATGATTTCGGCATCGTGCCCACTAAGTACGTTTGTACTTAGCCCTACATTGTTTTCTAAATGTGCAGGTTGAAGCGACGGTGAGCGGCGACGGTTGATGTTGAGTTAAAGGATAGGATGCTTAGTTAGAACTCTTCCGCTGCCAAACTCTGTATTTCTTTTTGAGATGTACTTTTTGAACAATACTCTGTAGTCTAAGTCTGTAAATATGAACTTAGCTTCTTTTTTTTTGTACTTTTTTCGAGTAATCCTTAGGGATTAACTCTTTCTTATTTATACTCAAGTCTTGTTCATGATTTATCGATGTTTATCATGTATGTTTAGTCAGTTAGCCCCCTTCTTCCCCGCTTCTTTAATCCAACCCCAGTCGCACCCCGGCTTCTGCCGTCCCTCGGGATTTGGGGCTGTGACATTTTTCGTTCCCCTATAAATATCACATGCTTCATCTACTCATGTCACACCTTATCTTTTCTCTTCTTCTTCATTATCTTCTTTCAATTTTCACACTATATTTAAGTAGAAACATGCCTTGAAACGGAGAATTCTTAGATCTCAAAGAAGAAGAGAAGCTTCCTGAGAGGGCACTCGAGAAGGATGTATGTTCAACATAATCATAAAGGAGGCATCAGAACGCCTCATTCGCGATTATTTTGCTGAAAATCCAATTTGGGCGATAATGTATTTCACTATCGATTTCGCACGAGCAAGAAGTTGTTCCCACAGATAGCCACCACTTTGGTTTGCTTGGGAGCCTTATTTCGAACAACGCTCAGATGCAACAGGAACAATAGGGCTTCACCCATGGATCAAGTGCATTGTTGCTTTGAGGCAACTCAAGAACGGAGAAGCTGCCGATCAATATGATGAATATTTGTACGTTGGACTAACAACGGGCACCAAAATTCTCAAGAATATTTCAATATTATTGTATTTTTCTTATCTATTTTTTAAGTTCAATAAAATTGTTTGATTTAATTCTATATTTTTAGATAATTAATATGGTATTCTTATTTATTGAAAATAAAAAATAAATTGAAAAATAAAATTAAATCATAATCTATCATTGGATCACCCTAAGACTAAAATCTATACATTGTAGAATTTTCACCCTATGGCTAAAAACTACACCATTTTAGAACTTTCACCCTAGGGCTATCAATCTTTGGGACTCCACCAAAATATAATTAAATACTCATCACCCTAGGGCTATATCACCCAGTGTTGTGAATGCTCTTAGAAAATCATTTTCTATCTCTTATTTTGTCTCTCTCTGATGACTTCTCTCCCTCCCAAACCCTACCATCACGCCACCGCTGCTCTACCTCCTACCACACCTCTTCGTCGTTGCACCACCTCCTACCAAACATCCACTGCCTAGGTTTCTTCATTTTCGACTCGTATTCTTTGTTTCCACTGCCTCCGCCACCTCCATTTCCAAATCGTAACTCACACCACCGTTGTTCCCACCGCTGCATCTCATAGGGAACCATGGCAGACGAACCTGAGCCTTCTAGACACTGCAAATTTAAGCACAAAACTAGCGTCGGAAAGAACAAAAAAAATCAACCACAACTAGACGCCGACAATGGTTTAGGCGAATTGTGATAATTTCCCCCCATTTTCTCAAAAATTATGTAGAAATGTAAAAACTAGGGCTTTTAAAAGAAATTGAAGTTTGGATTTTGCGAGTTCGATACGAGTTGTTTGTGGATAAATATCATGAAATCGTACGTTTCCTAGTTTGGTGCTTGCATTGTGGTTGGTCTAGAAATTTGATGTGTATTTCCTGGGGATTTTTATATGGGTTCTTCGAATATCTGTTTAATTTGGAGTTTAACACGTAGGTACGATGATACAAATTAGTTAATTCATGCTCGTGTAGTTTCCTATATGCTACTGATTAATTCATATTGTTGTTGCATCTTTGTTACTATTTGGTAAATTCGTGCATGTATTTTTGCGGAAAATTGATACAATAGTACGATTTGTTTGTGTTTTTAGGATTTCATGCAGATACAATGTTACGATCTTCAAAATATCATTCTTATGTGGCTACGATTTTATTTAACTCATACACAATATTGACCACTTCATGCATGTTTTGTAGCTATTTTGGGGGATATTGTTACATATTTTGTATGATTTGATTAATTTGTGCAAGTGATTTCGCTAAAAATCGATAACACGATGTGTTTGTCATTTCATGATTCGTGCATGTGCGTTTGCTGAAAATTGATACAATAGTCTGATTTGTTTGTGTTTTTGAGATTTCTTGCGTGTACGATGTTACGATCTTCAAAATATCATTCATGCGTAACAACAATTTTGTTTAACTCGTACACCATATTGACCAATTCATGCTATGATAGTTTATATTTTTGTTTTCATGCGTGTCAGTTGCTTGCTACGATTAAAAAAAAAAGTTGTGGAAAGCGTACATGCGTACATTGTTAAGAATTATTTCCTATTTTACATTTGTTAAATAGTACTAAGAATATTTTTTGATTTCTTGATTGTTCCATCTCTCTCTAATATCAAAAGTTCTACTCACGAAAAATTGGCCGCCGGCCGCAACAACAATGAATCTGGTGAGAAGCTGGCAGCGAAAATTGAATCTGAATGAGATGTTTCGGGCGACAACCATTATTTTCCTCAAGACATCCAAAGCCTCAACTTAGTGGAGATGTAGTCGAATGAGAAGCAACAATTTTTTTTTTTAATTTAATGTTTTCAGTAAGGGATAAGATGGTGATGATGAAGCAGACCTCGAGCGCGCGATCGACACTACAAGAGAGGCTAGAGTTTGATAGGAGCGGATGGATGCCTGTCGGAGGTAGTTCGATGGCGAGGAGAGAAGCTCGGTGCCGCCGGAAACCTTCACCAAGACTACCCAACAACTTTACTTCATTTTAATTCTAATTCTATTGTAAAAATTTTGTCTTTGCAATTCTACGGTGAAAAGAAAAAAACTATCTTCTCAATTCTTTTTTTGAAACCCATTCTTCCTCTTTTAGTTTTAAACAATTTACAGAGTTCATCCACCTCCATAACGAGGATTGGATCGAAGGAGTAAAAGAAGAGAATGTGAGAACTAGAGAGTAGCACGACTGAAATTTTCATTTTTTTTTAATAAGTCACTGATTCCAAGTCATTGTGAGAATATGTATGTCACACTACGGCGATCCCAATCATCTTTCCATTGCCGGATTTTCGCTCGTGTGCTATAAATGTCACAGCGGGGCAAAGATTGAGCCATTTTTGAATACTAGTATAATTAACGTGCACTCGCACGTTAAAAATAATTATTGTAACAAAGTTCAAAATAAAGTTCATCACTCACACTGATTAACCATTTGATTTTAGAGTTCAAAATAAAATACACAAATCTTATCAAGTGCTTACTCTTAAAAAAACTATTCTCTCCAATTAGATTGATATATATCCCTGTTTTTGCATTCGTTGCATGAAGAAAATACATTCTAAACAAATTATACATTATTGTTATTGTCTAATTTCAAAATCTTTTATATATGTCAATTCATCATTCTATTAATTCAGAAATTAGTTTCAATCTCTTCATGTTGTTCTAGCTGGTTTTAACTACGGCACAATGTAGACCATAAAGTGCATGTGTTTATATTATGAAAGAAGAGCGTAGAGCAAATTAAATTTCATCCATATCTTTTAGCAAAAGAATACTTGTTGGCAACTTATGATACTCACACAATTATTTTGTTTGTATTTTAGCTAATAAGAATGTTTAGAATTGTCTAGTCATGCAAAACAACAAAATATCGTGTCACATAATCATATATTGTCAACTTCTAATAATATAAAACAAAATAAAAATGCAGCTATCTCCATAATCTTTAGACATAAATAAATTGTTCATCTCATTCAATTAATATCATGTTGATCTTCAAGTTAAAAAAGAACAAATCCTAAAGATTTCACTTTATTTTGTTCTTTCAAAATTAACGTGAGTAACGTGCGAGTGCACGTAGACATAATGATTCTAAGATATACATTTTATCGAGTAGATTTTATATTTTATTTTATTTTAAAGTAGTATAACAATTTTTTATGTGTTTGATTTTTTTTTTCAATTTCTCAAAATTTTGAATATGATCAAAAAGAAAATAAAGACAAAATGTGTAATTGTTAAGAGCATTCTTCTTTTTTTTTTCTTGTATAGTAATAGTGTACACTCTTTTCGTCCCACAATAAATATTCATATTTTATTTGGCATTGTCCCAATATCTAATACTCAATATGAAAGTCACTTTCTTTCATAAAATGTAAGCTCCACCACTTTCTATCTTTTTATCATTTGAATCAAAATTTTTCTAAATAATTATGACGAAAAATTTGAGACACTTAATAAATTTTAATAAGTAGATTTTTTATTTTATTTTATTTTAACATAGTATTTGAATCTTTTATGTTTTTTTTTTATTATTTTATATTTGAATTTCTCAAAAGTTTGGATATGATCGTTGAAAAGAAAATAAAGACAAAATATTTTATTCTTAAGAGCATTCTTATTTCTTTTCTTGTATAGTAATAGGTACTACTCTTTTGTCCCATAATAGATATTTTATATTTTATTTGGGTTGTTTCAAATCTAATACCAATATGAAAGTCCCCTTTTTTCAAAAAAAATGTAAGCTTCACTACTTTCTATCTCAAAATAATATCACTATATTTTTTTTCTTTAATCAATTACAATATTCTAAACAAATCTATTCTCAAATAAGTTTTACAAAGCCTAAAAATTAAGTAGGGTCATCATCAACGTGACATTGAAAACCTTGTGCAAAAATTCTATCTTTTTAGTGCCTCGAGCTAAAATGTAGTTTTGAAATTAAAAGAGAAGAAGATAATTACTTCAATTTTGAAAAGAACAAAACAATATATATTTATACATGTGTACTTTACGTCAACATCTCACAATTTGTACGAAAAAATAAATTTACATAATTTCACATACTTTAAAAAAAATTTATTAAAATTAATAATTCAAAATAAAATTGAAAAAAAAGAATAGTTTAAGGTTAAACTTCATTTATAATTTACATAATATCGAATAATATTCACTTAGCATGTATAGACATAATTAATTATTAAAGAAGGAAAGAAATTTGTTAAATTTGTTCTCATATCATCATCCTATTAGAACATAAGGAGTTCATTATTAATTAATTAAATAAGTTTTGATTTAATAGTATTAAATTCATATGCATTATTAAATTATAAGGAAAATTCGTATTTATAATGTCATATTATCATATTACGGTATTGTCTTAATTTTAATTTATAGTAAGGATATTTTAAGTAAAACAAATTTTGTAAAACAAAAGCTCTTTTTATATTAGTATAGATATAGATTTTGAAAGGTCAGGCCATAAAGTCACTACGGGATGAAAGATCGGGTCATAAAATATAATTAACCCCTACTAAAAAATATTGGGACCAAAAGAATGGTTCTATCTTCTAACCATCGATACGACTAAAACATGATGCACGGATCGAACATTGATCATTTTACGACACATATAGAGCCAGATCAACAAAAGTAATGGTAGAAATTAACCATTCTTGATCTTGAAATAAGACTTTTCTTGAAGAATTCAGGCAAATGTGAATGAGTTTATATAGAATAGCTTCAACTTCTTGAATCAACGTGAAACAAATCTGTATTTTCTTGGATAATATTTTTCCCTTAATTGTGTGTTTGCACTAAAACAAAAAACTCATTCTTGGAGAAGTTCATGTTAAGGAAACTCACTCTTATATATTTATTTTGTATATTCAATGGATACATTATCGAAGAAATTCTAATCTACCAAAATTTGATCCTCCTAAAAAATTGTCAACACATCATCTTCTGTTGAAGACAGAGACGAGATCAACAAATGAATCTTCACTGCAAGGGATCGTGAGGCCTCCCATCAAATGATTGAATACGAATTCTTCTTTAGCTTGAAACAACAACTCTTGAAACGAGGGGCTGTTCAAGTACGATACAGGAATCACAAAACACTTCTTTTCATTATCACCAACATAAAGAGCAACATGCCACTTTGGAACTTCAGCCGATCTTCTTTCATTGGATAAAGATGTTGGACTTGTGTTAGAATAAAAAGGGTTAATTCGTGTCCCACATTGGTTATATGATCAAGGGTAAGAGTTTCTTAGGGCTATATAAGAGGCTATAGTCTTTGATGTAATTGCACCAAGTTTTACACTTTAGTCTTTTGTTTGACTCTAGGTAAATTTCTTGTCTCGGGTTGTGAGAAATGTGAGAGTTATTCGAAAGCTTGTAATAGTATAGAGGTGTCGAGTTTATATTGCTTGGTGTGGTGTGTCCTGGTTTTTTTCTCTAGTTTTGGAGTTTCCACGTTAAATTCTTGTGTTGTTGATTGTTCTTTATTTTTCCATCTATTTCTTGTCTATTATCATTTTCCCCTAGTTGGGATAAGGATAGATTTCCTAACAATTGGTATCAGAGAGCCAGGTTCTGAGACAGGTTTGAGGGTCTCTTGTCCGGTGGCTGTTCAGCTAGGGGTGGAGAAACGATAGGTCAAGTTCAATGAAATTTGATGTGGAGAAATTCGATGGAAGAATCAATTTTAGCTTGTGGCAAGTGCAAGTTAATGCTGGGGTGACACAATGTGGGCTACACAAGGTTTGGAAGGAAAAAGGGCTACACCAAGCGATATGAATCAACGTGGAGCGGTTGCGGCAAATAGCTCCGAGGAAGCTGCTAACACTGTGATTGAAGATGATGCCCTCTGATTGTTGAGGACATGGACATCCTTATACCTAGTCCAATTGCCATGGACGAGGATGTAACGATGTTAGTTGGACCACATGTGCAATGGTTTAGCATGGATGCAAGGTGTATGGTGGAAATTATGTCAATGGCTGAAGGACTTCAAGGGGAGGGGGGGGGGGCAAAAGCTAGGAGTTCCACCATAAATTTCAGCAGGTTGTTTAACATGTACTGAAGGAAGATCTTAGAATGGTTGATTCTAAGTGTTCCACTCATGTGGTGAAGTAGGTTTATGGTTCTTTGGTATAAAAATCATGATTGTCGACAAAGACAATGGACTGTTCTTTTTATTTTAATAAAGTGAAGATTGTTGGGCTTGTGTTAGAATAAAAATGGTTAATTTGTGTCCCACATCGGTTATATGATCAAGGGTAAGAGTTTCTTAGGGCTATATAAGAGACTCGGTATCTTTGATGTAACTAACAAAATCAACGTGCGTTGCACGTTTACTCTCTCGTTTAACGTGATTAAAATTTATCAAAGATGTAAAAAAACCTTTGAAAGTTATAATGTTATGAAGTATATATGAAATTCAAATTAGTAATCTTTTTTCTTACAAATTGCACTGTGAATCTGAAACTTATTTAAATTTAAACACTTATTTTTTGTCATCATTTTGGATTATCAATTTCCACTCCATCGTCATACAATCATACAAATTGTTCAAATTATTATTCCTAATGCCAATTTCTTTTTGTGTATAAATTAATTGAATTATTCAATGAAAATAAAAATATATGTTTCTAGAATCTTAATAGACAAAACATATACTACTATGTGACTAACATTATAAAAATATGAAAATAGTAATATATAAACTATATGACCAAATAAAAGAAGAATTATGGGAAGAATTGATTTTTCTAAGAAGTACGTACATATGGTAATTAGAAATAATTACGAAGATTATTGTGTATCAAGTACCGAATGTGGTGCTGGTTCTTACCAAATGCCGCACTAAATTGTACAAACTAAATATATAAAATTAGTTATACTTTGATCTTGAAGATCACTTTTGGTAATGTTAGTTATACTTCATAAAGTCATATTTGTTATTAATTAAAATTTTCTAATTATAATATACTCCCTCCGTCTACAATATGCTTGCAGACATCCATTGATAGTAGTAGCTCCACACAACATATTATCTTCTAAGCCACAAATTTTGTATTGTAAATTTACATTAGAACCCTTCATGTACTCCACTCACAACAATACTGTTAGAATTCGGTGCCCCAATTACTACAAAACATCACATTGTGTTAACAAAAGAGTAACGTTAGATCGTATGTTAATAACTTCCGATCTAACACGCAGCGGAATAAGTAAAGAACACAATGAAATACTTTTTAGCAGGTGATTAAACCTGTTGGCGCCTTACGGCTAACAACTATATTGAAACCAAAGATTACAATATAGAGATAATAAAATAACATTCGAACTTTTCAGCCAACAAGACTTCAAGTATCGAACGATTTAGAAGATTAAATCTAAACCTAGACTAATCCACTAACACAACATGTTCATCACTTTACAGCCTATGAATCTGCCTAAGAATAAGAACATTGACACAAATCTAATCTAACACAAGACTAATCTGAGTAAGACTACCAACTTTCGTGATTTGCTCCTCCACAAACCAAACTTCCACACTTAGCAGATTCCACAACCTGCTGTAGTGACCGTGTTAGTTGGCAATGTTACTAACATAAGAGTAGGCAGAATGGCGAATGCTGAAACTGAAATTTGCAGAGTATTTTTCAGACGAAAATCGCAACCTTGTAAAGTGAATTCCTTGCAGTATTTATAGCCCACCTTATGCTGAGCAGTTTATTTCCACCCTCTCATCATTTGGACGTCAATAACTCCTGCTATCCACTTTATTCCAGCCGGTTAACATAGGAGTGGATGGTGGCAGTTACTTGTCAGTTACAACCCATGATCTCCTACCATGCCACATGTTGAAAACTTCCTTGCACTTTCACATGGATCCAACTCCTTCATTCCAATAACCGTCATCCAGCTATTCATTTATCTACACAAATTTAGTGTATAAAAAGGAAAAGAAGATAATATACAATTAAATAAATATTTGATTATAACTGACGCAGACATGTTAGTAGCACATGTTACCAACAGTCTTATTGACATAGTTCGTCAGCTTAAAATCTAACAAACTCCCCCTTAATTGTATATGGCTTTTCCTCCAAAAAGAAGTAAACGAACATAAAGAAAATACTTAAAATAAACTAAAATGAGAGCAAAAAAGAAACTCTCACATTATTTCAAACAAAACTAAAACGAGATGAAGAGCAAAAGGAAACTCTTCATTTTATTGAAAGCAATTAAAGATATTGAAGAGCGAAAGGAAACTCTTCAATTTTATTAAACGAATATAAAACCTTGAAGAGCGAAAGGAAACTCTTGAAGAAAAGAATAACGAATAAAAGATTGATGACGGGCAAAACGAAACCCTCCCCCAAAAAAATATTTACAAAATAAAGAATAAAAAATAAATGAATGTATTTAGAGAGAAATAAAAAGCTCCCCCTAAATGAGATATTTACATATATACATATTTACAAGAAAAAAATAACATATTCACATATGTACAGGATCATGAGAGATGTTAAACAACTCTAAAAAAAACAAAATAAGAAGAAGTAAAATAACTCCTCCTAAAAACAGATATAATGTTAGTAACATAAACTCAAAGAAACTGAAAACCGCGAAACTCCCCCTGAAACTTGTAAGAGAAGTGTTAGTAACATGTATCTCAATGTAATACCCCAAATATTTTCTTCCGACGAGAAATAAAAAAATTCTAATAAATTAAGGCTTTGCACGCCTAAGTTATAGATTTTCAATTCTAAGACTAACGGTGAAATCCGTTTTTGAAAATAAATTCCAGAAGTCGGTTGAACAACTACTGTATAAGGATTTTCGCGTCCGATAAAATTTTCGCCCAAAAACTCAAATCGAGAAACCGTCTGATTTTACATTCACTCTTTTTACGAGACGAGTAAGTTAGTAAAAATCCGTTTTTATTATTTTTCCGGACAAAATTTGGACTGTGATGTCTCGACTTTTTCTTGGATTTTCAAAAACGAATTAGGTTTTCCGAGTATGTGATTTATTTCTAATCTAACGGACGAATTATATTTCGTCGAATACGTAACCATCTAAGAAATTATTTCTCGACTATTATAACGTTGTTTGAGACGGAAACGAGATATTAATATCAAATATTTCGCAACCAAACGCACCTTAGTGAGTCACCTTGTGAGTCATCCTACTTTATGAGTTAATATCTAAACATTAGTCATCCTCCCTCCCTCACTTGTCAACCCCCCCCCCCCCCCCCCTCTCTATTTCTCTTTCAATTATCTCTCAAAATCCTCCATTGTTGCTTCAAGTTCTTCAAGGATTTTCATCATCAAACTTGCTCATCATCCATCAAAATTCAAATCCAATCACATATTCTTCAAGGTAATCATCACAGCTATCATTCTATCCATTTAGAATTTTAATTCTCCTACTTTGTGCCATGACCGAAATTTATGGTGTTGTAGTAGGATGTTTTAAGTTTTAATTCTTGTTATTTAATGTATAGAAATGAATTGTTATGGTTGAAATCAAGTAGAAATCCTTTTTCCCCTAATATTGTTGTGGACCGAAAATTGGTACATAATGAAAGATGAAGATTTAGTTAAAATTAGATGATGGATTGATGAATTAATACTTTATTGGATTAGTAGATGGTGGAAATCGAAAAGGAAATCAATTCCCCTAATTTTTTTATGAGGACCGAAATTAGGGGTTAGGGTTTGAGACTTTTGGAGTTCTAATTAAATGAAATTAGAAGTGTTAGATATTGTTTTAATTAGTATTTGATGGTTTGATGATTAAATTGAGAAGTAGGATATCAAGAAGATATGAAATGAAGTTGATAGTGATATGTTTAAGTGTAGTAGTGGATAAGGTTATATAAATTGTGAAATATGAATTAGAACTTGAAGATGTTTTAAGCTTGAAATTGAAATGAAATGGTTTTGTACTTGATTAGTTGAAAGTCGAGGTTTTATACGCCGAGTTTTAATCGAGGAAGGAGAAAGTATTCATGAGGAATGATTTCGTGTATAGACTGCCTTGAGACAGTAATTTCGTGAGTATATAAGTGGTTTAACATAAGTCGAACCTAGGAAGTCGTGCGTCGAGTTATCGAGCACTAGGGTGAATCGCGGACTCTTTTGCGACGTTTCACGGAAACTGTCATAACTCTTAGCTCGCTTAACGAAATCGAGATCCGTAAATTGGAGAGTAAACTAGACATCCGTGGCTTATTTTGGTACAGAGCACATCCCCTGTTTCGAAGTACCCTGTTCTGTATGAACTTACTGACCTGTGCAAAAATTTCCAAAACTCATTTTCTTAAGTTGAATCCTCTTTAACTTCGTTCCTTGTGAACTTCTAAGTCGTTATAAGTTATCAACATTGAATTATCTACTGACTTAACTGTTGAGTAATGAGCCGAGTCAGTTTGTAGACGAGAATTGATCGAGTCTCGTTTATTAGTTAATCAAAAGAAAGTAGTAAAGTGCAAAGGTCTAAAAGACTAAAACCGATTTCGATTTCGTGTTTCCTTATCGTTGCGATCAAGTTTTAAAGTTTGTTTATTTGCGATAAAAGGAGGAAGTCGGAGTTGAAGACAGGACGGAAGACACAAGGTTAAAGTTTGTTCTGTAAAGTAACTATCAGTGCATAATGAATTGTTTTAAGTGAATTCTCTTGTGCCTCTCTGAGTTAGCCCACAGAGTGCTATCCAGAGATTCCAACTAAACGATCAGATTCTGAGATAGCCCACAGAGTGCTATCCAGAGAGACAGATTCTGAGTTAGCCCACAGAGTGCTATCTAGACAATCGGATTCTGAGTTAACCTACAGTGTGTTATCCAGAATTAAGTGTACAATAGTATAAGTCTTACAAGTGTTTATGAAAAGATGCATGATTAATCTATACTAAGTATGAAATGTTTTCGGTAATGTGCCCACTAAGTGCTTTATGTACTTAGCCCTACATGTTTGTTTTTAAATGTGCAGGTTGAGTGACGAAGGCGGAGGAGGTTGAGTAAAGGTCGTTTATAAGAAAGAAGAATTGTGTTATCATTTGAGCCTCGATTTCACATTTGAATTGTGTTATCATTTTACGTTTTTCCGCTGCAAACTAATACACTTTTTGCTGTGTAATCTTTTCGATTTAAGTTTTTCATACTTTAAACCTAGTCTTCTCTGATCACAACTTTGTCGAGCGATGTTTCGAAATTGACTCTCTTTTGTCTAATAAGAATCAGTTCATAGTATATTATCTTGGTTATAGATGTTAAATTATTCATTTATTCAGTAATCCTCATTTCTTCCCCGCCTCTTTAGTCCAACCACTAGTCGCACCCCGGCTTGGCCGTTCCTCGGGATTTGGGGCTGCGACAGAGTGGTATCAGAGCAATCGTTTCTGCTCTGCATACAAGTTTCATTCGAGTAGTAAGATAGAGTATTTGTATATACTCTACACCTGAGTCTTCTTTTGAGAAAGTAAAGTTTAGTTTGTATCACTAAACTTAAGAATATAGTAAACAACTCAACCTCCCGCTACGTCGATTCAACTGAAGAAGAAAAGTAAGGAAAGAGTTTCAGAAGTATGATTTCTTTTAAGAAGAAATTTTTGAATAAAGTATACAAGTATGATGTGATTAAGCATGCAAGAATTTATGAATAAAGTATGCCAAGTGTGAATGTGATTAAAGTATGAAAGTTATGCTTTGTGATATTACATGAATTATGTGAAAGTATGAGTACTATACTTTGTGAAAGTATGTGAAATTGTTTGAGTTATAATTTCTGTTATTTTGAGAAGTATGTTGGTTTGAGAACCTAGACTACTTGCTCTAAGATTCTTCCCGATTCTTTGAGAACATAGACGCTCTAAGAAACGATGGTTCCAAGATATCCAAGAGATGATCCGAACGGGAAGGACAGAATAAAGGGAATCAAAGCAAATAAGAGACGAATGTTACTTTCGTATAAGTAACGTGAACAAAGTAGAGTTGTTACTTTGTTTTATTGATAAAAAAAAACCGATTAAAAGTTTTCTTCAAGAAAAACTATGAAGTCTAAGCTAAGATGATTAAGGTGAGATGAGATGATTAAGATAAGCTAAGAACCGTTAAGATTTGGGTTGCAATCTGAGAAGTTGCTAGATGATTAAGATAAGTTAATTCCTTATTGAATGGATGAGTGCTGAAAGCATGGAGTTGATAAGAATTCTTGATTTCTTTAGTTTCAAAATGCCGCCAAGAGTAGCGAATGACAGAAGAAGGGGACTCGGTAGGCCTAGAGGACCGGGAAGAGGTTATAGACAACATGAGAGGGAAGAAGATCAAGGACGTCAGGAAACCCCTCCACCTCCACCACCACTACGTCGTGACATAGAGGATCTGTTCCTCAAAAGAAATCCATCTGTCTTTAATGGATCAGGAGACCCGAGCGATGCTGAGCTTTGGGTAAGAGCTACAGAAAGAATTTTTAAACTTCTCAGATGTACTGATGAGGAGCGTCTTTCGTGTGCTGCGTTTCAACTCACCGGACCAGCTGATTTCTGGTGGGAAGCTAGGCAAAAGGTTATTCCGACAGAGCATCTGGCTCAGTTTACTTGGGATGAGTTTAAGGAAGCATTTTACGACAAGTACATCCCTAAAACCTATAGAGCAAAGAAGGAAGCAGAGTTCTACAGTCTGAAACAAGGGAAGATGACAGTGACTGAATACGATGCAACCTTTTGTGAATTGTCAAGGTATGCACCCGAGCAAGTAGATACCGACGAGAAGTTAGCAAAGAAGTTCCGTGGGGGACTTAGACACGAACTAGGAATGGCATTAGCCAGCCATGGAGGACTGAGCTATACAGACATACTAGGACGAGCTTTAGACATGGAGGCAGTTGTGCCGGATGAACAAAAGATTGTAGCGCCCGTACCAGCACCAACCCAGGCTCCAACTGAAGATCATTCCAACAACAATAACAGCGGCTTTAAAGGAAAAGGGAAATGGAAAGGAGGAAATCAGGGTGGAAATCAGCGTGGCTTTCAACAGCCGAATCAGAATAATCAATCAGGACAATGGAGGAAAAATAACCAACAAGGACAGTGGCAGGGACAACAGGCAGACAATACCCAAGAAAGAATCACTGTTCCTACCTGCCCTAAGTGTAACAGGATGCACTTTGGTAATTGTTTGGCAAACATTGATGGTTGTTATAACTGTGGTCAGAAGGGGCACGTGAGAAGAAATTGTCCGAAACCATTGCAACCAGTAGGATCGAATCAGTATGGTCAGTCCCAACCCTTGAGAGCTAATCAAGCTTAGCCACATCCGCAACAACAACAACAGTCACAACAGCAACAAGAGCAGAATGCATGGACATTTGTGAATAGGCCAGAAGCACAGGACAAGGGCAAGGGTCACTAGGCAAGTAATTGGCGTAACTTAGACTGATAGTAGTCTAATTTTGTATAAGTCCTCGTTGAAGGCAAAACAGTACTCGTTCGACGTATATGTTTATATGACCCCATGAGTGAGCTTTGAATTCGTAAAAATTTCTTCTAAATCGTGTTAGTTCAACTTGTTTAATAAGGAACTTGTTTTAACTTGGAAAGTTAAAAAAATTTATAGAACTAGTATAGGAGTTATTACCTGTTTCAGTTTTGTGAACTTTTTAAGTGGAATGAAAAGGGGTTTAGTAAAGTAAGTAAACACTTAAAGTAAAGAGTTAATGAAAATGTTTGATATGGATATAATCCATGGGATGGAAGGATTATGATTGTGGTATCAATTACCATCCAGAAAAAGTTAACGTCGTAGCAAACGCGCTGAGTCGCAAGACTCCAACTAAAGTAGGGTGTCTCTTAATCGAAAAAGAAAAACTTGTACAAAAATTGAGATGATGGATTTGGAAGCGCTAGATACACCTGAGACAATAACTAAACTGAATAGTAGCACTAGTAGCTACACCAGACTTACGAGAGAGAATTTTTAGTGAATCTGAGAGAACGATTCAAGTATTAGAAGAAATGATAAGGACGATAGTGTTAGATCAAAGTCTAATAGTTATCAGGCTACGATAAGTATTATGCCTTATGAGGCCTTGTATGAAAGAGAAAAATTTAGAACTAGATTCGCTCGGTGAAGTGATAGATCAATTTTTTTCGACAGATTCGAACCAAAGAGAAGGAAGTCTAGAAGTGACGAAAGTCTTAAGCGATGTATGTCATTTTGACTTAACCTAGAGAATGAAGACAAGATTTTCCTCATGATTTTCCTACTAAGGATTATTGTGATTATTTCTTCGCGTTCAGTATAAGCTTAGACGAAGCTTTATATGATTTTTAGATATCTTGGAAAAGATAGTTTTAATGTGTATAGATTGGCCGTGTTGCCAAGTCTATGAAATGTTTATTATATTTGCATATCTCGTATGAGAAAATACGTGTTCAATTCTAAAACGTGTGATTCATCAGCAAGACGTTATTCTTGATTAAGTTATGAGTTATGAAGAAAGACCGCAATCGATCGTGGATCGAAAAGTGCGAGAGTTAAGAAGTAAGTCGATACGATTAGTAAAGTGTTCTGGAATTACCACGGGCAAGAGGAAGCTATGTGGAAACTTTTTGCGAAGGAGGTAAGCAAATTTCGGGACGAAATTTTTCGTTAGAGGGGTAGAATGTAATACCCCAGATATTTTCTTCCGACGAGAAATTAAAATATTCTAATAAATTAAGGCTTTGCACGCCTAAGTTAAGGATTTTCAATTCTATGACTAACGGTGAAATCCGTTTTTGAAAATAAATTCCAGAAGTCGGTTGAACAACTACTGTATTAGGGTTTTCGCGTCCGATAAAATTTTCGCCCAAAAACTCAAATCGTGAAACAGTCTGATTTTACATTCACTGTTTTTGCGAGACGAGTAAGTTAGTAAAAATCCGTTTTTATTATTTTTCCGGACAAAATTTGGACTGTGATGTCTCGACTTTTTCTCGGATTTTGAAAAACGAATTAGGTTTTCCGAATATGTGATTTATTTCTAATCTAACGGATGAATTAGATTTCGTAGAATACGTAACCATCTAAGAAATTATTTCTCGACTATTATAACGTCGTTTGAGACGGAAACGAGATATTTCCATCAAATATTTCGCAACCAAACGCACCTTAGTGAGTCACCTTGTGAGTCATCCTACTTTATGAGTTAATATCTAAACATTAGTCATCCTCCCTCCCTCACTTGTCAAAACCGCCCCCCCCCCCTCCCCCCCTCTATTTCTCTTTCAATTATCTCTCAAAATCCTCCATTGTTGCTTCAAGTTCTTCAAGGATTTTCATCATCAAACTTGCTCATCATCCATCAAAATTCAAATCCAATCACATATTCTTCAAGGTAATCATCACAGCTATCATTCTATCCATTTAGAATTTTAATTCTCCTACTTTGTGCCATGACCGAAATTTATGGTGTTGTAGTAGGATGTTTTAAGTTTTAATTCTTGTTATTTAATGTATAGAAATGAATTGTTATGGTTGAAATCAAGTAGAAATCCTTTTTCCCCTAATATTGTTGTGGACCGAAAATTGGTACATAATGAAAGATGAAGATTTAGTTAAAATTAGATGATGGATTGATGAATTAATACTTTATTGGATTAGTAGATGGTGGAAATAGAAAAGGAAATCAATTCCCCTAATTTTTTTATGAGGACCGAAATTAGGGGTTAGGGTTTGAGACTTTTGGAGTTCTAATTAAATGAAATTAGAAGTGTTAGATATTGTTTTAATTAGTATTTGATGGTTTGATGATTAAATTGAGAAGTAGGATATCAAGAAGATATGAAATGAAGTTGATAGTGATATGTTTAAGTGTAGTAGTGGATAAGGTTATATAAATTGTGAAATATGAATTAGAACTAGAATATGTTTTAAGCTTGAAATTGAAATGAAATGGTTTTGTACTTGATTAGTTAAAAGTCGAGGTTTTATACGCCGAGTTTTAATCGAGGAAGGAGAAAGTATTCATGAGGAATGATTTCGTGTATAGACTGCCTTGAGACAGTAATTTCGTGAGTATATAAGTGGTTTAACATAAGTCAAACCTAGGAAGTCGTGCGTCGAGTTATCGAGCACTAGGGTTAATCGCGGATTGTTTTGCGACGTTTCACGGAAACTGTCATAACTCTTAGCTCACTTAACGAAATTGAGATCCGTAAATTGGAGAGTAAACTAGACATCCGTGGCTTTATTTTGGTACAGAGCACATCCTTTGTTTCGAAGTACCCTATTCTGTATGAACTTACTGACCTGTGCAGAAATTTCCAAAACTCATTTTCTTAAGTTGAATCCTCTTTAACTTCGTTCCTTGTGAACTTCTAAGTCGTTATAAGTTATCGACATCCAATTATCTACTTCCTAAGTGTCGAGTAATGATCCGAGTCAGTTTGTAGATGAGAATTGATCGAGTCTCGTTTATTAGTTAATCAAAAGAAAGTAGTAAAGTGCAAAAGTCTAAAAGACTAAAACCGATTTCGATTTCCTGTTTCCTTATCGTTGCGATCAAGTTTTAAAGTTTGTTTATCTGCGATAAAAGGAGGAAGTCGGAGTTAAAGACAGGACGGAAGACAGAAGGTTAAAGTTTATTCTGTAAACGATTGAGGTGGGCTTTTCTATCAAAATAAAATGAGCATTGCTCGAAAGTGTTTACTTACTGCTTTAATAAGTGTGTTTTAAAGTAACTATCAGTGCATAATGAATTGTTTTATGTGAGTTCTCTTGTGCCTCTCTGAGTTAGTCCACAGAGTGCTATCCAGAGTATTGGATTCTGAGTTAGCCCACAGAGTGCTATCCAGAGATTCCAACTAAACGATCAGATTCTGAGATAGCCCACAGAGTGCTATCCAGAGGGACAGATTCTGAGTTAGCCCACAGAGTGCTATCCAGACGATCGGATTCTGAGTTAATACAGTGTGTTATCCAGAATTAAGTGTACAATAGTATAAGTCTTACAAGTGTTTATGAAAAGATGCATGATTAATCTATACTAAGTATGAAATGTTTTTGTCAATGTGCCCACTAAGTGCTTTATGTATTTAGCCCTGCATGTTTGTTTTTAAATGTGCAGGTTGAGTGACGAAGGCGGAGGAGGTTGAGTAAAGGTCGTTTATAAGAAAGAAGAATTGTGTTATCATTTGAGCCTCGATTTCACATTTGAATTGTGTTATCATTTTATGTTTTTCCACTGCAAACTAATACACTTTTTGTTGTGTAATCTTTTTAGTTTAAGTTTTTCATACTTTAAACCTAGTCTTCTCTGATCACAACTTTGTCGAGCGATCTTTCGAAATTGACTCTCTTTTGTCTAATAAGAATCAGTTCATAGTATATTATCTTGGTTATAGATGTTAAATTATTCATTTATTCAGTAATCCCTCTTTCTTCCCTGTCTCTTTAGTCCAACCCCTAGTCGTACCCCGGCTTGGCCGGCCCTCGGGATTTGTGGTTGTGACACTCAACACACAAGAAAAAATATTAGAAATTAACAAGAATTCAAAAGAAACTGAGAGACATCAACTCCCCCTGAAACTTATAAGAATAATGTTAACAAAAAAACATGCTAACACAAGATAAGAACGCTACTGACATTCATATCAACAACATACTGCTTAGTAGCTTTATCGAATCCATACAAAACTGACTCTCCAATACAACCCTTAGCTTATTGACAAAGTAGAAGTGTTAGGATTGATGTTACTACACAACAGTAGTAGAAAGACTAGATCAACGTAAAAGTTGAAAAACTAAGATCTAAGGTGTGATCATACACATCAAAAACTGAAACCAAAATATGCCAAACCATATTCAAATCGTTCATTCAACAAAAACTAACTGCATCAAACGCAATTTTTAAGCCTTCGACCTAACATTAGCAACATCAACATGTAAATAACATTCAGTAACAACAATGACAAGTAACAGTAACATAGTAGCAATAACATTGAACTTAACATAACCGAAACACCCTACTACTCCCCCTTTTTTGTTAAAGGAATGAATTGCTAGAATTAAGCTTCAGCGGCGTACAAGCGTTTGGTAATGTTTTGGTGTGCTGCTACTCCACAAAACCTGCTAGGTTTGTTGCACTTTCTTTGGATCAACTGTTATAAGTCCTATGACAGAATCGACGTCATGAGCTGATGGTTGTGAATGTCATTCTTCGTGTTGTGAAACAGTACTAGAGGATGATGTCACCTCTTCTTCCATTACTTTTACTGAAGTTAGTAACAGCTGAACATCATAGATAAAATGGCAAGGTATGATAGAAATAACATACCAAAAGTAATATAACATAGAAATTTAAAATGTGAACAAACACATTTCAACGTTCATAAGAAAATTTTGTCCAACACAAATAGATCAACAAGAATAAAAATAGATGTGTTCAACACATTAAGGATCAATTATAAGTATGTTGAATAAAATATCAATTACCACTCCTATTGTGCTCCTATAAAGAAAACATGCTTCCACTTTCCTTCTATTTCCCTACACAAAAGGAACAAGTCATTAAAAAATTTAGAAGTATCATGCCTTTATATACGATTCTAAAGGAAAATTCATCACCTTTCTCATAGAATATGTATGTGCTTTCATCTACATGACTTTCATCGGACATAAGTGACTCAATAAAAATAAATTTTTTCATAGGTTTTCCCAAAAGGGCAGTGCTAGAGGAATCCATGTTTGCATCACACGCTTCATTTGAGCTTTCCCCAAAAGGGCAGTGCTAAACCCTAGACTCAAAAGACTCATGCTCTACTTCAATCAAGTCAGCACTTTGTATACGTCTCAGGTTAGAAGAACAGAATTGAGCCTAACCTGCATTTGCAAAAATTGTGCTTCACATTTCCTAGTTCCTTGAACAAATATGGAGGAATAAAAACCTGTTCTTCTCTTTTTATCTCTTTTAACATTTCCTTTTTGCCCCTGATGCTTCTTCTTTCATCACATAAGATCTACATTAAATAAATAGTTGCAACCATATCAAAGACAACCAAAATTAAACCCTAAAAACTAAAATACATAGCTCTCCTAGCCTACATATTCTACATATTGATATTAGAAAAAAATATATATATGTGTAATATTATAATTGTAATACCCCGACTATTTCTACAAACTTTAAAAATGAAAGTTAATAATAATTATAGCTTTGCACGCCTAAGATCATGAAATTAAATTCTAAGATTTGCGGTGAAATCCGTTTCCGAAAATAATTTCCAGAAATCGGACGAACGACTACTGTATTAGGGTTTTTCGCGTCCGATAGATTTTTCGTCCGAAAGCTCAGAATTAAATTCCGTCAGAATTTACATTCACTTTTTCTTCGATACGAGTTCACCGGAGAAAGTTAGTTTTTATGATTTTCCGGACGAATTTTGGACTGTGATGTCCCGACTTTTTCTCGGATTTTGAAAAATGAATTAGGTTTTCCGAGTACGTAAATTATTTCCAATCTAACGGACGAATTAGATTTCGTCAAATCCGTAACTATCTAGGAAAGTATTTCTCGACTTTTAAATAGACGTTTAAGAGCCGGAAACGAGATATTTCGTCTAAAATTTCCCTCGCCAAACATGTCCTAACGAGTCACTATACTTTGTAGGATATTTTCTTAGCTTTATGAGTCACCATAATGACTCACCATCCCTCTCTCCCATCTCCTTCATTACCGCCATCCCACATCCATCTCTCTCTCATTTTTTTCTTCATTTCTACTCCATTGAAGCTCCACTCCAAGCTTTTCCTCAAGTGCTTAAGTCTTCCACCTATCGATCAAATCCATATCCGAGTCCATAATACGAAAGGTAAGAGCTTCGTCTATCATTTGAACCGAACAAATCCTTGTTTCCGTCTCTTTTATTTTTTCGAAAATTTGAGGATTGAAATAACATGTTGTCCTTTGATCGAATCATGTTTTAGGATGTTTAGAATCGAGTTCTACGGATTGAATCATGAAGAAAATCACACCTCTTTGTTTAGGGTAATTACCGATTTTTTTTCAAAAATTGGGGCTTTGATTGTGCTCGATTTTCTTTGTCGATTGAATGATAAATTAGTGTTCCTCATGATGTTAATTGACTATATGAATTGTTTTAGATTTTTCTAAAAATAAAATTTGAAACCTAAGAGACGAAGAAGGGTCGATTTAGGATAGTAAATGTTATGATATGCTCGATTGTTTAATGGAAATGAGATATACGATGCATGAGGATGATTATATATTAAATTGCGATTTTTCTAAAAATAAAACGAGAAATGTAAGAGACGAAGACGTGACGATAAGTTAGAGCTCGTTAATGTTTTGATAATATGATTTGCATGTTAGTAATGCTCGTTAGATGATAATCGTTGTCGTAAAATTTGAACGAAAACGGAGAACGTAAAATTTATCATAAGAGACGAACGACGGACGATAAGTTGAGATTAGATAATAATTTGAGGTTATGATTTATGTAATTATGATTCTTGATAGATGATGAATAAGATTGTATAATTTGATTGAATTCTAATAACGTTTGAAATTTGGTAAGAGACGAAGCGACGGAATTAAGTAACGAAAGAAAAGTCGAGTAAGAAAAGTAACTAGATAATAATGATTGTTGTTGTTTGAGGAACAACTTTGTAGTTGACGACATGTTCATCCAAGTTATGAAAAGATGAGTTATAGTTATAATCGAGAAGTAGAAACGAGAAGTTATGATTTGTTTTTGGTTTAGTAATTGTGTAGTTTTAAAGACGAAGAATTAACCGTCGAGCTTTTAAATGAGAAATGAAAAGGGGTTCAACACGTATGAGGATACGTGTAGACTGCATTGAGTCAGGAATTTCGTGGAAAATGAAGTGGAATAACGTAAGTCGAACCTAGGAAGTTGTGCGCCGAGTTATCGAGCCTTAGGGTTAAGCTCGGACTGTTTTGCGATCCTTCACGGAAACTGCCATATCTTTTAGCTCGTTTATCGGAATTGATATCCGCGAATTGGAGAGTAAACTAGATACTCGTACCTTTATTTTGGTATAAGATTTGTCCCCTGTTTCAAAATCCCCTGTTCTGGGTAGACTTACTGACCTCGTGCAGTGAATGTTCAAAGCTAGATTCTTAAGTTAAATTTCTTCTCAACTTGAACTCTTTCGATCTTTTAAGTCGTTTCAAGTTATCGACTACTTTCTTTCTACTGACCTAAGTGTCAAGTTCAGAACCGAGTGAGTATCAAACGAGATGCGTTCATATCTCGTTTCTTTTTAACTAAAAGAGTTTAGTTTAGCGTGCAAATGCCTAAAAAGTTTAAAAGACTAAAACTTAACTCGACTTTTCATATTCGTTTACCGTTTGCGACCGAGCTTTAAAGTATGATTTTTACGATGAAGGAGGAAGTCGACACCAAGGATAGGATGGAAGATCAGAAGACGGAAGCACGTATCTTAGTTCTGTATTCTATCAAGGTGGGCTTTTATATATGAAACAAAACGAGCAATGCTCGAAAACCTTTTCTTTATTGCTTTGATAATCGTGTTTTCAAAGTGATAATCATGGCATGAACTGTTTTGTGTTTTATGTGAGTTCTCTTGTACCTTATGAGTTAATCAAAAGGGGTTAACTAACGATCGGCTTTGAGTCAGTCAAAAGGGACTTTCCAGAGTTAGTGCACTTTGTAGCCTGTGGTGTATGTGGTATCCTGTTGAGGGGTAGCCAGCCACGGTGAATTATGACTGGTCAAGATTTGAACGTAACATCTATGAAAAATGCTGATCAGCTATCTTATGAAAATGAGGAAAGAAAATGTTTAGTAGACACGAGCCTTTTAAAAGAAAACCCCGATGTGCTACTGTAATGAAAATGCCTGATTATCTATACTTATGATTATGTTTTCGGCAACGTGCCCACTAAGTACTATTGTACTTAGCCCTGCATATGTTTTCTAAATGTGCAGGTTGAAGCGACGGAAGCGGCGACGGTTGAGTTAGAGTGAATAGAGTTAAGGAAGACTTTTGTATATAGTTCACAAATCCGTTGCTAGACTCTAAACTCTTTTGATGTTATGTATAATAATCACTGTAGTATAAGTTCTGTAATATAACTTAGAAGCTTTTGAAGTACTTTCTCGAGTAATCTTCCGAGATTAACTCTTTCCTTTCGTCAATAAAGTCTTGTTCATAGAAGATAAGTTGTTATGTATGTATGTTTATTCTTTCATCCCCTTTCTTCCCCGCTTCTTTAATCCAACCCCAGTCGCACCCCGGCTTCTGCCGTCCTCGGGATTTGGGGCTGTGACAATAATATATTAAACAATTGAGATGGTCCAATGCCACTAATAACATGCTTATTTGTATATATTATACAAGTACCCCAATCGATCTATAAAAAAGTAGAACCTTGAACATAAATACACTATGAAATCTTCATGATTTTTTCACAGAACTTCATTGTGTATAGACTATAAATCCACGTTCATCTTCGTTATTATCCTCCACTATACATAAAAGCATTGGAATGAACATTATGATATATATATCTCAATGCTCTTTACAAACTCAAAAGAACCTTTAAGCTCTATAAAACTCATAAACCGTCCTTACCTGAATTTAATATTCCTAATCCAAATAAAGAGAAATTATCAATTAATTGAAACATAAGAACCTGAATATAATTAGAGTTGCACCAGTAGAAGTCATGAGAATATACCACAAATGTTTGAGCGGTTTTACCATATTTACTTTCAATTTGTCCAACACAAATTTTTTGCATAACAAGATAATCTAATAAACATATTAAAACTTTAAAAATGAAAGAAACATGAGTGAATATGTGTACTTTTGTCACTGCGTAGTCCACGAAAGATGAACGATTATGGAAAAGTTCGCATTGATCTCGCATATTCTTTGATTTTCACTGTTCATGTTTCAAATCTGAACAAAAAAGAAATAGTATTCGGTGCTCTATCATTAAGCTGTAAGCTCAACGAACATAACAAAGCGGTGATCAATTTATATGTTGCATGTTAAACACACAACATACTGATTAAAGACAAATATAAGAAGATAGAATAGAACCTATGGGAGTTCATTCCTCAAAGAATCATACACAGGCGTTGATGGAAGCCGATGGTCGATCGACACATTATTCTTACTTTAGGAGAAAAAAACATGTCGCATAAAAAACCCAAGATCGAATAATATTTGAGACAATTACTATAATAAATAAAATAAATTATTGATATTTAATGCATCATATCATATATATTACCATATTACATTAGATTCATCCATCCATACATAGGCCCTAGCGTAGTACGTCAATTACAATTGGTAGAAATAAATTATTATAAGGTAAATTATGATTCCCATAAATATATATATATCTATTATAAGAAAAATATAGTATAATGTTATACTACACAATTGTCCTTAATTTAGATGATATAATAAGAATATTTTAGGTGAAGCAAATGTATACTAATTTAGTATAGATTGCACCAAGTTTTAGACTTTAGTCTTTTGTTTGACTCTAGGTAAATTTCTTGTCTTGGGTTGTGAGAAAAGGTGAGAGTTATTCGAAAGCTTGTAATAGTGTAGGGGTGTCGAGTTTATATTGCTTGGTGTGGTGGGTCGTGGTTTTTCTTTTTACCGATTTTGGAGTTTCCATGTTAAATTCTTGTTTTGTTAATTGTTCTTTATTTTTCCATCTTATTTCTTGTCTATTATCGTTTTTCCGTAGTTGGGATAGTGATGTGATTTCCTAACAAAAGATCGTCTAAGCATCTATGGCCATTCTTGAACAAATTGGATCCTTTTGAGCTGAGATGAAAACCTTCTTTACATAGAGCAGTTGTAATAGAAATCGAAATCAAGAATGTTAAGAATTTCTTAAAAGATTGGTCATGTTTAAAGTTGAGAAATGTGTTGTGTATATACATGGTTTGGCAAATTACAGAAAATAGGATATTTGGTGGCTATGAAATTTGGAAAACACGGTCACATGAATCATCACATGGATTTGTCCATAATCATTATCAAGATTTTAAGCAACAAATTTAAGGGATTCAAAGCATTGTTCCCAACCTAATATATCCGTATGGCCCTCGAATGTCCCACATAAATCTAATATTTCACAAAGAGGGAAAAAAAATTATGTACATGACGAGATGTGCAAAATTTAAAATATCCATCCCTAATGTTTTCTATAAAAAATACCCATGGCCCACTAACAACAAAGGAAGCAGCCTTTGTCGGCTGACACACCTATCACCCTACGGTTGACACAGTCATCTTCCGTAGACTTGTGTTTTTGGTTTTTTGTTGTCAATCGGCCCAAACTCTTATGCAGATATAATTGACTCCTTGACTACCTCCCAACCCCTTTATGACCTAATTTACTACCCCCCATAGCTCCAAATCCCGAGGGACGGTAGAAGCCGGGGTGCGACTGGGGTTGGATTAAAGAAGCGGGAAAGAAGGGGGCTAACTAACTAAACATACATGATAAACATCGATAAACTATGAACAAGACTTGATTATAGAAAAGAAAGAGTTAATCCTTAAGGATTACTCGACATAAGTACAAAAGATGAAACTAAGTTCAAATATACGGACATAAACTACTGAGTTGTTCAAAATACATCTCAAAAGAAATACAGAGATTGACAGCGGAAGAGTTCTACTGAGCATCTTATCCTTAAACTCAACAACAACCGTCGCCGCTCACCGTCGCTTCAACCTGCACATTTAGAAAGCAATGCAGGGCTAAGTACAAAAGTACTTAGTGGGCACGATGCCGAAAACATACTTATAAATATTGATAAAATGGCATATCATAAGTGTAGCACACGGGGTTTTATTGAAAGAAGCCGTGTCTACTAAACATTTTTTGACTTTTTCTCATAAATCGCTCGCGCGAGCATTTTCTGACTGATGTTACGTTCAATCTTGACCACTACTAATTCACCGTGGCTGGTACCCCTCAACAGGATATCACATACACCATAGGTTACAAAGTGCACTAACTCTGGAAAGCACTTAGCAGCTAACTCAGAGCCGATCGTTAGTTAATCTAAAAATAGACTAACTCTAAATCTGGAAAACCCGAAGGTTAACTCAGAAATCTGGAAAACACGAATGTTAACTCAGATAGGTACAAGAGAACTCACATAAAAACTTAAAACAGTTCATGACATATTATCACTTTGAAAACACAGATATCAAAGCAATAAATAATACTTTCGAGTTGTGGAAAAACCCACATTTTATTTGATATAAATAAAAGCCCACCTTATTTTACAGAACTTAAAACAAACGCTTCCAACTTGAGATCTTCTGTCCTTTCTCTACAGTTGGCTTCCTCCTTCATCGTAAAATAAAATATACTTAAAAACGGTTCGTAAAAGATACTCGAAGAAAGAGAATCGAAGAAAGTTCTAGTCATTTTATTCTTTTGGCATTTGCACGCTTACTAGATTCGTTTTACTTAACGGGAAACGAGACTCGTACCAATCTCGTTTAGAACTTAAAAGATCTCGTACTCGACTCTCGGGTCAGTAGAGAAGGTTGTCGATGTCTTAAAACGACTTTAAGGATTATAAGAAACTAATTTGAAAAAAAAAACAACTTAGGCGATTTTCATTTCTAGCTCACTTTACGACTTATGAATATTTCTCGTTCATTACTTCTTTAAAGAAAAGATAAGATATAAGATACGATCTCGACTGGTTTTCATCATTAAAGGTCTGGTCCTTGACTCTAGGGTCAGATAGAAGGTATCCGTTAGATAAAACGGCTTAAACAATCAAAAGAAACTAAGTTGTGAACTAAACAACTTAGAAAATAAGAAACTGAAATTTCTACTGCACAGTCCAGTAATTCTGGAGGCTGTCCAGAACAGAGGACTTGGAAAAAGGGGGTGAGCCCTGTACCACTAGAAAGCTTAGAAAGTCTAGTTTCTGCTCCAATTTACGGATTACAAATCCGATAAACGAGCCGGAAGTTATTACAGTTTCCGGCAGGGGTCGCAAAACTGCCGTGAAACCCTAGCTTATTGATAAGTTCGCCGTATAACGTTTTAGGTTCGTTTTAAATCTTCGTACTCAACTTTTTTTTTTGAAACTGAACTCTCAAGGCAGTTATCACGTATCCCGTACGTGACAAACTCCTTCTCACTTACTCAAAGGCACGACATTCTAACGTCGGATTTCAACTATCAATTACTATACCAACAAAGAAAATTCCAAACGTTTTCTAGTTCCCGATTATCACTTTAACCCATATTATATGAACTCGGATGCTTACGATGTCAACTAGAAAGATGTTCCAAATTTCATTATAAACAATAATATCAAGTTAAAATTCTCATCCGACTTCCCGATTATTAGTTACAACTAGATATTCGTCTCTTACGCGATCTTTAAAAGTCGTCGGTTTTCGTTCAAATTTTACAACGTTAATCTATGTTTAATAGGAATCGTTTTCATGCATGCTAACATGTCTTAACATCTTTATAACTCAGATTATATAGTGATCTTTGTCTCTTACATTCCATTAAAGATCTTTAGAAAATTTCCAATTAATTCCTATTATCAATTAACATGATTTGTAACAATAATCAACTAACAATTCATCACTTTAAATGATCATGTGGAAAACTCCTAATTACTTTAAAAATTTCTGGTTTTGAACATATGTTTATGGGATGATTTTCTTCTTAAATTAATGACATTTATATACTAAACATGCTCTTATATCACTAATTATTCACTTGCAATTCCAAAAATAACTAACATGCAAAAACCCCTAATTTCATACTTCAAACCCTAACTAAATTTCATAACAATATAGGGCTTTCAATCCCTTTTCATTCTAAACACTAATTAAACCTTTACTAAGCATGAATTTACAAACAAAAGAAGAAAAACAAAAATCCTACAATTTTCCAAAAAAATCTGCATTAACCTAGATGTTAGGTTTCTTATTTTTGATCATTTTTAATCCATAAATATTATGTCTAGCATATCCAATTACATTATTCTAAGATCATTTCTTCCATTCCAATACCTTAAAAATTCGAACATGAGGGAAAAGAGAAGAAAAGAAAATCTAATTGGATAGGGTTGTAGAGAATGAAAATACCTTAAGATTTAATGAATGAAGTTATGGAATTGAATGGATGGATGGATGGTTTGTGTGAGTTTTTCAAGTTCTTGGTGAAGTCTTCAATGGAGGATTGAAGAGATGAAGAAGATGAAGTTGAGGGAGAGATGGAGAGAGTGGCCGAGAGAGAGAGAGTGGAAAGAGAGAGAAAGAATTGTTTTGTCTAAGTTGTGGGATGATTAATGGTTGACCATGCAAAAAGGTAGGTTTAGGTGTCATTAGCTTAGGGAGTATTAACATGCATGTTAACACCTAAACATGGTGAGGTGGCGGCATGCAATGCAGATTTTTTGAGGTTTTACGGGTTTTTCCGGCGCGATCCGACGTTACGGAAAAAACGAACGACGAAGACGTTGTTCGATACAAAAATCGTCGTGATTCGAATTGACTTATAAATTCTAACGTACGAACTTAATTAGAAAATGAATTTCCAAAATTTATTTTGACAAAAACTCGGAACGATAAGTCCAAGTTTCGTCCGGAAAAACGTAAAAACAAACTTTTTCGGCGTGCTCGTAATCGCGATTCGAAAACGTAAAATTAAACGGTTTCTCGTTCTAAGCTTACGAACTAAAAACTTTTCGCATGCACTAACCCCTAATATGGTAGTCGTCTAGCCGACTCCTGTAAATTATTTTTAGTAACGGATTCGACCGTTAGCTTTAGAATTAAAAATTCCAACTTAGGCGTGCAAAACCACTAATTAATTTACTTAAAACTTCTTAGAACGTAAGGATTTTTTTTTTTACGGGGCATTACATCCTACCCCCCTTATGAAAAATTTCGTCCCGAAATTTGCTTACCTTCTGCAAAAAGATGAGGATATCGTTCCTTCATCTTCTCCTCGAGTTCCCACGTGGCTTCTTCTTGCCCGTGATGGTTCCATAACACTTTAACTATTGGTATCGATTTAGTTCTTAATTCTTGAATTTTTCTATCTAAGATCGATATCGGCTTTTCTTCATAGCTTAGGTCAGACTCAAGAGTTACGTCTTGCTGACTAATAACGTGTTTAGGATCGTAAACATATTTTCTCAATTGAGAAACGTGAAAAACGTTATGAACGCTTCCTGACTTGGCGGTAAGGCCAATCTATACGCGACTGGTCCTATTCTCTCGAGGATTTCATATGGTCCTATAAATCTGGGTCTTAATTTACCCTTAACTCCGAACCTAAGGATTCTTTTGGTCGGGGATATCTTAAGAAAGACTTTATCTCCTATTTCAAACTTAAGGTTGGTTCGACGGTCGTCTGCATACGATTTCTGACGGCTCTGGGCCTCTTTCATTCTATCTCGAATCTGTCGAACTATCTCAATCATCTCGTTAATCGCATCTGGGCCTAAGTTCTTTCTCTCACCTACTTCGTCCCAATAAAGCGGTGATCTACATTTTCTCCCATACAAAGCCTCAAACGGTGCCATTCTTATTGTGGCCTGATAGCTATTGTTGTAGGCAAACTCAATTAAGTGTAGAATTTCTTCCCAATTCGTGCCTCGGTCTAAAACTACTGTTCTTAACATATCGACCAAAATCTGAATCGTTCTCTCTGACTGTCCATCTGTCTATGGGTGAAAGGCTGTACTAAAATTTAGCTCTGTTCCCAATTCTTTCTGCATTGTAATCCAAAATCTCGAGGTAAACTTAGCATCTCTGTCTGATATTATGATCTTCGGTATTCCATGCAGACGTACAATCTCTTTTACATACAACTGAGCTAGTCTCTCTGATCCATATGTAGTCTTAATCGGCAAGAAGTGAGCTGACTTCGTAAGTCTATCAATTATCACCCAAATTGCTGTGTTTCCCTTTTTCGACTTAGGCAAGCCTGTGACAAAGTCCATAGCTATGCCTTCCCATTTCCAATCTGGGACATCCAATGGTTGTAGCAATCCATACGGTCGTCGGTGTAAAGCCTTAACTTGTTGACATGCTAGGCATCTTTCTATAAACGAGGCAACGTCTCGTTTCATTCCGTTCCACCAAAAGTTTTTTCTCAAATCTTGGTACATTTTTGTACTTCCTGGATGTGCTGTGTAAGGCGTATCGTGAGCCTCACTCAAGATTTCGTTCTTTAACTCATTGTCATTGTCGGGAATACAAATTCTGCCTTTGTAAAGTATCGCATTGTCTGGAGCCTCAGAATATCCTTCTGGTTTATCCGTCCTTATCCTTACTCGTAACTTCTCCATTGACTCATCTTTTCTCTAAGCGCTAATGATCCTTTCTCTCAAATCTGGTGTAGCTTCTAGTGCTGCTATTTGACTTGTTATCGTTGCTGGCGTGTCAAGCACTCTGATATCCATCTTCTCGAATTCTCGTACTAAAGTTTCCTCTTCTACGAAAAGACATCCTAACTTCGTTGGGGCTTTGCGACTCAATGCGTCTGCTACCACATTAACGTTTCCTGGATGATAGTTAATTCCACAGTCATAATCCTTGACTAACTCGAGCCATCATCTTTGTCTCATGTTTAATTCTTTTTGCTCGAAAAAGTACTTCAGACTCTTGTGATTGGTGAATATCTCAACTCTTACACCATAGAGATGGTGTCTCCAAATTTTTAGCGCATGTACTACTGCTGCAAGTTCTAAATCGTGGGTTGGGTACTCAACTTCGTGGGGTCGAAGTTGTCGTGAAGCATAAGCTATTACTCGTCCGTCTTTCATCAAGACACAACCTAATCCATTTTTCGATGCGTCGGTGTAAACCACATATTCTTTATTTGCGTCTGGAAGTGCAAGCACTGGCGCTGTAGTTAGCTTCTCCTTAAGAGTTTGGAAACTTTTCTCGCACTCATCCGTCCACTTAAACTTGGTATCTTTCCTGAGTAGCTGCGTCATTGGGCGAGCGATTGTAGAAAATCCCTCGATAAACCTTCTGTAATAACCAGCTAATCCCAAGAAACTTCTGATCTCATTCTGATTTGTTGGTGCCTTCCAGTTTTGCACTGTTTCTACTTTGGCTGGATCCACCTTAATTCCTTCTGTCGATACTATGTGTCCAAGGAACATCACTTCTTTTAACCAAAATTCGCATTTACTGAATTTGGCATAGAGTTTTTCAGCTCTTAGTGTTTCTAACACTATCCGTAGATGTTTCTCATGCTCCGTTTCATTTTTAGAGTAAATAAGGATGTCGTCAATGAATACTAGAACAAATTTGTCCAAGTAGGGGTGGAAGACTCTGTTCATAAGGTCCATGAATACGGCTGGAGCGTTGATCAAACCAAATGGCATCACTAAAAATTCGTAATGGCCATATCGAGTTCTAAAAGCGGTCTTAGGTACATCTTCAGGTTTAATCTTAAGCTGATGATACCCTGATCTCAAATCTATCTTGGAAAAGAGTCCTGCACCCTTAAGTTGATCGAACAGATCCTCGATCCTTGGTAAAGGATATTTGTTCTTGAGAGTGATCTTGTTCAGTTCTCGGTAATCGATGCACATTCTCATCGATCCGTCCTTTTTTCTAACAAACAGCACGGGTGCTCCCCAAGGTGAAACACTTGGTCTGATAAAACCAAGGTCTAATAATTCCTGCAACTGGATTTTGAGCTCTTCTAGTTCCTTCGGTGCCATTCTGTAAGGGGCTTTAGACTTAGGAGCTGCTCCTGGTTCTAAGTCGATCGTGAAGTCCACAAGACGATCAGGTGGCAATCCTGGTAGCACTTCTGGAAAAACATCTTCGTATTCGTTCACGACTTTTACGTCCCGAATGGTCTTCTCGGCTCCTGGTTCTCCAACTAGGTATACAAGATATGCTGTGGTACCTTTCTTCTTCATAAGTTTCGTGGCTTGAAGGGCTGATATAATTGGTACGCTTCTACCCATTGAAATTCCGTGGAATTCGGTCGGTTCTTTACCCGGCGGTTGAAAAGAAATTTTTCTCTCGTTGCAGAGAATTGTAGCGTAATTTTCTGATAACCAATCCATACCTAGGATTATATCTACGTCCCACATTATCATAACATTTAGATTGTTCACTATAATTTTATGAGTTCCGATTTCTAGTTCTAAGTTAGAGCAAACATGTGTGGAAGTAGTGATCTCTCCTGAAGGTGTGGCTACTCTCATAGATTGTGCAGCTCTTACAGGTCTAATGTCTAAGTTATCGGCACATGAGCCAGCAATGAAAGAATGCGATACGCCAGTATCAAACAATATCTTAATAGGGATGTTGTGGAGTTTTCCCATACCTGCTAGATTGCCTTTTCCTTTGCGCTGACCGCTTTGTTTGATAGCGCATGCCCTCGCATTTTGTTGCTGCTGTGCATGCTGCTGAAATTGCTGCTGGTTCATAGGCGGCTGTTGCGGTTGTGCCTGGATTGCTCGGAGAGGTACTGCTTGAAGCGGTTTAGGGCAGTCCCTTTTCATATGTCCCTTCTGTCCACAGTTGAAACAGTTACGGGTACCCATTTGGCAGACTCCAGGATGGGCTCGGTTGCATTTCGGGCAGACAGGAATGGTAACCCTCCCTGGGTTATTCGCTCCCTGATTAAAACTCCTCTGTTGCCCTTGCGGCTGGTTCGGCTGATTATTGCCTTTCCACGGCAGGTTCTGCCTGTTCCCTTGAATGGACAACCCCGATTGGTTGTTTCCTTGCCACGGCCTTTTTCCACTGTTGTTGTTGTTGGCAGGTTGCTGATAACCTCTTCTCTGCCCTCCTTGATTGTTATAACCCTGATTGTAACCTCCGCTACTTCCTCCATTCCATTTTCTCTTCCCCAGGTAGTTGCTGTTGTTGTTGTTGTTGTAGTAGTAGCCTCGATTCTGATTCTGCACTGGTGCTGACGTAGTTGGTACAACCTTCTTCTCATCAGGCACGACGGCCTCCATTTCCAGTGCTCTTCCCAATAAGTATGAATAACTTAGTCCTCCATGACTAGCTAAAGAGATTCCCAACTCATGACGTAAACCTCCCTGGAATTTCTTTGATAATTTCTCCTCTGTGTCGACCAGTGTCGGTGCATATCTCATCAATTCGCAAAACTTGACGTCATATTCCGTCGCAGTTAGCTTTCCTTGTTTCAAATTGTAAAATTCAGCTTCTTTCTGCACCCTATACGTCTTGGGGACGTATTTGTCAAAGAAAATTTCCTTAAATTCTTCCCACGAAAAACGAGCCAAATGCTCAACAGGTATTACTTTTTGTCTTGCCTCCCACCAATAATCTACCGATCCCATTAGTTGGAATGCGACACACAACATTCTTTCCTCATCAGTGCATCTGAGGAGTTTAAAAATTTTCTCGGTCGATCTCACCCATAGCTCAGCGTCGCTAGGGCTTCCAGTTCCATTAAACATTGGAGGGTTTCTTTTAAGGAAAAGATCCTCAATATCTCTATGGGGCTGTGGTGGAGGTGGTGGTGATGGTGACGGGGGTGGAGTTGGGGATGGAGTAATATTCTGCTCATTTTCTTGTTCTTGATCATTTTCTGGTTGACGTCCTACACGTCCTCTTGGTCTTCCAGGTCTTCGACCTCTCCTATTGTTTACATTCCTTGGCGGCATTTTCTTTGGTCTAGAGAAGAATTGATAACTCTCATTAGCTTCCTTCTGTTAATTATATTTGGCACTTACTAGCTCACTCTTAACTCAATCAAACTCGTGGAACATCATATCGGACCTAGCTTGATATCATTTTTATTAATCTTTTAACCTTCGGGTTAAGCTCATTTCTTCGTTACACTAGTTTATTTAACATTCTATTTTTCAATTACTTGAATCATAAGAAATTTTTACTTGATTAGAATCCTCTTTTACGGGTCATATATATATATACGTCCAAAAGAATATTTCTTTTGCCTCCAACGAGGACTTATACAAAAGGGGTTAGACTACTATTAGTCTAAACTAGGCTGACTGCCTACTATTTACTGGGTGCACTAACAAACTGCACTCCGCATCTACTAGAGTACTAGAACGGAAACGATTCATAAAAAATTTTGTATCCGTTAGAGTACTACAAAACTAACTAGTTACTGATCCGACTCTATATAGGACAAAAAGCTATCATTACTACTGGTATTTACCCATATCTATACAGCACTGCCTAGCTAAACCACAAAAGGAACCAAAAACTACTCCAAGGTTTACAAAATCTAACAACCCTCCACTGGGTCTTTCTCCGGATCCTCCTCCGGATCTTCCTCCTCGGTCTCCGAACCATAAACTAGCTCGAGTGGCTGGTCCACTCTCAAAGTAGAACCGTCGTCAAGTATAAACACGGTGGGTGACGGTGCCTCAAAAACAGTCTCCTCTAAGTCGGAGACCAAATAGTCCTCACTGATCCTCCTCGCACGCTTCTTCAGGGGAAGAAGGTGGTCGGGAACTGAATCTAAACCTGTCTCAAACTCCTCCCTAGAACGGACCCTAGACGGTCCTGCCTCCGTGTGCCTCCAAGGTACTCCCCACCTCATGCAAATCTCCTCCAGTTGTGTAAGTGGAGAAGGCAACTCCAACATGGCGGCAAGCTCCGCGTCGATCTCTCTGCAGTCTGGTCCCTCTCTGTACAGTCTCGTCTCTGACGGTCCCCTGACCCTAACACAAACGTCTGGCAAAAATGGTGTAGACAATCCCAACAACGCGGCTGTCTCAGCGTCAACCTCTACAAAACCAGAACCCGGGATCAACTCCTCAATCTGCTATGCAGCTGGTGGTGACTCTGGTGGAACTATCGTCTCCTCGTCCTCCTCAGGCTGCTCTAACTCAGCCTCAAGCTCTTCCTCTAGTACCCCGTCTGGTGGCAACTCTAATAACTCTAACATATCCGGGTCTAGGTCAAGCTCCTCAAGCTCTGTCTCGGCTGGATAGTGATTGTAGGGGATGTGTGGCTCCAAAGGAAGGGCAATCATATGCCTGTTCTCAAAGAAACGCTTGTGTACACACAAGGCAAAACCAGCGTAGTTGCCTGTTGGCTCTGTGTCGTCACCGAGAATCCCCAAGTAGTACCAAGCTGCCCGGTGTGCCCATCCGCGCCACTCGTCCGGTAGGTGCACGATCAGATCTAAAATTGTCTGACTCTCCCTGATCAGGTGTCTCACTGGGTAATAAGCTGATGAAAAATTACTGACAATCTGTCCCACATCTTCTTCTCCGTGGTCTACCTCAAACTCATAATATTCATCCTTCAATATATCCACTATGGTGCGCTTGCACGAGGCCAAGGGCTGACTCTTCCGAGCCGTGACATGGGTCCTAGCCATCCTACAAAAGGTTTAAGGTAACATGGATCAGTAACAGGTAGAAAAAGAAAATAACTTATCTTAATCAAAACATAAATTACAAAGTGAATATCCCTTATTCAAATTGTAACATCCACATCTAAACCAACCACTTAATAAAACTTCTAGCAATTCAAGAAATTGCACTCATTCATCATATATATATATATTACATATATAAAGGATTTTATTTTCATTATTTTTATTTCACTATACCATCATTCATTTTAATTCTTCTATTTCTTTTTTTCTTAACTAACTCTTAACGGTTTTTCACTTATTAAAACAAAGTATTTTTACTTCGTTCATGTTACTTATTCAAAAGTAACATCCGTTCTCAAAAGAATTTGTCGTTTACGACTCTTGATATTCGTACTAATCGTAGTCGTCGCTTAAGACGAAAATATGGAATTTAATTCCATAAAAAGAAAAAGAATTATAACTTAAGAAAAACTCCCTGGAAAACTAAGTTCCAGTTGTCGTCTCATTCATATCTTTCTTGACTCGAAGCCGACAGCTTCTCGAACGTTCTATCGCTTCTTTCTTTCACTAACACGATTTATCGCATTATTTTTATTCATTTTATTTCTTTTCCTCGCAAGAAATATTTTTAGACGGCAAGTTCGACTTTTCCGAATCTTTATTCGTGTCATTAAGCGCACGTGACATCCATCAGAGGGAGTCCTTCTCGCATTAGAGATCTCCTTTCGAAATCATTTCGAAACAACGTTTCTTAAAAACGTCTAAGTTCTCGAAGAACCGGAAAGCTCTTAAGTTTCACGTCTATGTTCTCATTGAACCGGGAAAATTCCCTTAAAATCCGTCTATATTCTTGTATCCGCATACTTTTTCATAAAAAGAAAATCATTGCGCACATATTCTTCACATAAGATAGTACTTGTACTATCGCATAATCATGTAAGTATAAAGATTATACTTCTGTAAAATTCTCATTTTTAAAACACAACTCATTCTTGTTTTCACATTTTCTCTGAATACTTGCTCATAACTTTTCTTATTTAAAAGAAATCTCCTTATAAAATTCTTTCACTTTTTCCTTGTTGAGTCGACGTAGCGGGCGGTTGAGTTGACTTCTACATTCTCAATCTTAACATCATAGTCTAATTCTTATCTTATACTTGGAAAAACGACTCCGATCCAAAGTATATACAAATACTATGTCTCATGACTTGAGAGAAGACTCGATATAGAGTACGAACGAATACTCTATATTACTTCTCGAAGAAAGACTTGTATCAAAATACCACTTTATGATATTACTTCAAAGAATGACTCGTACTTGAAAGAATGACTCACATTAACTCATACTAGAAGGAATGACTCATCATTTAGAGCAGGAAGCCCGTTCTGACACCACTCTGTGGTATCACTTAAAAGAATAACTTATACTAGAAGGAATGACTCAGAAACAGAGCAGAAAACGAACACTGCTTTGATACCACTCTGTCACAGCCCCAAATCCCGAGGGACGGCAGAAGCCGGGGTGCGACTGGGGTTGGATTAAAGAAGCGGGAAAGAAGGGAGCTAACTAACTAAACATACATGATAAACATCGATAAACTATGAACAAGACTTGATTATAGAAAAGAAAGAGTTAATCCTTAAGGATTACTCGACATAAGTACAAAAGATGAAACTAAGTTCAAATATACGGACATAAACTACTGAGTTGTTCAAAATACATCTCAAAAGAAATACAGAGATTGACAGCGGAAGAGTTCTACTGAGCATCTTATCCTTAAACTCAACAACAACCGTCGCCGCTCACCGTCGCTTCAACCTGCACATTTAGAAAGCAATGCAGGGCTAAGTACAAAAGTACTTAGTGGGCACGATGCCGAAAACATACTTATAAATATTGATAAAATGGCATATCATAAGTGTAGCACACGGGGTTTTATTGAAAGAAGCCGTGTCTACTAAACATTTTTTGACTTTTTCTCATAAATCGCTCGCGCGAGCATTTTCTGACTGATGTTACGTTCAATCTTGACCACTACTAATTCACCGTGGCTGGTACCCCTCAACAGGATATCACATACACCATAGGTTACAAAGTGCACTAACTCTGGAAAGCACTTAGCAGCTAACTCAGAGCCGATCGTTAGTTAATCTAAAAATAGACTAACTCTAAATCTGGAAAACCCGAAGGTTAACTCAGAAATCTGGAAAACACGAATGTTAACTCAGATAGGTACAAGAGAACTCACATAAAAACTTAAAACAGTTCATGACATATTATCACTTTGAAAACACAGATATCAAAGCAATAAATAATACTTTCGAGTTGTGGAAAAACCCACATTTTATTTGATATAAATAAAAGCCCACCTTATTTTACAGAACTTAAAACAAACGCTTCCAACTTGAGATCTTCTGTCCTTTCTCTACAGTTGGCTTCCTCCTTCATCGTAAAATAAAATATACTTAAAAACGGTTCGTAAAAGATACTCGAAGAAAGAGAATCGAAGAAAGTTCTAGTCATTTTATTCTTTTGGCATTTTCACGCTTACTAGATTCGTTTTACTTAACGGGAAACGAGACTCGTAAATCTCGTTTAGAACTTAAAAGATCTCGTACTCGACTCTCGGGTCAGTAGAGAAGGTTGTCGATGTCTTAAAACGACTTTAAGGATTATAAGAAGCTAATTTGGAAAAAAAAACAACTTAGGCGATTTTCATTTCTAGCTCACTTTACGACTTATGAATATTTCTCGTTCATTACTTCTTTAAAGAAAAGATAAGATATAAGATACGATCTCGACTGGTTTTCATCATTGAAGGTCTATTACTTGACTCTAGGGTCAGATAGAAGGTATCCGTTAGATAAAACGGCTTAAACAATCAAAAGAAACTAAGTTGTGAACTAAACAACTTAGAAAATAAGAAACTGAAATTTCTACTGCACAGTCCAGTAATTCTGGAGGCTGTCCAGAACAGAGGACTTGGAAACAGGGGGTGAGCCCTGTACCACTAGAAAGCTTAGAAAGTCTAGTTTCTGCTCCAATTTACGGATTACAAATCCGATAAACGAGCCGGAAGTTATTACAGTTTCCGGCAGGGGTCGCAAAACTGCCGTGAAACCCTAGCTTATTGATAAGTTCGCCGTATAACGTTTTAGGTTCGTTTTAAATCTTCGTACTCAACTTTTTTTTTTGAAACTGAACTCTCAAGGCAGTTATCACGTATCCCGTACGTGACAAACTCCTTCTCACTTACTCAAAGGCTCGACGTTCTAACGTCGGATTTCAACTATCAATTACTATACCAACAAAGAAAATTCCAAACGTTTTCTAGTTCCCGATTATCACTTTAACCCATATTATATGAACTCGGATGCTTACGATGTCAACTAGAAAGATGTTCCAAATTTCATTATAAACAATAATATCAAGTTAAAATTCTCATCCGACTTCCCGATTATTAGTTACAACTAGATATTCGTCTCTTACGCGATCTTTAAAAGTCGTCGGTTTTCGTTCAAATTTTACGACGTTAATCTACGTTTAATAGGAATCGTTTTCATGCATGCTAACATGTCTTAACATCTTTATAACTCAGATTATATAGTGATCTTTGTCTCTTACATTCCATTAAAGATCTTTAGAAAATTTCCAATTAATTCCTATTATCAATTAACATGATTTGTAACAATAATCAACTAACAATTCATCACTTTAAATGATCATGTGGAAAACTCCTAATTACTTTAAAAATTTCTGGTTTTGAACATATGTTTATGGGATGATTTTCTTCTTAAATTAATGACATTTATATACTAAACATGCTCTTATATCACTAATTATTCACTTGCAATTTCAAAAACAACTAACATGCAAAAACCCCTAATTTCATACTTCAAACCCTAACTAAATTTCATAACAATATAGGGCTTTCAATCCCTTTTCATTCTAAACACTAATTAAACCTTTACTAAGCATGAATTTACAAACAAAAGAAGAAAAACAAAAATCCTACAATTTTCCAAAAAAATTCTGCATTAACCTAGATGTTAGGTTTCTTATTTTTGATCATTTTTAATCCATAAATATCATGTCTAGCATATCCAATTACATTATTCTAAGATCATTTCTTCCATTCCAATACCTTAAAAATTCGAACATGAGGGAAAAGAGAAGAAAAGAAAATCTAATTGGATAGGGTTGTAGAGAATGAAAATACCTTAAGATTTAATGAATGAAGTTATGGAATTGAATGGATGGATGGATGGTTTGTGTGAGTTCTTCAAGTTCTTGGTGAAGTTTTCAATGGAGGATTGAAGAGATGAAGAAGATGAAGTTGAGGGAGAGATGGAGAGAGTGGCCGAGAGAGAGAGAGTGGAAAGAGAGAGAAAGAATTGTTTTGTCTAAGTTGTGGGATGATTAATGGTTGACCATGCAAAAAGGTAGGTTTAGGTGTCATTAGCTTAGGGAGTATTAACATGCATGTTAACACCTAAACATGGTGAGGTGGCGGCATGCAATGCAGATTTTTTGAGGTTTTACGGGTTTTTCCGGCGCGATCCGACGTTACGGAAAAAACGAACGACGAAGACGTTGTTCGATACAAAAATCGTCGTGATTCGAATTGACTTATAAATTCTAACGTACGAACTTAATTAGAAAATGAATTTCCAAAATTTATTTTGACAAAAACTCGGAACGACAAGTCCAAGTTTCGTCCGGAAAAACGTAAAAACAAACTTTTTCGGCGTGCTCGTAATCGCGATTCGAAAACGTAAAATTAAACGGTTTCTCGTTCTAAGCTTACGAACTAAAAAATTTTCGCATGCGCTAACCCCTAATATGGTAGTCGTCTAGCCGACTTCTGTAAATTATTTTTAGTAACGGATTCGACCGTTAGCTTTAGAATTAAAAATTCCAACTTAGGCGTGCAAAGCCACTAATTAATTTACTTAAAACTTCTTAGAACGTAAGGATTTTTTTTTTTTTACGGGGCATTACATATTTATCGAATTTGAGTGTATAAATTTTGTGCGTTTGAATTTGAATGTCAGATTTTATGTGTTACATGTAAATATTATGTAGAAACTATTTATGATAATCCCGCTCGGTAAACCCTAAATTTATGAAATCCCGCTCGATCCCACTCGAGAGGGATTTTGCCTTTACATGCGGGAAGTAAATTAACCTATAGAAATTTATGTTTAGTTTCTATCTATGGTGAATCCCACTCGAGATAACCCTAAGAATTATTAGACCCCGCTGGAGCGTGATGAACGTTTAAAGGAGCAGGAAATGGTTAATTCTCCTATTAATCAATGATAATAATTAATAATCTGCCCTAAATCCCTAATTTGCTTTATTGTTGATGTTTGGATTTAGTGGTGATTAATGGATACTAATAACTTCAAATTCGGTAATGTTGAATTTTTTGAATGTGGAATTTAGTATATATTTTATGATTAATTTATATATATTTACTATGCAAAATCCCGCTCGATAAAGTCTTTGTGGCCTAAATCCCGCTCGAGCGGGATTATGTTATTTAACCAATTAAATTTTTTTTGTCTAATTTGTGCATAGCTCGAGTTGGTGATGTTTGGCTTGATATCCCGCTCGAGCAGGTTATGTTCAAGACGTTGAGTCTACCTTGATGAGGGTTGGGGGACAGGATCTCCTTCTACGAGGCACACGACATGTGGTTTCACATCAATGGGGAAAACATTCAGTTTTCTACTGAGGAGTATGCCCTTGTTACCGGGTTGTCTTTCGGGTCGTCTGATTTTCGACCCTCAGACAACCACGACATAAGGGATGTGCAAGTGTATCGGTGCTTTGCCAATGACATGCAGATTAGTTTGGCGGACCTCCTTGATCGGTTTTGCCAAATACATATCGCAGATAAAAGTGGTGATAAGTACTTGGCTATCGTGCACGTCTTAGTGTTGTATATGCTACTACTTGGTGTAGAATCGAAGAAGTATGTGGAGCAGTGGGTGTGGAAGTTGGTGGACGATCTGGACGCGTTTGATCGGTTTCCTTGAGGCACCTACACCTACTTAAATCTGAAGTATTACATCGACAATATCAAGCGCACGCCCAAGTACCACTTCTACGGTGCAGTTTTGGCTTTCCACATTTGGTCGCTTGAGGTGCTGCCAGACTTAACCGCTGCAGTTGCGGTCCTTGAAAACCCGAATGCACGGCCCAGTTGCATTCGATGGAAGTTCAAGAGCAGAAGTGGAATAGACCTTGAGCCATTATTTCTCTGCATGTATCTTTATTTTTTGATTGAATATTATTTTTTTGAATTGTTTTCATAATTGTATCTGTGTTTAGTAAATAAAAAAAATTCACTGTAGGTTGGTCAATTCAACACTTTCGGTGTGAATGATGATGAATTGCAGAGCTTCTATTTCCAGTCCACTCAGTTTCCAGGGGCATTGGCAGTGGACTTTGTTGCGCCGCGCAATCTGTTACGTGACGGGGAACAGTTCCCCCGTCAGGTATGCTAGGCCATAGTTGTTGATGATACAACTTTTGATGAGAGACCTCCTCGAAGGAAAGGACAGAGATAGCAAGGTGGACAGGATGCAGACTGCTACCTACGTAGAGGTAGAGGCAGAGGCAGAGGAAGAGGCAGAGATAGAGGCAGAGGCAGAGGCTTCACCTAAATACCAAGAGCCACCTCACCGTCAAGACCACGAAAAGCATGTTCGTTAGGGAGGATCTTCATCCTTCAGTGGTGGGGCCAATCATGTCCTACACTCGAGTGATCGGCGTTGGATTCGATCAAATATTGGGAGAGTAGAGGATCACATTGTAGAGAAAGTGGAGCGGAGATTGTTCCCCAAACTCAAATCTTGGATTGAGGGCTTGTTTGACAAAGCCCGAGACGTCGATCCCCTGCATGTCAGCCCACCCCATTTACCATGCCTATGCAGACACCATGCCGCACCTCAATGCTAGACCCACAAGTCCATGCAACGGAAGACCAACACCGCGTCTCCGGGCATCAGCATGCACATGTACATGACATGGAGAAAGATCCTTGTCTAGCTCGTCATTCTATGCTAGTAGAACGGTTTTTGTCACCGTATTGTCCAGCTCGTCATTCCATGCACGAGCTTGGATCATCGAGTGCAATGTTCAATGAGTACGGTAGTTTTCTTCACGATCCATCTCAGTATTCAATGCACGATCCTGATCGTAACTTCAACGCATTGTGGTCCGCTCTTGGCACGATAGATAACTATCTAAGATATTATTTAAAAATTTTAACTTTTTTTATGCTTTACGTAAGATATTAATATTTATTTTGTTCGTGTAGGGGATTGGACAGAGTTTGGAGGCTCGTCTAAGCAATGTGGCCACGCCGATCCCAGCAGTCCCTCTTTCATAGAGACCGGCAAAGGAAGAGGACAAGGCAGCGTGTGATGACATGCCATTGCAACAACTACGAAGAGGACAAAGGACTCGAAAACATTCTGCAACAGTTTTGATGTCCATGGTTGTCCAAAGAGAACCGCCCCCACTTCCGCTTGAATTGATCCAAGCCTATGAATTGTTTTTGCAAGGTGATCCAGATAGATTCATGGTTCTCAATGCAAGCAATGCATATGTGTCGCATCAGTGGTGGAGGCTACTTGAAAATCCACAGGCACACATGAGAATTGAGGTAAAAAAATTTTGGTGTGTTTTCTTATAAATATTTTTATGCACACGAACTAAACTTTTGGTTTTAGGTCCTAGATTTGTTCAACGCCTACTTGAGAAAGCGACTTGTGGACCGAGATCACATTTTTCCCAGTGTGACGCACATCAACACTCTGATATTGGACTGCGATGTCTTCGTAAGTTCATTATGAACACAGGTTTACACATATTTAATTTCGTTGCACTTGCTGAAGATTTTATAATCTAATTTTGTTGCACATTATCTATCTTTATAACAGGTGCAACTCAAAGGGGATTGGAATGACAAGATTTTGTCGATAGATATCGAAGAAGAGTTTCGGGGATCATGGGGCACTTATGCGACGTATGAACCTCTAGCTAACATATAATTCCAAGAGGTTCTACCCAGCAAGCTCCTATATTTGGAGCTAAACATGTAAGTCGAAAATAACCTTGAATTGTAATGAATTAATTCTTGTGTGTTACATTGAGCGCCATTTTGTAGTAGTCCGGATCGATATGAAGAAGTGGACAGATGAGGTCTACGACTCCATGTACTTCAGTGTTGACAAAAGAGTACAAATTGGGCGTTGAGAACAATTAGCACCACTTCTAAAGCTTTGGACTTGAGTTTGCTCATGCTCGTTTTACTGGAGGCATAACACAATTGGAGTCTTTGAACATGAAAGGCCATTGACACTCAGAGTCATTCAAAGAGTAGATCAATTCAAGTAATGGTCTATTTGCACTTATGATCATTGAGCGATTGATTAGTGGTTCACCCTCCGTTCCGTGGGGTAACATACACGTAAAATAGTATCGGAAGAGGGTGACAACCGCTATATATGGTCTTTGTCATGAACCGACGGAGTGGGATAGGCAGAAGTATGCTAAGAAGAAGGCTCTACAATTTAGTAATGTTGGGTGATCTACTATTTGTAATAATTTTAAACAATTTGAGTTGGACTTTATATTAATTCAATAATATTCACTTTTTCTCATGTTATTTAATAACGAACAAACATATTTTCATAAGATAACAAATCCCGATCGGAAAAAACGACATCCCACTCAGAAAAAGCGACATCCCGCTCGAGCAAGACAAAAGATCCCTCTCGAGCGGGATCTTCATTAATATGGGCAAGATGTTAATTAGTTCAAGCGGGGTCTTTATTACATCGATTACTAGAGCGGGATGATGATTACAATCATGTTTTTCATCCTAGATGTCGATAATGCATTATACGATTATGTCCATATTCATGACCCACACTATGAAGATAGGCCGGCAAGATCCGGAAGGAATCAATATATCCCCCGTATATGCTTTCTATCGCTGCATGTCGTGTTCGTGGGGCAAAATTATAAAGAATACGCACACCAAATTCACGGTGCACCTCTTCCATAATGGATTTTGGCTCAATTATTTTACACTCCCTCCGTATTTTCCCAGCAACATAGGCTGCAATCACAATCATGTGAACTTTTTTAGGAGAAACACGTCCCAAATGGCTTGTGCATGCGTGATCGCAAATAAACTTCGTAATTCTGAAAGCACTGGATTTGCCAGTTGATGATGCTCGCAGCTCGAATGGACAAATTTCCATATGCTTGCATGTCCATTTCAGACGTTGTTTATCAGAGTCGTCACATTTGTATTCTGCTCCAATCTCCATGTGCCACAAGCCGGCTGCAATATTCAGGTCGTTTTTACTATAAAAAACAGAACCAAGGAATAAATCACCATCTTCTAGTGGACCAGTTTCACGTACAACGATTGAATTCGTTGCATTCACTTGAATCACAGGAACTAACCAACTTGCTAGATCAGCGGATTCAGAATCTTCTTCACCGCGAATCCATGTCTCACGCTCCAACATAGCCTATTCTATCATGGTCTCCTCTATCTGCTCATTCGACGCATCACTGTCGGTTTCCAGCACACAATTTTCGTCGTCATAATCATTTGCGTCTTCAGCATTGTCAAAACAATTTGTCTCTTCATCATCGTCATCACCATTTAGTTCTTCGTCATTATCAGAAGCATTTGCCTCTTCCTCATCGTCAGCACCATTTGGTTCTTCATCATCGTCAGAAACATGGATCTAAAATAATGAGTGGATGTCAATCCGTAATTATCCCCAGCAGGGTATGCATCATCAGTAAAGGTGGAGAAAAGAATTTGTCTTTGGATATGATCCATTTCTTCATAATAATTGCCACCAAAAGGAGGAGTGTATTCGTGTACGTATTGTTGAGTTACATACACAGTTGCTTCTGGTTGCGTCGCGCACAACCGATAGAAATCATTCTCCAGGATCAATGGCCAATTTACAGTGCGTCTTCTCAGATTCTTTGACAGATAATGCAATTCGTATTGTGTGCTGAAAGAATTTACACTCAATTGACAATCGATGATATACCTCAGGCCGACGAGATTTCTTTTGACAGAAACGAATTTATACTCTCCCGAGTATGTACAACCGGACCATGTTCCTCCATATTTGATAGTAAATAGTGATCCATCTACAAAGAATTACAATAATATAACAATAAATAACTCGCAGTTCGTAATGATAAAATCCCGCTCGCATACGTCATCAATTTCCTGCTGGAGCGGGATGCCACGTGTCGAGCGGGAAATGCTACATTGTAAGCGGGAAATGCTAATTTATAGTATGAAGTAATATTAACTTGCTAAATACAAAATCTCTCTTGGCAAAAACTAAATCCCGCTTGAGCGGATAAACACTAAGCGAGCGGGAACTATCTTTAATAGAGTGGGAAATTGTGTACATGAATTTGTAGAAGTTTTCTTAGTTATAATATTGAAAAATCTCGTCATTTACTTGTTTCAAATACTATATAGTCTCCTACTGTAATTTATTACGTACAATAAAAATTATGCAGATATGAGATTAAAATTATAAGGTTGAACAAAATACCTCAACTAATTTTGTTGTCAAAGATTGTTGCCCACTTTCCGAATGTGATGAATTTTACAAAGTGATTTTGGTTGTTCTTGAGGGTGTGTGAACTAGAGTGCTGAAAGGTGAAATATATAGAGCCTAACTAGACAAATGGCCAGAATTTTTAGATAATTCACGTGAAAATTGTACATTTATAAATAGTGGATTCATCTATAATTATGTCTCATGTCTGCACAAGTGTCAAATTCATGTCATGCACCATTCAGCCATCAATCGGTACATTAATAAACTTTGCTGACAGATCCCGCTCGCATATAAAGTGATCCCGCTGGACACGTGTCAAATCCCGCTCGAGCGGGATATTTTTATCATTACAAACTACACATTCTTCTATTAAAATATTGCATTAAACATTCTTTCTATCTAATACTCTTTTTTTTTAGTCTCCGTGTCCATATGAACTAGGCCGTATTCGGCGGGACGGAGGGAGTACAAATTACGACAGATTATACTTGTCAAATGGGCCGCTAAGCGTACGTCCACCTATTAATAGGCCCAGTGTGGCTCAGACTTTTGTTGCAAGCAGATTATTGGAGATTGTTCATCTCCATAATAATAAGATTTTGGTTGTTTAAACTATTTTGTATTTTCTTGGAGATAATGTCACATTAATTTTGTGTTTGCTTCAAAACTTTGAATATGAAATACTCATTCTTCAAGAAATCAACAGATTAAGGTAAAAAAAGTAGTTAAAATAATTTGTCATGTATATTCATCTACTCAAATATTTTGTACTACTTTATACATTTTGTAAGAGATTCTAATCTACAAAATTCTGCTAATCCTAACACATCATCATGTTCTGCTCAAGCCAGCGACCACGTCAATGAACAAGTCTTCACGGCAAGGAATGGTGAGGCCTCCCATAGTATGATTGAACCCGAATTCTTCCTCTGTTTGAAACAACAACTCTTAAAACGAAGAGGGATTCAAGTACGATACTGGAACAATGAACCTCCTCTTTTGATTCTCACCAACATAAACAGCAAGATGACCCTTTGGGACTTCCGCTGATCTTCTCTCACTTGATAAAGACCGTCTCAGCATCTGTCGGATGGCCATTCTCGTATGAAAATGAGTTCTGCTGAACTGAAATGAAATTCTTCTTTTGAAAGAAAAACTGAGAAATTAAGCTCCAGTATTGTCAAAAGCTGGTGATGATAGCTGCAATGAAGAAATGTGTTGTGTAAATATAGAAGACCAAGAAATTAAATATTTTGGATAATTTTTTAGGTAACATAGGAAGTAAATATGCAATGGTCCGCGATAGGCAAATTGGAGACACAAGCACATGAGGATGTTCACATGGATTATCTTTCAACATTTTGAAGCAACAAGAAATTTGTGATGTAAAGCTATGTATTCTACCAACACTAGCATCAAGGGCCCTCACGTAACAAACTTAAATGCATATATCTAAATCTATCTAAACTTATATAAAAAGAGCTTTGTTTTACAAAATTTGAATCGCCCAAAATATCCTTACTATATATAAAAATTAAGGGCAATAGCATAATATAATATCTAATATTAATACTATAATATATTATTAGTTACAAGAAATACAAATTTACCTTATTGATAATTAATTATTTACCTTATATCATGATTTGAAAGAAAATCAAATTTATCTTATTGATATTACTTGATATATCATGCGTTCATATGGTTTTTTTAATCAAACTCGTGTTTTATTTATAAAAATTGACCTTTGATATTTTTAATTATTTATAGGAAATAGAGTTTTGTAATAAATATTGACCTTTTATTTGTCTAAAGTTAAAGGGGAAAAAACACTTAATATTTCATTATCATTCTTTTAGGTTTTTATAACAAAACTTCTTACGTTTCAATTTTCATAATAGTTTTGCATCATTTTTTTCTTAGCTCTTGCAACTCAAAGCCGTTTTCAGTCTTCCAAGAGATTCCACATATTTTTGAAGTTCAATCAATCCTTGTTTAACTTATTTAATCTTAGAAAGGTAATTTTATCTTTTTCACTCTCACTTTTTACAAGAACTTAGCGGTAATTTTTTCAGTATTCTCATTCATGAATCAGGATTCACCAAAGGTATATTGCATAGTTTAAAATGTATTCTGCATATTCGTGATGAACCATGTTAAAGTAATTTCTCTATGCATTCTTTGTGTAGTATACTTATCTATCTATCTATTTATTTATTTATTTATTAAGAAATATAATCATCCATTACTATTACTCTTTAATATGAGTAAGGGTTATATGATTCTTTGTTCTATTTATTCTAGACAAAAGTATCAAGAAAACATCTTCCTAATGCAAAGAGAGCAGTGATGTTTGTTGATGGAGTTATTTTTTTTTTTCCTTTTACAATATTACATTCGATAAAAAGCCACCAACTTTTTTTCAGGAGACTTCACTTATTTTATATAATGATAACTTATTACTACTTTTATAATGACACTGAAAGAATAATTGAATTAAATGTAAATAATACTTAGTTATTATATTTGGCATACATAAGAAAATACGAGAGTGCTTTTTACAATTAAATACTTTTATTATTTTTTATTTTTTCCATTAATGATAAAATATTAATTTTTGAGAAACTGCAAAAAAGTTAATAATAAAGATTATATAAACTATAAATATTAATTTATGATAAACTAATAGAAATTAATTCGTCATTATTTATTAAGTGGAATCATTCTTTTTAAGCCGAGAGAGTTAGATATTTTTGAGACGGATGTTTTATACCGTAAAATCTTTTCTTTCGAGGATTTTTACCCGATACAAATTACATAGATTTATCTAGAACACTCTCTCATCTCCCACACACTCCATGTCGGCACACACACATAAGCTTACACCTCACGATTTCATTTCCTCACTCTCAATTCTCTACTCTCAACATCTACTCTCTTCCAACTTATACTCTCAACCTTGGAGGTAAGGATCACTCTCCCTCATCCTCTCATCCCACACGTCTTCCTCTCAATATATGTGGGTGATCCCTCAAGCAACCCCCTTTCTCACTTTCACTCTCACAACACACAAATCATCTCACCTCTCATCTCTCTCTCTATCAACTAACACTTCCATTCCCCTGATGATGTGAGCACAGGTGGGCAGCCAACGACTACAAGTTAGATTTCAAGAACTAAATAAAGTATGCCGATTTCAAGTCCAATATCAAGATAAATCGGGCCAAATGGTGAATATTGATGGGCTGAATTTGTCTTAAAAGGGCTCGTCAACAATCAGACTTCGAAGGCCCAAGAAGAAGAATAAATGGTTGATATTCGTGCATATTGAAGAGGCTAAATTAAGTGTCTAATTAGTTTCATTATCATGAGTTAAATAAGTGACTTTTGAAGTCTTGAGTCATAAGTAGTCATTAGTAGTTAATAAGTGGTTTAATTAGTGTTAAATAAGTCTATTTATGAGTTTAATTAGTATCATAAGTACTATCATTATTGGTAGGCTACGAAGAGTCATTTTCTAGCCTATAAATAGGCTTGATATCCTTTGTAATCGAATAACATATACACCTTGAGTTATAAACGAAAATTGGCTTTGCCTTTGTGAGTTGAATTTCTCTCTTGTAGAGTTTTCACTTATTCCGAACTTATCAAGACTAGTGAGCAAAGTCTTGTGGCGTTCAACCATACCGAGGTTCTTGACTGATTATATAGCCAACGGGTCGAGGTTTTCTTCGCTCTAGGAGGTGATCAAACTGGATTCTCGATCTAGGGAGACCGCTGCCTACCTCTTATACGAAGGGTTCTTGGATCTTTTATCCAACGGGTCCTCCGTCCATATCATTTGATACCAAATTAGTCCTCAGTGTAACTTAGTCCTCAGTGCCACTCCAAATTCATTCTTTAAACCTCCACGGAACTTCTTTGCTATTTTCTCTTCTGTATCCACCTACTCGGGTGCAGACCTTGACAACTCACAAAAGATTGTGTCATATTCAGTCACTAACATCTTCCCTTTCTTTAGATTCTAAACCTCTAATTCCTTCTTCGCTCTATAGGTCTTAGATACGCACTTGTCGTATAACGCCTCCTAAAACAAAATGGTCCCAAATATACCATTCTGTGGTATCACAAATAAATATTAAACTTAGACCTAACACATAAAGAATTGATCTCAGAGACTCTCCTTGAATATGTCGTCCCATACTGACATATTCTCAGAATCCCTCTCTTTCGGGTGTATTTCGGTTCATTCATGTCCCCTCCGCCTTGATGTCTTAATCGAAGCCGCTCCTTGACCGTGCCTCTATGCACCGGCGTTCACTCCGTACTTCAGCCCCGGGATTACATGCCCACTAGCTTTCATCTAGTTCGTCCCCAAAATACACCGTACTGAAAGAGGTTTTGCTCACGGGGTATAAGACCCATATTACTGAGTTTCTTGTTATGTGGGTTGATCAAGTCCACATAATAGTCCCTCAATCACATGGAACCTCTGTCCCGTTCAATCATTCACTTAATAAGGAATTAACTTACCTTAATCATCTAGCAATTTCTCAAATTGCAAACAAACATTCTTAAAAAGAAACTTTCGACATTTACAACTCTTAGCTTGGAATACTGAATCTTCTCGAAGAAAATACTAACTTAAAGTTAATCAAATACTCGAATGGTTCTTAATAAATAAATAAAAGTCGACTCTAAATGAAGGTGACTTCGTTCATATCACTTATACGTAAGTAACATTAGTCTATACTCGATTCTGTACTTCTTTTCTTTTGATCGTGTCTTTTAAAATAATTTGGAACCAACGCTTCTTAAAACGTCTATGTTCTCAAGGAATCGGGAAAAGCCTTAGAAAATAACTTAGATTTTCATGCTGGCATGTATCTCAATCAAAAGAAATTATAACTCACATAATTTCATCTAATACCACAAAGGTATAACAATCATACTTTAATCAGTTCATACTTTTACTTAGCAAAAGCATAACTATCATACTTCAATCAATTCATACTTGGTACTCAACAAAAGTATATCTTATACTTCAATTAATTCATACTTGGCACTATTGTTCATAACATGGTTGCATACTTATTCATAAACTTTCTGTAAAAAGAAACAACACTTCTGAAACTTTCTTTCTTTTCTTCTTCGGTTGAGTCGACGTAGCAGGAAGTTGAGTGGTTAACTACTTTCTTAAGTTTAGTGAATTGAACTAAACTTTACTTGAACGAAGACTCGGATGCAGAGCATAAACAAATGCTCTGTTGGACTAACTTGAAAGAATTTTTGGATGCAGAGCAGAAACGATTGCTCTGATACCACTCTGTGGTATCACTAGAAAAATAACTTACGACCAGAGCAGAACCGACTGCTCTGATACCACTTTGTCACAGCCCCAAATCCCGAGAAATGGCAAAGCCGGGGTGCGACTAGGGATTGGATTAAAGAAGCGGGGAAGAAGGGGAAATAAAATAAATAAACACAATAACTAAACAACAACTGATATCTATGAACAGACTTTATTAAAAAGAAAGAGAGTCGACCTCGAAGGATTGCTCGACAGAGTTGTTCTCAAAAGAAACTAAGTTCAAAGTACGGAACTTAGACCCAAAAAGATATACATTGACACAAAAAGAGTTTGGCAGCGGAAAACGTAGAACTAGAACCCTACTGTTCTTCTTCCTATTCGCAACCTTTTACTCAACCTCCGCCGCTCCCGTCACTCAACCTGCACATTTATAAAACATATGCAGGGCTAAGTATAAACATACTTAGTGGGCACATTGCCTAAAATATATCATAAGCTTATAGATTAATCAGGCATTCTCAAAGTAACACAACGAGATTTTTCTTTCAAAGGCCCGTGCTTACTAAACATTTTCTTTTCATAAATCACTCGGCCGAGCATTTTTCTGACTGTTGTTATGTTCAACTTGCTCAACTTCTGTTTCAACGCCGGGGGAGAGTATACTTCTCCCGCGCACGTTCCTCACCATGGCTGGCTATCCCTCAATAGAGTACCACGCACAACGGCTACCGTGTACACTATCCCTCAACGTATCGCAAATCAGTCCGAGTTAACCCTAGGTGCTCGTACAACTCGACGCACGACTCCCTAGGTTCGACTAATGCTATACAACCTTTATGCGCATGAAATTACTTATCTTTTTACAGTTAAGTCACACGTTCCTTTATCGGGAATACCTTCACGTCTCTTGTTTAAACAAACGACGAGCATTTCCTCGTCTTTTTCAACTATGCAATTACTAAACTAAATTCCAATTCAAAATTCGATTTCAATCTTCTAACTTCTATATTCATTTCTCGAATGGAAATATCACCAACTACAATCTTGTTTATCAATCGACAACAATCATTAATATCAAATTAATTTCCTCATTCGACTTTCCTATCGACATTTAAACTCGTCTCTTCGTCTCTTACTTAAAACTCGACTTTCTTAGAATTCGTTCAAATTTTCCAATTACGTTCATTAACTACTTAGATTAGCATATATTCAAACCATAAACCTATATCATTATCCATACTAAACTTATCGACGATTCTTCGTCTCTTACTAGAAATTCAATATTCTCCGAATTCGCTCAAACTTTCCAATTATCAACAACAACTACTAAGATTTACCAATATGAAAACCATATATTCAAATTATTATCGAATCTTAACTTATCATCGCTTCTTCGTCTCTTACGATTTCTATTTTATTTTTAGAAAAATCTAATTAAATTATATGTTCATCTACACACTTACTACATCTCATAAATCATATTACATCATCCAAATCATGACAATTACTCCATCAAATCCCTACTTCTTTCTCTCTTACTACTTGGTTTCTATTTTTAGAAAATTCTCAATTAATTCCCACACCAATCTACCAACACATAGAGCACAAATCCACATACCAATCATCTAAAAATCAACTTAATCTTCACCCACATATATTCCAACATTTTCGGTCCTTATTCAAAATTAGGGAGGATGATTTCCACTTAATTTCTACCATAGAAATCCATTCTTAAACATGAAATAACATGGAAAATAAACTTAAACATCATCCTACATCTTCATGAAAATTTCAAAATTTACTAGACTTGAAGGAATGCAATTTTGTTCGGTTCAAACTATAGAGGAAACTCTTACCTTAACGATTATGAACTCGGATTTAAGATCGATCGGAAGATGAATAACTTGTGGAGCTTGAAAGCTTGAAGAACTTGAGAGCTTCTATGGAGAAAATGAAGAACAAAAGAGAGAGAGAAGAGAAATGGGGTGTTGGCGGTTTTGGGGAAAGAGAAGAAGAAGAAATTGTGAGGTGTCCTACTAGATATTTAACAATAAGTAGGATAGAATCTAACAAGGATGACTCATGCCCATAGGTCGCGGTTTGGATAGGATTTTTAGTCGAAAATATCTCGTTTACGGGTCTAATACGGCGTATATAAATCGAGAAATTAATTTCCTAGACGGTTATATTTTTGACGAAATCTAATTCGACCATTAGATTAGAAATAATTCTCTTACTCGGAAAGCATAATTCGTTTTCCGAAATCCGATGAAAAGTCGTGATAAGACAGTCCAAAATTTGCCCGGAAAAATAATAAAAGCTGACTTTCTTCAGAAAACTCGTATCGCAAAATCAGTGAATGTAAAGTCAAACGGTTTTTCGATCTGAGTTCTCGAACGAAAATTTTATCGGACGCGAAAACCTTAATACAGTAGTCGGTCGAATGACTTCTGGATTTTATTTTCAAAAACGGAAATTCCTTAACTTAGGCGTGCAAAGAATTAATTAATAATTAAATTTTTATTTTAGCGACGTAAGAAATATCTGGGGTATTACAGATAGAACTGTTGTTAGGGTTATAATGCAATTTCATATTTTAAATTTTGATCTTGATGTTATGAGTATATGCATGAGTTGAAGATGAAAATATGATGAAATAAAGAAGAAAAATCCATGAAGAAAAACCCTTGTTGAAACCGAAAATTTAGAAGGAATTAAGGTTTGCATGCTTTTGTTGATCTTATGATCTTAATGATATAGATGATGATATCTAAGCATGAATTGATGATTTAGTTGAAGAAATATGCATGTTTTCACTTGAGGAAGATGATGAATAGTGAAATTGAAAAATTGATATGTAAATTGTATGTTTAATTTAAAGATGGAAATCTATAAACAAAGCATACTAGAGTATGAATACATGGATAATTTGAAGCTAAGAATTTGTTTGTGAAAAGCATGATAATACCGAAATTTATGTTTAAAAATATAAGTTATAGTTTTATGATAATTGTTATGTTGATGGATTTGAAATGAAAGAGCATGCTAAGAATAAAATTTGCTATCAATCAAAAGAAATGAATTCGTAAGTTTGATGAGTTTAAAACTTCAAAGAGTATGAGGAAATAATTGGAAATATTATTCCTATAAGTTGTATAATTTAATTAAAGTATTAAAAGAGAAATTAGAAGTAAATAAGCCTAAGTTATGAGAGAATTGAAGAAGTAATCCCCTTAGCATGAAGAAGTGAAAAATTCGAACTAATAGTAAGCATAAGAAATTATTGTTTTTGAATTCCTTAAGTTCAAATGGAAGAATTAATACGAGAAAAATTAAACTAAAATTAATTAGAATAAAATAAGAAAATAAAATCAAGAATTGATTATTAAGGAGAAAAATTCCAAGTACTCGAGTTCTATGAGTATAAGAGAATGAGATTTCAAGTGTTCTTGAATTGAATAAGGAGAATTAATCCTAAAATAATGAGATTAGGATTTATTGGAATATATATATATGTACTCAAATGAAAGAAGTAAAACCTATTAAGAAAACCCTAAAAGAATCAATTAGGATAGAGTTAGTAGTGATTTTCCATTTCTATAGCTAAAAGATGAAATTGATGAAGGAGTTATATAATTAGAATTTTTATAAGTATAATAAGACTTAGAATTAATAAAATTAACCAAGGAATAATAATTACTTATAAATTCGAAGACCTCAAGCATAAAAATTAGGAACTTGTATTTTTAAGATGAATTGGATAAATTGATGTTGTAAGAGTTCAATTGGAGTAATTTTAAATATACTAGCAATTGAAATTATTAAAAAATATTAAGTATAAAGAATATGACCTAGGTCAGAAAATAAAATGAGAAATTGATTAATTTTGGTTAAATAAAAGATGTAAACGAGGTTATTAACGTAAAGATGAGATAAAACAAGTACGATAGCCACTTGAATCACTTAATTCAGAATTCGTACGACTAAGTTATGAAAAAATCAACAAAACGTTATAAAAGTTGACTAACAAGAAATTAAGTGAAATTAAGCAAATTAAAGAGTTAAAAGAGTTTAGATAATTAATTGAAGTGTGTTAGAAGTTGAATCGGGCAAAAACGAGTCCTTGATAATAAAATAGATGAATAACTAGAATTAATAAGTATAAATAGTGTTTTCTCGATTCTCGAGTCCAAAAATATAATCGAGCAAGAAATTATTCAATTAAAACTATTTTCAGTAAGGTGTAAAAATTTGAGAATATTTCGAGCAAGTATATATATATATATCTCTCGAGAAACATGCTGAGTGTCGACTCGTTAAAATTAGTAAAAAGTCTCGAAATCTGAAATAAAATTTATAATTAGATTCCTTAATTTTTTCTAAGTGGAATGAAGCTAATTGCATAAGAAAACGAGAATCTAAAGTCCGAGTTAAAAAGCCGAGCAAAATAATAATAGAATATAAATATTGATTGTTATGCGTACATGCGTTGTGTATGAATGATTATGTGTTGTGTTTGATTAATTAAGTGTTATGTAGTTGATGTGAAAAGTAATCAAGAATAAATGTTGAGAATTGTTATAAATAAAATGACTAAGGAATAATGAGAACTCGATTGAGTTTATTAAGTAGCGAAATATTGATTTTCAATAAATTTTGGAAATTTGATTATATTGTTAAGTTTAAGAAATCCGAGAGTTTCAAACGTTTGATTAGACTATGAAGTAGAAATAGAAATCGAGCGATTAAATAGAATAATTGAGAGTTTTGAGCCCGAGTCAAGTAGAAATCCAAATAAACGGGACAAGTATTCGTTATTTTTCCGAATAAGTCCTTATTAAAACTTATTTTGAAGGAACAAGTGGAAGCGAGAAGTAGTCAACAAGAGAAAGGGAAGTAACCGAGCGAGTGTCGCCAGCCAGGTGGACTTTTCTAAACCAAAAACAAAAGATGTGTGCGCCTATTATTATATATTACGTGCGCTTTTAAAGTTAATTGACTTGCCTAGATATTTTTAATGTTTTGGTATGGAATCATCTACTTGTTGATGTGATTATAAGTCCTGTGGATGCACGGGATAAAAAGTCCTATAAAATACGGAATGATGCATGCATTGAATAAATGAGGTGACTGTGAACTTTACTTCGGTTGGGCCGGTCACGGTGTTCGAGGAGGAGGCCTACTTCTCGACACCACAAGAAGATGAGTTGTAGATTGATTCATACCTAATCTAAGTTAAATGCCACCAAAATGATTTCAGTAAAGTATAAGATATTTTGAGTTGTCACAAGTGGTAACTCCTTTTAAACGTTATATTTAACCCTTGTGATGTTGCAAAAAGAGGCAAGTTTCAATTTATAGCTCTATCGAGCAAGTTTTCAATTATTTTTGGCATGTGTCCACTGAGTACGAAGTACTCAGCCCTGCATGTTATTTCTAAAATGTGCAGGTTAGCTTCGGATGAAGGTGTGCAGTGTGCTTGGGCGGCCGTTGTTTAAGATTGAGTCATTTCGGTTTAAGCTTGCAGTTACATGTCTTCATACATGTAGTTGTGGGATTTTATGATGTGTATAATCGATACTTGAATCTGCTGCAACACTGTTTTTGATTTACTCTGTTTTTTAATACAATGAGCTTCGTACTCGAAAACCTGTTATCTCATAATCCCATGATTTCTACCTGACAATATAAATGCTCGTTTTATTATCTTCAAATATTCAGCATGATCTATTGTAATACCCCAGACTTTTTCTATAGTCTTTAAAATGAAATTTAATAATAATTATGGCTTTGCACGCCTAAGATCATGAAATTAAATTCTAAGATTTACGGTAAAGTCCGTTTCCGAAAATAATTTCCAGAAATCGGACGAACGACTACTGTATTAGGGTTTTCGCGTCCGTTAAGTTTTTCGCCCGGAAACTCGGAATCAAATTCCGTCAGAATTTACATTCACTTTTTCTTCGAGACGAGTTCACCGGAGTAAGTTAGTTTTTATGATTTTCCGGACGAATTTTGGACTGTGACGTTCCGACTTTTTCTCGGATTTTGAAAAACGAATTAGGTTTTCCGAGTACGTAAATTATTTCCAATCTAACGGACGAATTAGATTTCGTCAATTCCGTAATTAACTAGGAAAGTATTTCTCTACTTTTAAATCAACGTTTAAGAGCCGGAAACGAATTTTTATCGTCAAATAATTCCACGCCAAACAACCCTTAACGAGTCACTATGTTTTAGTTGGATATTTTCTTAGCTTTATGAGTCACCATAGTGACTCACCATCCCTCTCTCCTTCTCCCTTATACTGCCATCATCCCACACACATACACACATTTTTTTTTTTCCATTCTTCCATTGGAGCTTCCACTTCAAGCTTTCTTCAAGATCAATACTCTTCCATCTACCGATCAAATCCACATCCGAGTTCATATTACGAAAGGTAAGAGCTTCGTCTATCATTTGAACCAAACAAATCTCTTTTCCCCCATCTTTTATTTTTTTCGAAAATTAGGAGAATGAAATAGCATGTGATTTCTTGTTCGATACATGTTCTAGGATGTTTAGAATCGAGTTCTACGGATCAAATCATGAAGAAAAATCAAGAACCTCTTGTCTTAGTTATTACCGATTTTTTTGGGAAAAATTAGGGCTTTGTTCGTGCTCGATTTCTTTGTCGTTTGATTGATAGATTAGTGTTCCTTATGATGTTAATTGACCGTATGAATTGTTTTAGATTTTTCTAAAAATAAAATGTGAAACCTAAGAGACGAAGGAGACTCGATTTAGGATAGTAAATGTTATGATATGCTTGATTGGTTGATGGAAATGGGATATACGATGCATGAGGATGAATATATATTAAATTGAGATTTTTCTAAAAATAAAACGAGAAATGTAAGAGACGAAGATGTGTCGATAAGTTAGAGCTCGATAATGTTTTGATATTATGATTTACATGATAGTAATGCTCGTTAGATGATAATCGTTGTCGTAAAAGTTTACGTAAGAGACGAACGACGGATGATAAGTCGAGAATAGATAATGATATGAGGATGTGAATTGCGTATTTATGATTCTTGATAGATGATGAATAAGATTGTAATTTTTGATTGGATTCTAAAGATATTAGATTTTTCGTAAGAGACGATCAATTGATGATAAGTAATGATAAAAAAGTCGATTAATGATTCTATTTGGATATTGATGATTATTAATGATTAATGAACGAGTTTGTAGTTGGCGACATGTTCGTCCGAGAATTATAAAAGATGAGTTATAGTTATAATCGAGAAGTAGAAACTAGAAGTTAGGTAATTGAACGAGAACTTGAATTGGTTTAGTAATTGTATAGTTTGAGCGACGAGGTTTTGATCGTCGTGTTTATAAACGAGAAATGAAAAGGGGTCTATCACGTATACTGATACGAGTAGACTGTATTGAGTCAGTAAATTCGTGAGAATTTAGGTTCGATAACATAGAACGAACCTAGAAAACCGTGCGTCGATTTTATCGAGCATTAGGGTTTCACTCGGCAGTTTTGCGACGTTTCACGGAAACTGCAATATCTCTTAGCTCGTTTATCGGAACCGAGATCCGCGAATTGGAGAGTAAACTAGACATCCGACGCTATCTTATGGTATAGGGCACGACCCCTGTTCCGAAATCCCCTGTTCCATGCGAACTTACTGACCTGACCTTGTGCAGTGAACCTTCAAAGCTAGATTCTTAAGTTGAATTCTTCTCAACTTGAACTCTTTCGATCCTTTTAGTCGTTTCAAGTTATTGACTACCTTCTTTCTACTGACCTAAGTGTCGAGTACAGAACCGAGTGAGTGTCAAACGAGATACGAGATGCGTCTGTATCTCGTTTCTTTTTAACTAAAAGAGTTTAGTTTAGCGTGCAAATGCCTAAAATGTCTAAAGAACAAAAACTTAATCCGACTTTTCGTATTCGTTTATCGTTTACGACCGAGCTTTAAAGTATGATTTTTACGATGAAGGAGGAAGTCGAAACAAAGGTTAGGATGGAAGATCAGAAGACGGAAGCACGTGTCTTGTTCTGTATTTAATCAAGGTGGGCTTTTATATATGAAATAAAACGAGCAATGCTCGAAAACCTTTTCTTTATCGCTTTGATAATCGTGTTTTCAAAGTGATAATTAAGGCATGAACTGTTTTGTGTTTTATGTGAGTTCTCTTGTACCTTATGAGTTAATCAAAAGGGGTTAATTAACGATCGACTTTGAGTTAGCTATTATGCTTTCCAGAGTTAGTGTACTTTGTAGCCTGTGGTGTATGTGGTATCCTGTTGAGGGGTAGCCAGCCACGGTGAATTATGACTGGTCAAGATTTGAAGGTAATATCTATGAAAAATGCTTGCGCAAGCTAATTTATGAAAATGAGAAAGAAAATGTTTAGTAGACACAGGCCTTTAATGAAAAACCCCGATGTGCTACAGAAATGAAATGCCTGATTATCTATACTTATGATTATGTTTTCGGCAACGTGCCCACTAAGTACTTTTGTACTTATCCCTGCATATGTTTTCTAAATGTGCAGGTTGAAGCGACGAAGCGGCGACGGTTGAGTTAGAGTTGAATAGAGTTAAGGAAGACTCTTGTATATAGTTCACAATTCCGCTGCTAGACTCTAAACTCTTTTTGATGTTGTGTATTAATCACTGTAGTCTAAGTTCTGTAATATAACTTAGAAGCTTTTGATGTATCTTGCTCGAGTAATCTTTCGAGATTAACTCTTTCCTTTCGTCAATAAAGTCTTGTTCATAGAAGATAAGTTGTTATGTATGTATGTTTATTCTTTCATCCCCTTTCTTCCCCGCTTCTTTAATCCAACTCCAGTCGCACCCCGGCTTCTGCCGTCCCTCGGGATTTGGGGTTGTGACATCTATCCTTGTTATTTTCTTTCATTTGCCTTATTGAAAGCATGAAATCGTCTTGTTATCGCTTTCAATACATGATTCTTTGAAATCGATTATGTTCATTGATGGATATTTAGTTGTTTCACTCTCACTGCCCTTCGGATTCTAGTCGTTTCAATACATTAAAAATCGGGCCGTGACATAGTGGTATCAGAGCAGGTTATCTGCTCTGAAGCTTAAACTTCCTTAAGAGTCGAGTCTAGATTGTATTCTCTAGACTTATTTGAGATAACAACGAGCCAAGCACCGCATCTCCTCTGGCTAACAGGTACGTAAATTTTTTTCCAAGTTTTCTAAGTTTTTGAAATTATTTCAAGTTAAAGAAGAATATTACTTGTTCTTGAAATCTAGGAGTGAAAGAGCTTTGTAAGTAGCTTGAATAACCAGGTCGCCGTAGAACCATATCACTAATGTGTGCTTTAATGTGAAATTTGAAAAGAAGGTGTCATCATCGCGTCGGTCGCTTCACTTTCTTCAGTCGCAGCACTGTCTTCTTCCTCTACTTTTTTCTTCCCTTTTTTATTTTCTTCCCTTTTCTTCTTCTTCGACGGTTCGGGTTTTCTTCTTTTCTCTTCCTTCCTCTTCTGCTTTCTCTCTCTTTCCGCATCGGCACCGGAATCCGACTCGGTGGCGTCATTTTTGTCTTCTTCAGGTTCGTGTGCAGAGGCGCCGACTTCGTGTTGTTGGTTGCCGAAATCAGAGGAGACTGCTTCGTCTTTTCCTTGGGGCTGCTCGTCACGGTCGCTAACGGAAGCCATGGAGGAGATGAGGCGGAGAATTTAGGCAGAGAATTGATGGGTGGAGGCGTGGTGAAGAATCGAGGGGGCGAGAGTTGCAAAGAGAATTTTGTTGATAGAGAAAAAGTGGGTTACGGTTTTTGATATGAAAATGGTAGATAAAATGATTTTGTGTTTTTTATGGGTAAAAAACTAAAAGAAACTCCCACCCTTTAGTAAGGGTAAAATCGTCTACAATCCATGAAATTGGCTAGAATTTGACAATTTTAAGTTGCATGACATAATTTGTATTCTAAGGGGTCTATATGGCTACATTCCTACTCCTCTCATGTTATATTTATGATTATTAGATTATTAGTTACAATTATTATACAGTGTATGACTGTTAAATAGCATATGTATATTAACATATATTATAGAATATAACTGCGTGGAATTAATATTAGAACACAAACAAGGTGAATAATGCCATAATTAATTCGAGTTGCTATTGCACCGAGAAAGTTAGAATTTTGTTGTAGACTTTTGCCTTCGAGATGTAATTGCATCGAAAAAGTATTGAAGTAATTTCGTGCATTTTCCATTAGAGCTATTGTTAAAAATTTGTTGTTGATTGTGTAGTAGTTCATTCGTCCATATATGTTTCTGTATATCTATTATTTTAACTTAATTAATTATTGTTATTATCTAAATTTCAAGTGAAGAACTATTATTATTATTATTATTATTATTATTATTATTATTATTATTATTATTATTATTATTAGAATGTAAAATTTATTTTAAATAATTTATCAAATTATATTACTTTAAAGATAATTATTTAATTACTATTTCAAAATTATAAAATTACAAAGTAAAGTGATTCTACGTTAATAACTCTTAATTCAAAAATAGTTAAAATTATAGTAAATGTACAATTTTATCCCATAGCCCCCAAAATTATAATTAACTAATAACTACCACCTCGGGTCCTGAAATAAGCTCCTTGGAGGGAGTGATACAGGAATTTAGGAAACAATTCTTGTTAGTGGAGAAAAAGTAAGTGTAAGGGAGAATATTTTATTGTGTGTGTAATACCCCGTCTCTCGAAATTTCTTAAAGTAGAAAGTTTCCAGAAATAAAAAGTTTCCATAAAAGGAAAGTTTCCTAAAATAGCAGTTTTCCGAATTTGTGAGAATTTGGTGAATGAATGCAAGATTATATGAAGTGCATGTTTATATGATCTTAAGTGACTAATGTGTGCATGATAATGTGAATTGTTGCAATGATTTGCATGAAAAGTCGAATTTCTGGTTTTTGGGTCAGAAACGCAGTTTTCCGTCTTTTGCATGAAAAGTCGAATTTCTGATGAAATTTCGTGAACTTTGGTATAAGTTTTGAGTTCAAAATCGTTCATGTCGGAAGAAGAATGTGTGTGTTAGCCGATTTTCTGTAAAAATACACTGTGTATATAGACTGTATTTATTATGGGGTCCACAGTCTTCTAGAAGGAGGACACTTGTCACTCTCTCAATTAGTCCATCCATGGACACATATCACTCCCACAATTCGCCTTCCATTTTAGGGATTGAAATCTAACCTTCCATTTAAAACCTAAATGCTCACTATATAAGGTGGTTGGAGACCAAAATTCTCACCTTTTCTTCTCTCCATTTCGGTGCCCCCTTCTCCACATACACACATGTATTTTCTTCTACCAAGAATAAAGTCTTAGCTCTTGATCCAAGAGAATCCACCAAAGAATTTTTGATTAAAGGTTAGAATTTTTATTTTTCTTCTAGATTCTTCATTTCTATGGTGAAAAATTCTTGAAATCTTCCCTCTCTTTCCTAGGAAGATTTCGACCCTCTCAAGATATCCAAGGAGGTGTTCTTGAATCCTCCTACTCTTTAGGTATGATGATCCTAGCCCCAAATGAACCTCTTTTGTGGATTTAATTGCATGAAAGCATCAAGCCCTAAAATATTTCATGTGTGCCGATTTTATGGCAAAAAATTATGGATTTTTGATTTATGTCTTTTATGATGAAATTGAAGCAAGATTTGAGGTTTATGGAGCTAGATGTATCTATCCATGTATGAATTTCATGATCTGAAATCCCCTTGCTCAATTATATAGAATTTTAGAAAGTTACTACATGTAGTAGTTTCTAATTTATGATGATGATGATTTTATATGGAATTTTTAAGAATTTTTGCATGGTTATATGATGAAAGTCGAAAGTTTAGTAAGTAGAAATGATTAGGGCTTGATGGTCCCGATGCGAGTTCTGGTGTATGGGGGGGGGGGGGGGGAATACACCAGATAAGACTTTTTAAAACAACCCCCTAAAAATTAACTCAACCGAGTAAAGAAGCTCAGTTGGAATCACAAACGAGTAAGAAACACTCGGTTGGAAGTGATGTACTGTGCGGAATGTGGTGGAAATTAACTCGTAAAAATTAACTCACGCTTTTATGCACGGTTGGTCAAGAACCAAGACAGTTGAGAATGCTAAGATGCAGTTTGTATGCTGGTTAGTTTGTCACTTGAATATGCAGGAAATAACTGAAAAAATAAACTCAAGCACACGGAAATTTATGTGGTTCGGAGAAACCTCCTACGTCCACGGGGAGTTGTGAGTCCACACAACTCTGTCCAAGTTCTTCTGGACAAACCACACAGCTTACGCGGGCTGTGCAACCGTTAAGGATAAGTTTGCGGGTACTTATCAACCTTACAGTTTAGTTTTCGAGTACTAAACAACCTATCTACTCAATTCCGGGAAGAGTAGGGTCCTAACACTCCTTTTGAGAGGAAGTGTGAAAAAAATGGGTTCCAACTAAAAGCTCGAACACGAAGTGAGCTATGATCTAACACTCTACGAACTCTCACTAAGTGATGTTCTAAAGGATTGAATGCAGTTCAGCTCGTGAAGAATTTTGCTCTTTCTTTCGCTCTCTGGTTTCTTCTCACGTGTGTGTCTTCTCTTATTCTCTGTGAATGAAGGCCTCTATTTATAGGCGGAGAGAGTCAACTAGCCGTTGGAAGAGCTGTTGATCTCTGTTCTTTGAAAGCGATGGCTTGTCTCTCATTTCTGCAGACTTTCCGGATTTGGCAACTGCGTGCTTCTGCTTTCCATCTGAGACAGCCTTGTGTTGGGCCAAATGAGGTAATGGCAGAGAGTCAAACCTTCACGTGACTTCCTTATTTGAAATTCAAATCTCAACATCAGACTTCCATCAAGGAGTGGTCGGTTAAAACTTTCGATCTTAAACTAACTTGTTCTTCAGCTGATGTTCTATTTGACTGCTAACAGTTGAACTCTCAGCCGACTTCAACTTCATGTTGTTGATCTTCTGGGTTGAGTTCTACAACTGATGTTTTGAAACTGAACACTCAGTTGTCTTCTATAAGATTGAAACATCAAAGGGTTAACACAGTTATAACATGGTATTGAAATAACTTTGCGATTCAGAGCTTGGACAATGAGGGATTGTACGTCAAGTTGAATCGTATAACTGAGTAGTTTTCATTACAACTGAAGATTACAGAGATAAGCATAAAAGCCAAAAAAATTACAACAGTTGTTCAAAAACTAAATTAGCTAAAATTGTAGCCCATACTTACTAAAAATCCTAACAAAAATTTCCCTCTTCGCAGCTGACTCCTTGGAAATGTCCACTCCATGCTCCTTGCAACCCTGCCTTGCCTCGGCTGCAATCTTCGTGCAGTTCGGGTTGCTAGAGTCTGGGAGAAAGGGAGGCCGATAAGTAACCTTCTGGGGAACTGGAACTGTGTTCAAGTCCAGGTTGGCTTCAATCATAGCCCACCTGAACTGGCTGAACATGCCTGGATCCCTTGAGTGCAACTCGGTCAGCGCTTCCTTGAACGCTTTCCTCGGATCATCAGTTGCGTAAACCTTCCTATAGTAGAAGTCGTTCACGAACTCCTGCTTGAACAGCTCCCATTCTTCATTCCATTCGGTCGGCATCCACTTGTCAACATGCCTAAACCGACTCTCGACCTTGGACTTTGCTGGCAACCTTTGTTGCTTCACCCGAGCTTCCGCCTTTGTCTGATGTTTGTTGATGCGGCGTCGGCTGCGGGAGGCAACGATGCGGTCCAAGTTCTGAGTCATATTCTTCAGCTCTTCTTCGAACTGGTTCACCCTCCTCACCTGGCTAGCGGCGAACTTCCTTATCCAGCTCGGGTTCATGTAGTCTTTCTCCTCAACCTCCATAGCCTTAGCAGCTGCAATGCACTCTTCGGTTGTGATACAGTCGAGTTCAGAATCTAGCTCGGCTGCGATCTCGGCTATGGAGCTGTAAGAAACTCCAAACTTTTCTGCCTGCTCCAAGTCTTTTAACATTTGAGCTCCACCGACTTCGGTTGACTTGGGAGCAGCAGACTTCCTCTGACCAGACCTCCTCTTCAGTTGAAATTTTGCCTGAGCTGGCGTCTCTCCTTCGGTTTCGGTCTCTTTTTCTTCATGCACCACAACATCCGCCTCCTTCTCTTCCCCCTTTTTGGCATCAGCAACAAGGCTTGCTACTGAACCATCCAGAGAGGTGAGTTGATGCTCGGCAAGTTGAAGACGGTTGAAGAGTTCATCGACTGCGCACTTGAGCTCCACCTTCTTCGCCAATGCAGAGTCCCGGCGCTCTTGTTCGGCTTTCTTCAAGGCGGAGAGGTTCTCGATGACCTCAGTTTGAAAAGCCACGAACTCAGCCCATCGCGACTTGAAGTAAGACTCCCATTCAGCATCTTGGGTTTGCTGGGACTTGGCGAGATTGGAGTCGGCCAAGGATTTGAAGACGTTCAGCTCAGACTTCAATACCAACAGAGTGGACTTCAGCTCCGACATTTCTTGACTGGTGGAGGAGGAGAATTCTTCCAGCTTGGTCTTCATTGCAACATTCTCCTCCACTAGTTGCTGGTTCTTCACTTCTTGTGCTGCCAACACCTTCAACTGATCTTCTTTATGTTGTTGAAGGTTGGCAAGCAACTCGGTTCTCAACTGGTTCACCCTCTCAGCAATCAGCTCACAGATTTCGTCAGAGGAGGGAGCTGGCTGATCTGCTAGAGGGGCTTGGTCAATTGGAGCTGGTTGCTCAACTGTCACCATAGCTTGTCGGTTGGCCAGGTACAGTTGCAGCACTTGTTCTTCTTCCTTAGCTGCAGCGGAGGCTGCGTCTAGATCCTCGATGAAGTCAGCTGACTTGATCAGCATGCTGTCGAGAAAGTCGATGCACTCCTGTCCAGCTGCCTCCCTGGTGTATGTCCCTTCATCTCTGCTCTGGTCCAGCCGACGAGTGAGCAGTGCAATCCTGTTGTTGTAAGCCACCTCCAGGTTGGAGTAGTTGAAGTAGGCTCGGATGCGGGACTCATCTGACTTTAGCCTGTCCCAGCTCAGCACCCTGATCATATCTTCTTTCACGTTCCAATGGCTGAAGATCAGGTGGAACTGGTACAAAAGCTCGGTTCCCAGAGTGGCGAAGACCGGCATGTTGCGAGCTTCAGGGAACATGCCTAACAGCTTCTGGAAGCAGTAGGCCACCCTGCCCTCGTGTTCCAGCGCAACTGCCTGAAGATCATCTTCTTCATTTATTGGGGATGGGGAAGATTATATGGCAAAGGTTCAAACGGTTCATCGATGTTGACCAAAGAGTCGGTCGCAACATTGGCATCGAGCTGGGAGCTCGGAATATTGGATTTGGATGGAAGGAGGGTTTCAATTATTTTCTCAACATTAGCCGAAGGAGCGGTCACAATGTTGGCATCGAGCAGGGTGCTCGAAACATTTGGCTCTGGTTGGGTAGAAAGAGCAAGAGGCTCTGGGGACGGTACGGCATCAACTCCTGCCGTGGGGGAGGTGGGTACGTCTTCAATGTACTCAGATGAGGAGGATGCATCCGACGTCAAATCCGTCTCCATTTTGTCAGCCTTGTCAGCTCCGGTGGCTCGAGGAACAATCTCGAAAGTGACAGCCTCAGCTGAGTGGCTGGACTCGGAAGGCTCTTCAGCAGGTGTCGACTCAACCGGTGCCTCCTCCTCAGCTGGTACCTCAACTGGCTCCTCAGCTGACTCATCAGTTGGCACCTCAGTTGGCTCATCAGCTGGCACATCAGCTGGCTTCTTAACCGACGTCTTGAACCGTACCCTCAGCTTTTTCTGGGTAGGCTCCTCAGTTGTTTCCTTCTCCGACTCAACTCGTCGGCGTGCAGCTTTGGACTTGGCGGGGCGAGCGACAGCTGGTTCCCCCTCAGCTGTGGACTCAGCAGACTTTCCAACCTCCTTCTTCTCCTTCGGAGTGTACACACTCCTAAGCACCTTCTGTGCCTTCTTCGTTGTTGGGAACAGCAGCAACTTCTTGACCGGCGTCTCCTCACAGTCATTCCAGACCATGTTGCGATCCTTGGTCACGAGCAAGATCAGGGCTAAGATCTTGCAGCCGAAGTTGAGCGTCCCTTTCACACTCAACAACTTTTCTCCAGACTCGGTTGATGTCTCGGAGATCTTTGACTTCTCCACCATCAACTGGTTCAAGAAGTATTGAAACCAGTTGATCTAGTGTTGGTGCTCCAAAGCCACCAACTGCTTCAACTTGGGTCGGCTGATGTCGCCGAATGCACCACTGTAACCAAACACCACCTTGGAAATAACATCGAACAGGAGGCGATGTTCTGGCTTTAGTTTCATTCTCTGCATGTTGCTCCTCAACTTCTCCGGCTCGATCAGAGCATTCTGCAGAAACTCATCCGCCTGCTTGTCGGTTATGCTTTCCAGAAGCTCTGTGGCTGTGTGGTTGACGGGGATGATGTATCGGAGGCCATCGGAAACATCGATGGGAAAGGTGACACGACAAATGGTCCTAGCCGGAACGTCTCGTTGCCGACAGGAGACTTCCGTAGACATTCTTTCTGTGCTGTCAAGGGGGGCATTCAGGTTGACGTAGAACTCCCCGATTTGTCGCCTGAGCAAGTGGGGGGGGCAAAGCTTAGCCCATTCGAGGAGACCATTCTCTCTGAGTATATTGGCGAGGGGAGCCAACACCGGTGACTCCAGATCTTCATCGGAAAGTATTTGCTCGAAGTGGATCTTCGACACCAACTTGTCGAAAGATTCTTCATATGAGGTAGGGACAAGGGAAGATCCAGAAGAAGCCATTTTCTTGCTTTTGGGTGCCATTTATGATCACTGCAAAAGGAATATATATAGGAAAAAAACTTTTGCAGAAAATAGTTAGACAATCTCTGAGAAGACGATGAACAGTTATAGAAGATAGACACGAATGAGGAAGGTAAGAAATCACTTCCTGATTTTCCACTATATATAGGTTTTTGACTCGATAGAGATCGACGGCTGGGGTTAAATGGCACGAATCCATCAACGGCTGAGATCACGCGACTGTTGACTATATTTGACTTGACGTCATGCACCGAGTTCCAACCCGCGCGTGAGAAGGTGTACAGTGTTCGTGTCAGCCCAGTCGCACTATAAAGTAGGCTATGGATGTTCAGCCGTACTTTACATTTAATGCGACATGATGACTATTTTTAATGTAACTGACTAGCTCAGGAATGTTTGAATTTATTTCAAACATTCTCATTTAAGAACATAACACCTTCAGCCATAAATGTTACCTGCCAGCTGATGTCGGAATCAGCTGTGTTCTCTTGTTGCGGCATACCATTAGCTGACTCGAGTTCATCTGTTCAGCTGACATTTGATCCAATGTTGCAACATACCATCAGCTGACTCGAGTTCGTCTGTTCAGCTAACGTCTGATGTCTTCGGTTGGCGATCTGCATCCGAGATTCCCTCTTCATCTGAGCTTCTCCCTCAGATGGATATCTATCTCTTCACCTCAGCTGGTTCCTCATCTGATGGATCCAACAATCCAAGTAGATCACATAACATCTTGAACCGCGCTTCTGCTAGAGGTTTGGTGAAGATATCTGCTCTCTGAATCTCAGTTGGAATCTTCTCCATGGATACGTCCTTCTTCTCAATATGGTCTCGGATGAAATGATGTCGGATGTCGATGTGCTTCGTCCGAGAGTGATGAACAGGATTCAAAGAGATAGCAATGGCACTGGAGCTATCGCAATGAATGGGAACCTGTCCAGTTGCAACTTCATAGTCTCTCAACTGTTGCTTGAGCCACAACACTTGCATGCAGCAGCTACCAGCAGCCATATACTCTGACTCGGTTGTAGAAGTGGCAACACATGCTTGTTTCTTGGAGAACCATGAAACTAGCTTGCTTCCCATAAACTGACAATGTCCAGATGTGGACTTCCTGTCCAACCGATCTCCGGCTAGATCTGCATCTGAGTATCTAGTCAGTTGGATGTTGTCGTCGGTTGGATACCACAACCCAACATTTACAGTTCCCTTCAGATACTTGATGATGTTCTTTGCTGCCAACATGTGAGCTTCCCTCGGTTGAACTTGGAACCGAGCACACACTCCAACTGCGTAAGATATATCTGGTCAACTGGCGGTTAGATAGAGCAAATAATCGATGATCCCTCTATACTTATTGGCATCTACGAGCTTTCCCTCAGTTCCAGGTTCAATTTTCCAGTTAGTATTCATCGGGATCCTTGTTGTCTTACTTGTCTGCAAACCGAACTTGGTGATGAGCTCCTTTGTCACCAAAAGTAACTGATGGACCTTCTTTCTCCACGAAACTTCCAAGCAAATCTTTCAGATTTGTCATGTGTTTCGAGCATCCACTATCCATCACCCACATTGTTGTTGACGCTTTATTCCTCCTCAGCTGTTTCTCTTGTTCCTGCACAGAGAAACTCGCTTAGGTCCCCAATTTCAGTTGGGTCCTGGAGGGTTAGAACCAGTTCCCTCTGGAACTGTGCGACGCTCTTCCCTGTATACTCGGATGGATTTATCATTCCAGATCACTTGGGAGAAGTTGGATTTCTCCCATTCTGAGCTCTCGGAGGAGAGGCTTTCCCCCTGTTTTGATGGCAGTTTTTATCATGTTGGATTCGACGTTGAGGTCGAACGCCTTGTTGGAATCTTTGTGGCTGATTCTGATTCCAACTCCCTGAGTGTTGTCTATGACTGTTCATGCCCTTTTGGTGGTTCATATTGTGGCATGAATATCTCCCGCTGTTCAACCTGTTCCTCATTGGTTGACTCAGTTGGAACCTTTGATTGAACTGATGATGAAACCGCTGTTGATTCAGATGATTGAATTCTTGTCGGTTCGGCGGTCGGTTCCATTCTCTCTGATGTTGACTCTGAGGTTGATTCAGAGGTCGGTTCTGGTTCTGAGTTCGGTTGCGATGGTGTCTCCGACGCCTCTGATTCCTCTTCTGACTTTTGGAACATTCCCCCTCGGTTGATGTCCCAACCGATGGAACGTTCTGTCCTCCATCTACTGCTCCTTTTCCCTTCTCAGTTGTGGTTGCCTTGGTCTGTTGAGCTTGCTGAGAAGTGGAGGATAGATTACATTGGGAAGATTCAGGTTCAACTCTGTTAGGTTCGACAACCTTGACTTCTACAGCTTTGATGAAGGTCGCTGGAGGGATTCCAGTATCCTTGATCACATCATAACCGAGTCCTGAAACGTCATCTATCTGTCGGCTGTAACTGATAAGATTCTCAATGATCTTGGATGACTGATATAGCTTAATTAAGTTGTCCTTCTCAGTTTGCAACTCTTTGAGGAGGACAGTTATCTGCTCAATTTGTCCATCTGACTTCTTTATCAGCTGGTCGATTTGAGTCTCTTGATTTTTCAACTGATCTTGCTGCTCCTTGATCTGCTTTGTCAACTCCTCATCAGTTGGAGCATTAGTTCAGTTGACTGCATTCAATTGACTCTTGAGATTCTCAATCTCCTCTATTTGACTCTTGATCAGATCGTCCTTCACGGTTAAGGATTCTTTAAGTTTTGAGAACTGTTGTTGAAGACTCTTAAACTCAACCGATTGCTGATGAAGTTCCTCACTGAGTTCTTGAAAGTCACTCCAGGAGGGTTCCAACTCTTCATCCAGTGATTCCTGCATGTTAGAAATATTGGAAGAATTTAACTTAGCAGGATTAGAGTGTACCTCAGTATCATCTTGATTTGTTCCAAGTGCCATGATGCATTGATCCTGACTGATGGCGTTGTTGGTGGAAGTCAGCTCATCCTTATCTTCAGTGTCAGTGAAGATGTCCATGTCATCAGCTACCTCTTCTGCAACCATGGCCTTGTTCTTTCCAGCTTGCTTGGCCCTCAACACTTCTCTCTCTTTCTTCGAGAGGTCTGGACAATCTGCTTTGAAATGTCCTTCCTTGCCGCATTCAAAGCAACCGTTGTTCACAGGCTTTGAATTGTCTCTAGTTCGGTTAGATTTGTAGAACCTCTTGTATTTGCTGAACCGAGTGTCCATGTCAGCTAGCTTCTTTGACAGGGCGGCTATGTTCTGTTGCAGTTCCTCTCTGCTTCGCTCCTTAGCAGCTGTGTCCGCAGATCTTGTTGGCCTCGATGTTCTCGATTTAGAGTAGTCAGCTCGAAGTGCAACTGACTTTGTGGCTGAACCAACATCCTCAAGTCGACTCGTCTAAACCGAGGACTGAGATTTTCGTCGGTTCACCTTGTACTCATTTCCCTTTAGTATTGAGAACAATCTTTCAGTTCCCATCTCACCAAGGTCTGCTCGGCTCTCGTGGATATTAGTGAACGTATCCCACTCAGCAGGTAGAGCTTGTAACACTTTGAGATTGATTTCTCTCAAGGTGTATTTTCCTCTTCGGATGGACTGGATTCTTCTGATGATGTCCATAAACCGGAGCTCTAGCTGATCTATTGTTTCATCAGTTCTCAGACAAAAGTTGTCGAAGTCTTGGCATGCATGTGAGAACTTGTTTTTCTTTTCTTTGTCTCGTCGCTTCCTTCACTCAGCGATGCCAAGATATCCCACATCTCTTTGGCAGTCTCGCACTCTTCTATCCAAGGGAGGTAATCTTGTCCAACAGATGACATGATCGTGCTCTGAGCCCAGATGTCTAACTGGCTCACCTTGGCTTCCTCTGGAGTGTAGTCTTCCGGCTGCTTATCCACAAACTCCACAACTGTATCCCCATTGTTGGGATTTGTAGGAGTGCGAGTAATTCTCTCTTTGATGATGATCGGTCTGAACGAGAGTACTTGTTGCCTCCTATGATGCTTCGATAGTAAGATCTTCTTCATCCGTGTCCTCCAGGATGTATAATTTACTACCGAGAACATGACCACGATCTTGTCCTTGACGTCCATCTGCACACAACAACAGAACAAATATGCAAGCAAATATGCACTAGCGTGAAAAATAGATCTGTTCAGTTGACCACTGAAGAAAGCACCTCGAATTCACACCTTGTGAAACAGAGTCAGTAGTCTTTTGAACCACTACTCTGATACCACTTGATGGTCCCGATATGAGTTCTGGTGTATAGGGGGGGCAATACACCAGATAAGACTTTTTAAAACAACCCCCTAAAAATTAACTCAACCGAGTAAAGAAGCTCAGTTGGAATCACAAACGAGTAAGAAACACTCGGTTAGAAGTGATGTGCTGTGCGGAATGTGGTGGAAATTAACTCGTAAAAATTAACTCACGCTTTTATGCATGGTTGGTCAAGAACCAAGACAGTTGAGAATGCTAAGATGCAGTTTGTATGCTGGTTAGTTTGTCAGTTGAATATGCAGGAAATAACTGAAAAAATAAACTCAAGCACACGGAAATTTACGTGGTTCGGAGAAACCTCCTACGTCCACGGGGAGTTGTGAGTCCACAAAACTCTGTCCAAGTTCTTCTGGACAAATCACACAGCTTACGCGGGCTGTGCAACCGTTAAGGATAAGTTTGCGGGTACTTATCAACCTTACAGTTTAGTTTTCGGGTACTAAACAACCTATCTACTCAATTCCAGAAAGAGTATGGTCCTAACACTCCTTTTGAGAGGAAGTGTGAAAACGATGGGTTCCAACTAAAAGCTCGAACACGAAGTGAGCCATGATCTAACACTCTACGAACTCTCACTAAGTGATGTTCTAAGGGATTGAATGCAGTTCAGCTCGTGAAGAATTTTGCTCTTTCTTTCGCTCTCTGGTTTCTTCTCACGTGTGTGTCTTCTCTTATTCTCTATGAATGAAGGCCTCTATTTATAGGCGGAGATAGTCAACTAGCCATTGGAAGAGCTGTTGATCTCTGTTCTTTGAAAGCAATGGCTTATCTCTCATTTCTGCAGACTTTCCGGATTTGGCAACTGTGTGCTTCTGCTTTCCATCTGAGACAGCCTTGTGTTGGGCCAAATGAGGTAATGACAGAGAGTCAAACCTTCACGTGACTTCCTTATTTGAAATTCAAATCTCAACATCAGACTTCCAGCAAGGAGTGGTCGGTTAAGACTTTCGATCTTCAACTAACTTGTTCTTCAGCTGATGTTCTATTTGACTGCTAACAGTTGAACTCTCAGCCGACTTCAACTTCATGTTGTTGATCTTCTGGGTTGAGTTCTACAACTGATGTTTTGAAACTGAACACTCAGTTGTCTTCCTTGTATCTGATCAGTTGGGTTGAATGCTCGGATGACTTTCTTTCATCTGATGTTCTCTTCCCTCTTTATACTTCTCATCTGATGAACGCTCAGTTGTTTTCCTTACAACTGATGTTCTATCGCTTGAGTGTAACTTCCCCCTTTTTCAATGCTTCATCTGATGAACGCTAAGTTGTCTTCCTCACAACTGATGTTCTATCTGAGCGAAGCCTTGTTGCCGTCTTCAGCTGGAGTCCTGTAAAGATAAAATCTTAACAATGCTCAAACAGCGAGCCTAACTACTAACATTAGGATCTGGCAACATCTACTCGGTTGGGGTCAGTTGGTTTTGAAATCAATCAAAACTTTTACTTAAATTTCCCAACACGGCTTTTTGTTTATGAGTTTGTATTGATAAATTGAGGATATATGATTCCTTTATGATATATTTGAGCCTGATTGGAAGTAGTTTGCATGAAAATGATAAACCATAGCTCTAAGCCCTATAAGGACCAAAAATGTGCTTTATGTATATATGCATGATTGCTCCAAGTATGTTATGATATCATGAAGCAATGGTGAATGACAATTTAGACGAGCATGATTAGGACTTGTTTGGATTCCTAATTATCATGATGTCTTGAAAGTATGATGTCTTAAGAAACTAAGAAGGTGAAGTTAAGTATGAACTGATGAAGTAATAGCATGTTATTCACACATGAAATTGAAGCAAGATTTGAGTTTTAGGGAGCTAGATGTATCTATCCATGTATGAATTTCATGATTTGAAATCCCCTTGCTCAATTATATGGAAATTTCAAAAGTTCTACATGTAGAAGGAAGTGAGATCTTGTATGATGGTTTTATATGCATCAATTGTGATACCCCGAGTTCTTATACCTTTAGAGAGCGTCTAATTAACCGATTAAGTTCAAAGATGAGAATTTAGGAGTAAAATTTTTCTTTTCTAATTGAAGAGATTTGAATAAAACGTTTAAATTGTCTTGTGAATCTTGTGTGAATTTATCTGTTCTATTTACCTGAGATGATGATGATATGATATGCTTGTTGAGTTGTTGATATGAAAATGAGTATGAGATTAAATTCCGGAAAAATTCCGAGAAGTTTGCTTGATTGAGATAACATAACGTTAATCGCCGAGAAATATGTTTACGCCGACGAGACTAGAATAGAATTGAATTAGAACCTTCGAACCTAGAATTTCTTTTAAGATCACTGAGATAGGGTAAGAACTTATCCGAGAATTGAGAAGAGAAATGAGGCATTAGTCTTTAAAAGGATTAATAAACGGATTAATAAGCCGATTAAATTCTTTTAAGATTTAAAGGACTAAAAAGATCGAAACCTTTAATCTTTTAATTTGAGACGTGAAATAGGATTGGAATGAGTTAGTGTCAAAAGTGAAACGAGAAGAGGTTAGACCTGTTAAGAAAACAAAACGGAATTAATACGAATCGTTTTATCCGAAAAACCTTTACGACCGGATAATTAATACCCGTAACGACACGACGACGACACGTGTCATCCACCTCTCTCCCTCTCACGCCACCTCACACCTCCTCTCCCATCATCCTTCAATTTCCAAGACTAAGCATCATGATTATGTTTTCTCCATAATATTACCAAAAGTTTGCATGCAAGTTAATATCACATCATCTATCAAGTCATGTCTTACTACAACTTCCAACAAGTACACTTTATTCCCTTTGTTGGATTTCAATTTCATTCATCTAAGACAAGGAGAGAAAGACTTCATTCATCACACTCCACCTCTCTCTCCATTTCGATCTCTCTCTCTCTCTCTCTCTCTCTCTCTCTCTCTCCCAAGCAAGAATGAAAACAAACTCTTAAACTCTCCCAAGCTCTCTCTCTCGGCAATCCCTCTCTCTCATACCTCTCTTGATTTTTCTCCACATGCAACTATGGATTCAAGATCTCAATCCATGGAAATGAAGTAGAAGTTATCAATCTTCATTTATTTCATCCATATTCTCAAAGAAAGGTAAGAATCTTCCAAGTTCTTGAAGTTAAATTCAAGAATCATCCATCTTTTCTTTATTTTGATTCTTAAATCCTATGGATGATTAATTCCATGTTATTTCTTTTTCTTTGAGGATTCAAGAAGATTTCTTTCTTCTTTTCAAGTTCAAGCTTTGAAGCTACCATTTCCATCCATTTCAATTCCAAGAGCCAAGAGAAGGATTCCCATTTAATTAAGTATGAAATTCATTTGATTAGTTGTAAATATGTATGTCTATAAGGCCTAAAAGAAAGATCTATGCATGCATGTTATTTAAATTATGTTTAGGCAAACTTAGGATATGCATGTGCTAATCGAGTGAGGAGAATTCGTTAGGAGAATCGAGCATTAGATATTAATCGGTGAATTAAGAGAAGAAAAAGAAACTAAAACCCTAAAAATTTAATAAGTGCCGAAAATTTTAGTAAAAATAGGAAAAATATGAATTCTTTGAGTTATTATTATTATGATGCTTGATTTGTTATTTTTATCATATTGAGAATGAGATTATATGCATGAAAAATTGAGAAATAAATTGCACAAAAAAGTGCATAAATGCCGTGAGTTTTGAAGGAAAATAGAGGATTTATTTTGATGATTTTGTTGATGAATTGAGTGATGTTTTGATCAATGAAATGATTGTATATTATGTTAATATAATCATACATGTGTTTAAGTTAAGAAAATAAGTTTGCATGTTGAAGTTTTGAAAGAAATTAATTGTAAAAATAATAAAAAGATTGGATGTTTAAGTATGTATTAATGTTAATTTGAATGTGGAATAAAGATAGAAGTTTTGATAAAAAGATTTAAAGTTGAAAAGCTTTTAATTAAATAAAAGATGAAAGATGTATGAAAAGATTTATTAATTAAATGTCTTACATTAAAATTTAAAGACTTGAAATTTTACTAAAACTACAACAAAAAGATCTTTTATAACTTAACTAATAAAATGAGCTAATTCATAAAAATGTGTATCAAAAAAATAAAGAAATTATTTAGTAAGAAATGGCTTAAGTTAAAGACAAATAAAGAAGAAATTATTAAAGAAATAAGCAAAAATAGAGAAAACCGAGTTTAAGAAGAATTAATCGATAAGAAATAAAAAGGAAGTTAAATTGAGTAAAGAAAAGATGCTAGACGAGTTAAGATAAATACTCGTATAAGTTGATCGAGAAAATGAGAATAAAATAAGATGTCGAGAATTAAATGGAAAGAAGATTAATTAAATAATTAATTGAATACGTTGTTTCTAACCAAGCGAATAAAAAGATAAACCGAGATAATAATTAAATGAACAATAGTCGAGATAAGAAATGAGGATCGAATTAAAGATGAATAAGAAAATCCTAATTTTATACGAGTTAATAATAATTGAAGAGAAATTTTGTTAATTGAATAAAAGTTATAAAATATCTTATAAGATAACGGATGTAAAGTAAAGCATTGTCTATATAAGTAAGAAAGATAGAATTAATAGTTTAAGCCTCCATAAAAGGAAATGCATAATCGAGTTAGATTTTAAGGTCCAAATTGAATGAATGTTAATGTGTCTTGAAGTATGCTTGATTTATATGAGTTCAGTATATGTTTGAATAAGTGTTTAAATGCATGATAGTATTATAATGTGAAAGATGATTGAACTATTGTATGCAAGATGATTGGTTGTTAATTTGAGAATAAACTAAAGTCTTTAAAAGAAAGCTCGAGTAATAGATTGTAACAATGAAGTTATTAATTAAAACGAGAAAAGTGTACGATGTTGAGTAGTAAAGTTAACCAATTCGAATAGAGTTAATAATTTAAAGACGAGAACGCGAGATCTTTTAGAAAAGTTAGAGCGAAGAGAGAGACGACTCAAATAGAAGTCCGTCAGTTAAAGTCCAACGCCTTTGTGTCCGTCTTTCATATATCTTATCTTCCTATCGATGTCGAACTGTGAAGGAACGAGCCGGACGGATCGTTAAGCGAGGACAAATAGCCCTAGACCACCTAGCTAGTTCTTCGGAAGTCAGGTGGGCTTTTCTGAACCAAAACTATCGATAAAAATTAGTTATGCTATTAAGTATTATGATATGTTTTTCAAATGTGATTGACTTGCCGTTTTTATTGAAGTTAGTATGTGTTATCATCTATTTATATGAAGATGTGATTATCCTGTGAAAAGCAGGAACCCACGTGTGGTATATGTTGAGGTGACTGTGAGCCTTGCTTTGGTTAGGCCGGTCATAGTGTTTGAGAAGGAGGCCTACTTCTCGGCACAGTGAGATTATTTGTGATAGATGATACATACTGTTATATTATATGTTATTTGACTGCGCAGTCCGTTTTAAAAGAAAAATGTTTTGATATGCACAAGTAAAACTGTTTTTAAAACTGCTTATATACTTGTGATGTTCGGCAAGGCAAGTTCAATTACTATAGCTTTAAGAAGCATCTTTATTCAAATGTTTTGGCTTGTGTTCACTGAGTACGAAGTACTCAGCCCTGCGTGTGTTTCTAGACATGCAGGTTGACTGGATGGCGATGGCGTGGATACTTGGTGGTGTGGTTTGGTTTTGTTGGTTAAGTTTAGTAGAATTTCGGACTGGCATTTGTACGTCTTCATACGTGCAAGTGTTGGGTATTGATGCTAGTTTCCGCTGCAATCCTTTTGAACTAATGTCTGTTGATGATAATACTTTAATATTCATGTTTTTGATCCCGAGCGTTGTGCTCGAAGACTTTGAATGCTTGCTGAATTCGTAACTCTTTAACTTGTAATTCCGAGCGATGGGCTCGTAACTTGAATTGTTGTTGAACATGATCCCTTATCTTGATATTTATATATATTCGTATGCTTTCTCTTTTTGTTGGAATTCCTATCCCATCAGCCTGAATTACTTGTTTGAATTCCTGTTAAAAGTGAAGTTAAGATGCTCGGTTATTATTTCATTATGCTTTTGAAAACCAAATTCGTTTGCCTTATCTTCCATCTTTGTTTTCCCCGAGCATGTTCCCTTATTTGAGTTAGTTGTTAGTTGTTTAGGTTTGTTGTTGTTTGTAAGTCGCACCTCGAGAGTCAGGACGTGACATCAATTGAGCATGAAACCTTGTTCTTGGGTAGATTTAGAGCTTATATGGAAATTCTGAGGATTTTTGCATGATTATATGATGAAAATCGAAATTTTGTGCAAGTAGAAGAATTAGGGTTTTTTTGTGTATAAGCTTGTATTGATGAATTGAGGATATATAATTCCTTTATGATATTTTTGAGAATGTTTGAAAGTGTTTGCATGAAAATGATGAACCCTATCTCTAAGCCTTATCTTAACCGAAAATGTGCATTATATGTATGAGTATGATTGCTCCAAGTATGTTATGATATTATGATGCAATTATGTTTGATAATTTAGATGAGCATGATTTGGACTTGTTTGGATTCCTAATTATCATGTTGTCTTGAAAGCATGTTGTCATAAAAGACTAAGAAAAGTGAAGTTAAGTATGAACTCATGAAGTAATAGCATGTTATGACGAGAAACGAAAGTAAGCATGATGTAGAAGTATTTATACTTGCTAGATTCTTTTAAAGCATGGGTCTTTGCAAGTTGTATGGTCTTAAGAGACCAAGCATGTTGAAGTGAAGCATGTCATGATCATATCAAAACATGTATAGATGAATAAAGTTGTTAAGTAAGTTTAGTAAAGAGCAAAGAAGTAGTGGGTATCCTCTGATTTCCTTCGTTGTTAAGATGTCTTCAATAAGAGTTAAGAATTATCCTTTTAAGATAAGATAAGTTGAAAGGATAAGATTCATTTCTCGTATTCCATTGTTCTGTTGCTAAATCGTGATCAATTGAAGGAACTTCCGGAGGAGAAGTGAAGTGAAGGCGAGGAAAGGAAGCAAGTAGAAAGCTAGAAAAGCATCTCTTAAGGTTGCTTTTCTAAACCGATGACCTTTATGGCCTCTATACATGTTGATGCATGTTTTACAAATGTTTAACTTGCATTTTTCTCTAAAGTTTTGTGTGATCCGTCTACTAAGAAAGAAAAACGAATTCGGTCTCACACAAGTTGAGATTTGTGCACAATAGAAATCGTGAGCCTGTAGCCAATTCCGGTGATTAGAAGGAGGCCTCCTTCTCTTCACTGTTAAAGTAAAGTTGTAGACATTTTTGAATTCACTCACTTATGTTTTGACCGGTCGATTAAGAAAGAAAATGTTTTGGATTTTGCCCAAGGTAATTTCTTTATTTAAAAACCCTGGGTGCTCAAGCTCAAGTGGCAAGTTAAATCTTATTAAGTTTTTAAAGAAGAAGAGAAAGTTTTTGGCACGTGTTCACTGAGTATATTTTTGTACTCACGCCATGCATTGGTTTTCTTAAAACGTGAAGGTAATTTTTGGCGGGATGAGGGCGAGCTCGGAGGATTCCCCGTTTGTTTCAGTTTTTGCCAAGTTTGAGATTTGAAAATTATTTTCAGAATTGAATCAATTTCAGCTAAAAGACAAGCAATCATTCTCCACATAGCAGCATGATAACCAAACAAACTCTTACGAAAATTAATCTGAGAATTCTTTTACACATAGATAGAGAAACAAATTATAAATAACACTAACAATAAAATAATTTAGTTTTCAATCAATGGAGTATAAATGAAATTCGCAATAACCCATATCACATACGGAAACGTTGTTGTTTTACTCTATTATTAGGATGAACCTAGCCTTCAACATAAATTAATTGGTCATTTTTATTTTATTTTCCCCCAAAACCAGGATGGGTATTTTGAAGGTTATGTAATGAAAATCTCAAAAAATTGTGTGTTATGATTGGAGGCTATGAAATTCTTTCTGTTTTCTTTTTTCTTCAATATTATTTAGAATTTTAGTTATTAGTCAATTATAATTAGTGGGGGTTTTAGGGACAAAATGATACACTTACTACATACTTATAATTTTTTAATTGAAGGGGCTATAAGGAATAAAATGAAGGTTATGTTTAGAATTACCCATACAGAAATTCTCATTCATGACATAAATATTTAATGGAGGACACTCGACCTATTATAATTCCTAAATAGCCTAATAGATATTGTTGGGAAATTTGTTTTGATATCTACAAAAACTCACTTGACCCCAACTGTGTAGATGTGCCTTTGTTAATTCTTAGTTAGAGCTCACTATTTGGGCATACTGAAGAAGTCAACTGAAGATCAAGGTAGTCTGAATTAACTTAGAAGATAACTCAGTCGACTTCAGAACTGAACCATGCAATTACATGTGTTCAGGAATGTCGAAGTTATGAGTCTAGAAGTCAGAAGAAGAAGACTTGGAAGACTGATAAGGAAGAAGAACTTGAATTCGAAATTAAAATATGCTTTGAAGTACAAGACAGGCTGGAATTTTCGTTTTATGGACCGACAACGAAGTCATGTATAAAGCAAGACGCGCCATTACCATTTATGGAAAGTTTGCAGAGATTAGGTGAGGATCCATGCTTTGTGGTAGAGGTTAAACGGCTCTTTTCAACGGCTACTTCGACCTCCCCTCTATAAAAAGAGGCCTCCCTCATTGTGAGATGATAACCGAAAGAGTGCATAAAAGACAAATTGAGCGCACAAACTCTCAGAAGCAAGAAATCCCTTACAGCAAGCAAGTGTTTGAGTTTCTGAAGCTGAGTCATAGAGAGTGCATCCCTTCTCCTTGAAATTTCGTCGTTTCTCTCTTGAAGTATTTCTTGGATCGAGTCTTGAAGCCATCTCCCTTGCTTATTTCTAAGTAAACTTACTGCAATAGTTCGAGTCTCTAAATCTTAGAGTAGGAAACCTCCACTTTTTGTGTTATAGGTTTATTAGTTGGAAAACTCCCCAACTCCATTTCTTAGATCCATTTGAATCCGAAATTGAAGAATCTAGGTCGCTGTGAACCCGTAATCACAACTTAAGTTTTTGTTCAAACCCATAATTGAACTTTAGGTCTTGTTCGAACTCGCAAACGGACTGTATAGGTTGTTTGGTGCCCGCAAACTAAACTTAACATTTAGGAAGTACACGAAAACTTCTCTTGTGGATTATCAACCCGAAAAGTAGGTCGTGGACGTAGGAGTTAATCTCTGAACAACGTAAAAATAGGTATGTCTTTACTTTATGTATTTTTAGTTATTGTTTGTGTCTTTATCTCACTAACTGCATACATATCAGTTTTGACAAACTGCACTAAGTTTTGCGAACTGACCTTCGTACTAAAGAAAATTTTCTATTAAGTAACAAGTCTAAAATAACCACCACATTCCTCACCCACTCACTCTATTAAAACCTCAGTCAGGATCATACAGTTGACCCTCAGTCCAAGAAGTCAATTATATACCGAACTGAGTGACTACTCCTGACGAGCCCTATGCTCTTTTTGTGTCTGTAGAGGTCTAGATCGAGTCATTTTTTCCTTTGTTTTGGTTCTTTTGTGTCTGGGAGGACACACTGATCTGCAGGGAACCACATTGCTGCAAATGGGCACAATGGAGAGGATTTAGGGCATAAAAAGGAAGGAAAATAGCAGGGAGATAGAGGTCCCAAGGAGCTTAATGTTGATTACGAAACAACTTTGCAAAGTCACGAAGACTCCGTGTGCTGAAAGTTAAAACTTTTCCAGAAATGGAAAAAACAGCTTTGACAGGGACCACAACATCTTCAATGATAATCCTTAATAGCAGCAACAGGGACGACCAATGGGAGAGGAGCAAGGACAAAGGACTGAAAGTGAGACTTCTCCTGCCAAGGAACATGTCGGACTCCAAACCCTATTAGGCGGTGGATTTGAAAGGCCAAAACCCCAACTACGACTTTGGGAGCCGCCCTATATAAGAGTCTCATTCTCCAACATCATGGATATCGAAAAAGTCATCTCCTCACTTCAAAATTCTCTCCAACTTGGTTCTGTAAAAACAATACTACTCTTTACATTTTCTGTTAAGACCTCTGTGAGGCAAACAATCCTTTTCTGATTTATGTCAAGTATGTTTGTATTTATCTGTTGCGTTGCTTGTTCTTTCATTTCCATGTCTAGCTAAGTTCTTTTTGCTTGGGTTGGTTGAGATACGGTGAGATGTGAGTGTTGTGTGTGAGAGGTGAGGCCAGAAGCTCGCCAGAGAGCTGCTGGGTCCGTTACCGATGCGTTGGGCTAGATTCCAATGCGGTGGAGTCTCCACAACTCCTGCGGTGGCCAACTGAGGAGCGGCGGAGGCAAAATCCTTGAAAATACTAGGCAAAGGTGTAGGGGTTCCCCTTACCTCCGATCGTGTTGCGAGCACTGGAGAGTGGTGTATGACGAAAGTCATGCTTCTAGACACCTTGGGCCTTCTAGATCCAAAGGCTGCTGACGCAGAGGGTTCAATTGGTGACTTTTCTAGATGCTAGCTAATTCTGAGGATAGTAAGGTGGGCTCCCGAGGCAACTTGGAGTGTTCGATACTGAAAGGAAGAGCTGGGGTTGAGATGTTCACGTGCGTGACATGGTGAGAGTATAGGGGCATGAGTGTCGAGACCCTATAACCGAGAGACGTGCCCACGCAGTGACTATTCGAGGGCCTGGTATCCAAACCTACACACACACACAAACTGAACCAAGTTAAGACCGACTCAATCATACCCTCTATATTTGATTTACTTCGTATTTTATCTAGTCTTTGTTTCTAGTTGATGTTGAGAGTGTTCCAAACAAAAGCAAAATCCTGTCCAGTGACACAGAGGTCATCATAGCCTACCTCCCTTGGGTTCGACCCTAAATACTTATCCTAGCTATACCTAGTGGTGGGCATCGGGACTTATAAATTGTATTTTGATGCGTCCGGGTTCCCTACGATAAACTCAGCACCGTCAAATTGGCGCTGTTGCCCGGGAGGTATGTGTGCCAATGATAATCTCTTTTTGTTTTAGCTAACCTCTTTTTTGTCCTGTGTATGCTTGATTGTGGTCTTGCAGGCTCACCTCGAGGGCATTTTTGGTATTATCCTGAGATCAAGAAACTAGCAAGGCGGCTACGAGTAGAAACAAGGAGAGAAAAGGTGGCAGAGAGGATACGAGATCTGCAAGCCAGAACTGCAGATCTAGATGAGGAACGTGAATGTCATAGCCCAACCTTCATAGAGTGAAGATAACTAGGCCGGGGAAGGGCCGTGACTAATTAATTACACGAATAATGAAGAGCACAACAAAGGACAAGCTCGAGGAAGAATATAAAATTGTTACCGACATAAACTGGAATACATTAATATGTGTTAGTACTGACATTGTTCAGTTCATAGATATAAATGTTACTAACATGCTGTGAAAACAGTTGGTATGAGATAATGCTAGCATGCTTGCTGACAAGAGATATATGATGTCACTAACAGGGCTAGGAACAAGGATTACTAACATTACCAACAGGTTTTAACAGAATATCATCATTACATCAACGAGAATAATTCATCCAAAAGTTAACATGAGTATCTCGGTTTCAAGGCTTATAGTATCGAAGAAAAAAGTATAGGAAATAGAACAAGAACATCAAAGTATTGCAGCAAAAACATAGCCCGAATTACATGTATGAAGACATATAATCCTAACTTAAACATCTCTAGAGAGTTTTAACTAACAAAAGCCGCCAAGCACACCTCACCGCCTTCCGAGCTAACCTGCACATTTTAAAAACAACATGATAAGGTGAGTACTTCGTACTCAGTGAACACGTGCCAAAAATATAACTTGAAAACCTGCTAGATAAAGCTATAGATTTAACTTGCCTCTTTAAGCATAACACAAGTAGAGATTTTGAAATAAAGGGTGCATGCTTGAAAGTGATTTTCTCATTTTGCAAACGACTGTGCAGTCAATGTCATATAAGTATGAAGCCATATCTATAAACGAGTGCAATATTATAGGTCTCCTTCTCGAACACCGTGACCGGCCCACTGAAAGGAAGCTCACGATCACTAATACGTGTACACATAATCCTACCTCGCGTAGGACTGAATTTGTCTTTTGTCAAGCAGATGGTATCATACAAAACTCAAGACATGGCAAGTTAATCATTTAAAAACACATGTAGTAATATCATAGTATCATCACATTCTCATTTCAAAAGTTAGAAAACCCACCTTGCTTGCTTTCCTTCTTCACTTACTTTCTTCTGCTCCCTCGTTTCCTTACTTCAAGCTTCCACTCAACCCTACAAGGAATTAGAGTGGTCATAAGGACGAGAGAACAACTATAAATGATGAGAGGTTAATCCTCAAAACCTCTAACTTCTATTCTATTCGGCTCTTGGGGTTTTCTCGGTTTCTAAACACCTAAACCCAAAATTCGAACCCTTACCCAACTCTTCAACAAATACTAACCAAACAAAACAAAAACACTTATCTCAACATCAACCTCAATTTCAAACAATATTAAAATTCTCAAATTTTGAAACAAGGATAAACTAGCCTCGGCTAGCAACCAACCGCGGCTAGTTTCACAAACTGCCCAAAAAGGGTAGTCTCGGCTAGGTCACAACTACGGCTAGCTCAAGCTGTAAAACCTAGCCGAGTTTCAAGCACATCTTCGCATTTCACACAATCAAATCTTCAAACACATATATAGTTCGAATACTTTATCAAGACTTGGGGACTTGGTGTTCAAAATCATTTGAATCAACAATAAATTACTAAAAAATAATTTAAAGATCATCATTAAAACATTATTGATTAAAACAACTTCAGAAATTGAAATCCACGAAAGATCCAGGTAAGAATATCATCTCAACTTGAAGTTCAGCTCTACTTAACGCTTCATCTCAACTTAACGCTTCAGCTCAACTTGACGCCTCAGTTCAACTTGAAGCCTCAGTTCAGCTGAACGTTTTATTTTTCTCAAGCAAAACAAAAATTCTGTACACATGCACTGTACACGAATGCAGTTCTGGAACTGCTCAGAAAGAATTGGGGAACATATTTCATATCATTAGAAAGTTACGGATGTCTACTTTTCAACGCAATTTTTGGATTTCAAAAATATTAAATGAGCAAAGAGTTATGACGCAATTTGCAGATTTTCTGCGAAAATAGAAATACTAGAACTTGGCTTTCAAAATTTCGAAATTAGGCACAAGTACAAGAGGGATTGTTCAAACTCATTCATTCCAAGTATAGACATGTTTAACTAAATCACATTAACACATATATATCATCACATTAATCATTCAAGGTCTACAACAAAAATCCTCAACTTCAAAAGCTTGAAAATTTCAAATTTTAGAGCAAGTAGAAGAAGGATGGCTCAAACTCTTTCAATCCAAGTATAGTTATGTTTCTAATCATCTTAAGAACATCAATTTTCTCATTCAATACAAGAAGTAAAAACCCCCAAATGAGCCCTAGATTCGGCCAAGTTAAGAACTAGGGATAGGGTTTCCTTCTACTTGATTGTTCATGCAAGAAATGAAGTCTAGGGCATAGATCTAGCATAAAATATGAAGATCAAAACATTTCTCTTCTCTTGTAGCATGGAGCACGAAAGTAAAAGAGAAAAGAAGGAGAGTTTTTCATGCTCAGACTTAGGATTAAAGCAAAGGAGATGATAGATCTAACCTTGGATGAGGTTTTGCTTGAATTTGACAATGATTTCTTGCTCGATTCGAAGCTTGGATGAACAACAATGGAGGGTGTGTTTGTGGGTGGAATTTTCGGTCAACAGAGGGGAAAAAGAGAGGGCTGGCTGCTGCAAATAGGAGGGGAAGAGAGATTTTTAATACCTAGGTTTAGAGAATGAGGTGTGTGGCCATGACTGAGTAGCTTATCATTCAATGAAAAGTGACTAACTTTATCACATTATCTCATTAACCCTCATTAACTTAATTAATCACTTAGCCACATAATCTCATCCTCAAATACTTCCAAAACATAATCCAATGGTTTCATAATAATTCCCACACCTCAAAAACACTTTTCCGATAAAAACACAGATAATTGGGTGAATAGTGAAATTTACGACGCAATTCACTATTCATAAAAAAATCAAGTTTTTGCAAACTAAACACACAACTTTTACACATCTCAAAACACATATTTTCATGCTCATAAACTTCAACATCAACTCGTTTCGGGTTAACCGAGATGAGAAAATCACATAGAAACTAAAAAGCAGCCTTTTTGGGCTACCGTGAGAATTTCTTCTTTCGGATCTTTTCTACTCAAACTTAACACATAAGAAGGCAACTCTTAAACATATAATCACATTATGGAGAATAATTTAAGCTAAATAAAGAGATGGGGTATTAAAGTGAACATCTTGAAGGAGGAGATCTAGATCTAGAAGCAGAGAACCCGACCGACAACGAGATGGAAGACAACCATCAGAAGGAGCCTGAGAGCACGATGAGGCAGATGGTGTTCCCCACCAACCTCAACTTGTGACCCACGGGCATTAGGTTGCCCGAGCCAACTAGGAATTGGGAGCTAAAGCACACGTTCATACAAATACTCCTGAAGTTCAGCGCAATGCCTGGTAAAGACCCGCAGAGACATCTTCAAGTTTTTGAGATGGTGGTCTTGACGGTCCATACGGAGGGCAACATGGGAGAATTTATTCGGCCAGTGTCTTTCCCCTTTACAATCCATGACAACGCGAGAGCCTGGCTTTATTCTTTGGAGGAAGGGAGTGTGACGACGTGGGCATAACTTCAAATAAAATTTCTGGAAAGATACTTCCTAGTTGCACGCATCCTGGCTATGACAAAGACCATCACAAGCATCAAAATGGGAACTGGGGAGTCCTTCTATGACTACTGGGAGAGATACAAAAAGCTGATAGCCAAGTGCCCACACCACAACATTTTAACTCACGACTTGGTGCATAATTTCGTAGGAGGTTTGAAGGCCATGAAGAAATCTTTTATCAATGCCTGTTATGGAAGAAACATCACGAAAAAAGCTCCAAGTAAAGCTTTCAAGTGGTTAGGTGATATGGCAGAAGACTCTCGTGAAGATGGGAGAGAAACATTCAAGCAGCCTACCACGGAGCCCAGTGCAGTAGAGGCCAAGATCGATGACCTGTGTTGAGCTGTGAAGATGCTGGTCAACAACTTGGGCTCACCACAGAAGAAGGTGGTCAAACCTTGCGGATTTTGGCAAGCCACTCACCGTGAAACTAATGCTTTCCCCACACTCTTTGTTTAGGATGTTAATGCGTTGATGCAAGCAGGAAACAACAACAATCAGCAGAGGAGATTTGGACCAAACAATCAATACTACAATCCTGCTTGGAAAAATTATGAGAATCTGAGATGGGGACCCAACCCTAGGCATCAAGGGTACCAGCAAGGGCATCAACAGCAGTACCAGCAGCCTCAAAGTCAGAACAGAGGGCCTTCTTTGACCGATGTGGTAAACACATTGTGAGCTAACTTCACCAAGGAAGGAGAGAAGAATGCTAAGTTCAAGCAAGAAACAAAGACTACCCTCCAGAATCTACAAAATCAAGTAGGTCAAATGCTGAATGTCATGGCTAGGATAGAGAAGAGACGGGGTGAACTCCCCCTCAAGTCGAGATACCTTAGAAAGCTCAGCTCAACGTAATTGCTTTGCAGAGTGGAAAAGCACTTTCCAAGAAGGTCTTCATGCCATGAACAGAGCCCACAGTGGATACTGACGAGGGTAAAACCATGAAAGGCAAAAAAAAAAAGAACCAGTCAAAGAAAATCAGGTGGAGAAGGAAGTCGAGGTCGAGAAGCCATATGTCAGACCCCCGAAGCCTATCATACAGGCTCATTTCCCATATCGATTGGCTAAGAGGAAGAAAGAGGATAAATTATTGGAAATGTTTAATATATTCAAGAAGGTGAAAATTAAGCTACCTCTCCTCACCACACTTAAAACCATGCCTCGTTGTGTTCCCAGAGGGCATTATGGAGGACGTTTTGATCAGAGTAGGGGATCATATCTTCCCTGTCTTAGATATGGGAAGCAAAGAGATAAAATCCGGTGGATTATTGCTAGGAAGACCCTTTATGAGGACAATAAGGACCAACATCGACTGCTATTCAAGAAAGTTAACCTGTGAATTTGATGGAGAAAAAGTGGAGTTTGATGTGTTTGAGGGTATGAAAGGTCCTGGCGACACTGAGATAGTGGGATACATTGATTATATTGAGCACACAGTCTCTACTCAATGCCTCCGCATTACCTTTAGTGATGAAATGGATACAGTGATCCAAGAGAGCATATATGAAGGAGAAGAAGAGCCAAAGCAGACTCAGAAAATCAGTCAATGAGCTTGTGGTAGAAGTTGATAGCATCTACCCTTCCCGATTGTCCGAACTGTCAAGATTAAGAGAAGAAGAAGACTTATCCCATCTTTACAGAGGGCACCACCATTGCTTCGGAGGGCATGAAGATGTGGTCAGGAGAAGAGGGGATTCTAGAATCATTTGCTGAGATGGATGTTCCCAGCAATAATAGAAAAAAATCCCTAAATATCGCACGACCATTCGTCTCCCCATTTTCAAAATTCAAAACCCCCATTCCCTATTTTTCAGCTCCCATCACCCCCACTCTCTTGCAACCACCACAACCTCTGGCTTTAATCCTCATCCTCACCCTCCACAACCGCATCGGAACTCCTATCTTTATGGTTTTCGCATAATGGCCAAAACTAAAGGAAAATGAGAAGCATCTATAGCGAAAACCGTAGAGGATATTATAAAAGAGTACATGTCCGGGGATGAGAAGAAAGAGGATGTTGGGAAATTTATTAGTATAAGTTTTGATGAATTCCAAAACCGGCTGACCCCAACCGAGTAGATGTTGCCAATACCTAATGTTAGAATTTAGGCTCGCTGTTTGAGCAAAGTTAAGATTTTATCTTTACAGATCTCCAGCTGAAGATGGCAACAAGGCGTCACTCAGACAGAACATCAGTTGTGAAGAAAGACAACTGAGCGTTCATTTGTTTAGATGCAAACAAGGGGAAGTCTTCAGAACATCAGTTGAAGGAAACCAACTGAGCGTTCATCAGATGAGAAACAGTTGAGAGGAAGAGAACATCAGATGAAAAGGAAATCATCTGAGGGTTCAAACCCAACTGAGTAAAGAAGTGGAAGACAACTGAGGGTTCAGTTTCAGAACCTCAGTTATAGAATCTGAACAAGGAGTTCAACTGTTTTGAAGTTCAAAGTCAGCTGAGAACTCGACAGATCGGAACATCAGCTGAAGATCACTCAGATGAAGGTCAAGACTTTCAACCGACAAACCGAAGTTGACTGTCAAAGATTTGAGCTTCAAAAGGAAGTCACATGAGGGTTTGACCGTTCAGTCACTACCCCATCTGGCCCAACACAAGGCTGTCTCAGATGGAAAGCAGAAGAGCACAGATGCCATATCGGGAAAGTCTGCAGAGATGAGAGACAAGCCATCGCTTTCAATCGATCAGAGATCAACTGCTCCTCCAACGGCTAGTTGATTCTCTCCGCCTATAAATAGAGAGATCCTCTCATTCGAGAAGTACACACATATGCAGATAGATACATAGACGACGAAAAAAATTCAAGAGCTTTCTCGAGAGAAATCAAAGCAAATCTGCAACATCATCATCTAAGAGCATCAGCAGCTGAGAGTTCCAATTTGAGAGAACATTAGTAGCTGAGGGTTCCTAGAATTCGAAACTGTTTTTGATCTTAGGTTGAGTGTTTATTCGTTCAAGCCTTAGATCCAGCTCTCATTCTTGATCGAGCTGTAGTTGGAAATCCTACCCTTTCTCACACCCTAAAAAGTGTGCTAGGACCTTACTCTTCCTGTAATTGAGTAGTCAGGTCGTCAAGTACCTGCAAACTTGACTTAGGCTGTTTAGTGCCCGGAAACTAAACTGTAACGATTGCTCAGCCCGCGTAAGCTGAGTGGTTCTGTCCAGAAGAACTTGGACTGAGGTGTGTGGACTCACATCTCCCCGTGGACGTAGGAGTTCTCTCCGAACCACGTAAATCTTGTGTGTCGTGTTTTCTTTTGTGTTTAGTCTTTATTATCATATCTTAACTGACAAACAAACCGCATACAATCTGCATACTTTCACAACAACAGTTTTGGTTTTGACCAACCGTGCATAAAAGCGTGAGTTTGATTTTACGAGTTTATTTTCCACCACATTCCGCACAGCACCAACCTTCCAGCTAAGGTTGCTTACTCAGTTGTGAGATTCCAACTGAGTCCTCTCACTCAGTTGAAGTTGATTTCAAGTGTTAAGTTTTTTGAAAGCTCAAAAATCCTAACTGATGTATTCCCCCCCCCCCCCATACACCAGTAACTCGTATTGGGACCATCAAGTGGTATCAGAGCAGTGGTTCAAAAGACTGCTGACTCTGTTTCACGAGGTGTGAATTCGAGAATTTTCTTCAGTGGTCAACTGAACAGATCTTTTCACGGTAGTGCATTCTTGCTCGCATTTTTGTTGTCCTGCTTTTGTTTGTGCAGATGGACGTCAAGGACAAGATCACGGTCATGTTCTCTGTTGTCAACTATACATCATGGAGAACTCGAATGAAGAAGATCCTTTTGTCCATGCATCATAGGATGCAACAAGTTCTCACATCTGGACCAATCGTCATACGAGACAGAATACTTCGCACTCCCACAAATCCCAACGATGGAGATGCAGTGGTGGAGTATGTGGAGAAACAGCCAGAGGACTACACTCCGGAGGAGGCCAAGGTGAGCCAGCTGGATATCTGGGCTCAGAGCACAATAATGTCCACGGTTGGACAAGATTATCTGCCCTGGATAGAGGAGTGTGAGACCACAAAAGAGATGTGGGACATCCTGGCCTCGCTAAGTGAAGGAAGCGACGAGACAAAGGAAAACAAGTTCTCGCATGCATGTCAAGATTTTGACAATTTCAGTCTGCGACCTGATGAGACTATAGATCAGCTAGAGCTTCGGTTTATGGACATCATCAGAAGAATTCAATCCATCCGGAAAGGAAAATACACTCTAAGAGAAATAAACCTCAAAGTGTTGCAAGCTCTACTGGCTGAGTGGGATACTTTCACAAATATCCACGAGAGCCGAGCTGACCTAGGTGAAATGGAAACTGAAAGATTGTTCTCAATCTTGAAAGGAAATGAGTATAAGGTCAACAGAAGGAGGTCGCAGCCCTCAAGTCAGAAAAATAGAATTGAGGATGTCGGCTCAGCATCAAAGTCAGTTGCCCTCCGAGCTGACTACTCAAAGTCGAGATCGTCAAGGCCAACCAGGTCGGCTGACACGACTGCAAAGGAGCCGAGCAGAGAAGAACTGCAACAGAACATTGCAGCGTTGTCAAAGAAGTTAGCCGATATGGATACTCGGTTCGGCAAATATAAACGTTTCTATAAATCAAACCGAACTCGAGACAGTTCGAAGCCAGTCACCAATGGTTGCTTCGAATGCGGCAAGGAAGGACACTTCAAAGCCGATTGCCCAGACCTCTCAAAGAAGGAAAGAGAAGCACTGAGGGCGAAGCAAACTGCAAAGAACAAGGCCATGGTAGCTGAAGAGGCAGCTGACGATATGGACATCTTCACAGACACTGAAGATGAGGATGACCTGACCTCTACCAACAAAGTCATCAGTCCGGATCAATGCCTCATGGCACTTGGAACCGACCAAGATGATATTGAGGTACAATCTAATCTTGCTTGCTTAAATTCTTCCAATACTTCTAACATGCAGGAATCTATGAACGATGAGTTGGAACCCTCCTGGAATGATTTTCAAGAACTCAGTGAGGAACTGCATCAGCAGTCGGTTGAGTTTAAGAGTCTTCAAGCCCAGTTCGCCAAGCTTGAAGATTCCTTAACCGAAAAGGACGATCTAATCAAGAGACAAGCTGAAGAAATTGACCAGCTGAAAAGTCAACTGAGTATAGCCAACCAAACTGAGGCTTCAACCGATGAACAGTTGAAGGAACATATCAAGGCACAGAACGAACAGTTGAACAAGCAAGAGGCTCAGATCGACCAGCTGATGAAGACATCAGATGCCCAGACCGAGCATATAGCTGTTCTTCTCAAGGATCTTCAGACTGAGAAGGACAACCTGACAAAGCTATATCAGTCATCCGAGATCATCGAGAATCTCATCAAATACAGACGGCAAACGGATGATGTGTCTGGACTCGGATACGACGTGGCAAAGGACACTGGAATTCCACCAGCTACCTTCACCAGGGCTGAGGAAGTCATGGTTGCCAAACCTAACACAGTTGAGTATGCAACTGAACAAACACCCTCACAACCGATAAAGGTAACTACGGCTGAGAAAGGCAAAGGAGCTGCAGATGGAGCACCAACGAAACAGTCCCTGGAGTCTACAACTGAGGAGGAATGTTCCAAGACTCAACGGAGGAACCGGAGACGTCGGAGTCGCAATCAAGCTCAAAATCGACAACATATCCAAGCTCAGAACCGACGTGATAATCGACCAAGCTTCAACCGACATAATCAACAACGGTTCCATCACCACAACAATCAGAGGTTCCAACAGAGTCAACCTATGTGGAAAAGTTACGACAGCTATGGTTACTCATGCCACAACATGAATCAACATCCGGGCATGAACAGCTATCGTCAACAGCCAAGGCAATGGAATCAGAATCAGCTAAGAAGATTCCACAATGGCGTCCGACCTCACAGACAAACTCAACAGGATAAGAATCGCCATCAAAACAGGGGGAAAGCCTCACCTCCTAAAGCCCAACATGGGAGAAATCCAACTCCTCCCAAGAAACAGAGCATCATTTCAAACAACAAGCCTAAGGATAACCGGGGTGTTGTTATAATTGATGAAAATGGGCAGATCATTTTGAATGACAAGGCTATTCGAGTGTACAGAGAAAAGCGACGCACGGTTCCAGCGGGAACTGGTTCTAACCCTCCAGGACCCAACTGAAATTGGGGACCTAAGCGAGTTTCTCCTTGCAAGTACAGGAGAAACAGCTGAGGAAGAAGAAGGCGTCTACAACAATATGGGTGATGGATAGTCGATGCTCGAAACACATGACAAATCTGAAGGATTTGCTTGGAAGTTTCGTGGAGAAAGAAGGTCCATCAGTTACTTTTGGTGATAACTCAAAAGGTTATACCAGAGGTTACGGTACCCTTGAAACCAATCATGGTTCAATTTCTAATGTCTGTTTTGTTGATGGATTGAAGCATAACCTGCTCTCCATCAGCCAATTCTGTGATAATGGGTTCTCTGTCAAGTTTGATGCACAGGGTTGCAGAGTTAAAGATGTCGGATCAAAGCAGGTGATATTGTTGGGAAATCGATCTCCAACAGGGAATGTATACTACGCTGACTGGAACAGCAGCCTCCCTGACACTTGCCTGTTGTCAAAGAGCAGTTCGGATGTGAGCTGGCTGTGGCACAAAAGGCTCAACCATCTGAACTTCAAGACGATGAACCGACTTGCCAGACAAGAACATGCAAGAGGCATACCTAACCGAGTGTTTTCAACAACACACATCTGCAGTGCATGCCAGCTGGGAAAGCTCGCTAGAACCTCCTTCCAGTTGAAGTCAACTCCTTCAACTGACCGAGTGTTACAGCTGATCCACATGGATCTCTTCGGGCCAGTTACACCAAAAAGCATTAATGGAAACGAATATACATTGGTTGTAACTGATGACTACTCAAGATATACGTGGACCATCTTCATGCGCCACAAAAGTGAGACCCGAGATGAGCTGCCCAAGCTGATGGATCGGATATCGAACCAACAAGAGATGAAGATCATATCTATCAGATCAGATCGTGGAACGGAGTTTCTAAATGAAACCATCATTGAGTATTGCGAGAAGAATGGCATAACCCATCAGACATCAGCCGTTCGTACTCCACAACAGAATGGCGTAGCTGAACGAAGAAATAGAACTCTGAAGGATGCAGCCACATCCATGTTAGCGAGCTCAGCACTGCCTAAGAGATTTTGGGCTGAAGCGATCAACACAGCATGCTACACACAGAATCGATCTCTTCTCACCAAGCGGTTGGGAAAGACGCCCTACGAGCTGTGGAGACGTAGAAAGCCAGATATTTCTTATTTTCGTGTTTTTGGATCTAAGTGTTATATTCACAACAATGGGAAGACTCAGTTGAAAACCTTTGATGCCAAAGCTTCGAAGGGCATATTTCTTGGATATGCAGCTCGGATCAAGGCATATAGAGTTTTCAACAACAGCTCTCGTGTTGTGGAAATAACACCTCATGTTAGTTTTGATGAATCTACCTTCGAGTGCAGGGAACAGGTAAAGGAACAACACGCGGATCCAGTTGTTCTACCAATTCTCACCAGATCGCAAGCTCTTCGGGAAAAGAACCGAGCTGAACCACTGGTATGGGCAACTGAGGATGAGGACCCATACTCCTCTGAAGATGAATGCGAAGACCTCAGCTCGTCCCTAGGGGGAACTTCAGCTGATGTCCCTCCAACTGCATCAGCATCCGATGCCCAACCGAACTCGGTTCAATCTATTGTAAATGTTGAGGATCCAGACTCAACAGCTGATCAATCACCAGCTCTGAAGACTCCAACTCAGATGTCTGAACAGCCACTGTTGGAAGAAGAAGGAAGACGCAACCGAAGATGGTATGAAGTTCATTCCACCAACAACATCATCGGAGATCCAACCGAGGGTGTGCGCACACGGAGCAGAGTTGCAAATCCAGAATCAACCGAGGAAGAATCCAACACTTATGCCCAATATGCTGAGGAATTGGCAGTTCTAGAGGAGTTTGAGCAAGCTGGAGATGTTGCCATGATTTCTTGCTATGTAGCTGATGTTCCAGAACCGAAGAATGTTGGGGAAGCTCTCAATTGTGTCCACTGGACAACAGCCATGCAAGAAGAATTGAATGAGTTTCTACGCAACTGTGTATGGGAGTTGGTAGAAAGACCAAATGGTGTCAAGGTGATTGGACTAAAGTGGATTTTCAAAAATAAGAGAGACGCCATTGGATTCATTGTGAGGAATAAAGCAAGGTTGGTAGCTCAAGGATACTGCCAACAAGAAGGAATTGACTTTGAAGATTCCTTTGCACCAGTTGCAAGACTGGAAGCCATCCGGATCTTTCTAGCTTATGCCGCACATCACAAGTTCAAAGTATATCAGATGGATGTGAAGTGTGCATTCCTCAATGGAGATATAAAAGAAGATGTATATGTTGAACAGCCTCCTGGTTTTGAGACTGGAGATGGAAGAGTGTACAAGCTGAAGAAAGCTATCTATGGTCTAAAGCAAGCACCAAGAGCATGGTATGACACTCTTTGTGGATTTCTACTGGACTCGGGGTTCAAACGAGGTTCAGTTGATAAAACTCTGTTCACCATCAAAGTTGGAGAAGATATACTTGTCGTGCAAATTTATGTCGATGATATCATTTTCGGGTCCAAGTCGGAGGAGCTGTGCAAGAAATTCTCCGATCTTATGAAGGAAAAGTTCGAGATGTCAATGATGGGCGAGATGAATTATTTCCTTGGATTACAAGTGAAGCAGTCACCTGAAGGGATTTTCATCAACCAGTCCAAATATACAAGGGAGCTCATCACCAAGTTCGGATTGTAGACAAGTAAGACAACCAAGATCCCTATGAACACGAACTGGAAGATCGAACCAGGAGCTGAGGGAAAGCTCATTGATGCCAGCCAGTATAGAGGGATCATCGGTTCGCTGCTCTACCTAACTGCCAGCCGACCAGACATTTCATACGCAGTTGGAGTGTGTGCTCGTTTTCAAGTCCAACCAAGAGAAGCACACATGTTGGCAGCAAAGAACATCATTAAGTATCTGGAGGGAACTGTCAATGTTGGATTGTGGTACCCAACTGATGACAATATCCAGCTGACTGTATACTCAGATGCCGACCTAGCAGGAGATCGGTTGGACAGAAAGTCTACTTCTGGACACTGTCAGTTCATGGGAAGCAAGCTGGTTTCATGGTTCTCCAAGAAACAAGCGTGTGTTGCTACTTCGACAACCGAGTCAGAGTACATGGCTGCCGGAAGCTGTTGCATGCAAGTATTGTGGCTGAAGCAGCAGCTGAGAGATTATGAAGTCTCAACTGGACAGGTTCCCATACATTGTGATAGCTCGAGTGCCATAGCTCTCTGTAAACCCTGTTCATCACTCTCGGACTAAGCATATCGATATTCGTCATCACTTCATCCGAGATCATATTGAGAAGAAGGATGTGTCCATGGAGAAGATCCCAACTGAGATTCAGAGAGCTGACATCCTCACCAAACCTCTTCCTGAAGCCCGGTTCAAGATGCTGTGTGATCTTCTAGGACTTTTGGATCCGAGCTAAGAAGTCATCCGAGCTGATAAGGATTCATCCGAGCTGAAGAATCGGATATCGACTTAAGGGGGAAGCTCAGATGAAGGGGGAAGCTCAGCTGAAAGGGGAATATCAGATACTGATTGCCAACTGAAGACGTCAAACGTCAGCTGAACAGACGAACTTGAGTCAGCTGATGGTATGCGGCAACTGAGGAACTCGACTAATGAACACAGCTGATTCAGACATCAGCTGGCAGGTATCATTTATGACTGAAGGTGCTATATTCTTAAATGAGAATGTTTGAAATAAATTCAAACATTCCTGTGCTAGTCAGTTATATTAAAATAGCCATCATGTCGCATTAAATGTAAAGTACGGCTGAGCATCCATAGCCTACTTTATAGTGCGACTGGGCTGACATGAAACTGTACACCTTCTCACGCGCTGGTTGGAACTCGGATCAAAACGTCGAGTCAAAGATAGTCAACAGTCGCGTAATCCCAGCCATTGATGGATTCGCGCCATTTAACCCCAGCCGTTGATCTCATCCAACGAGCAGATCCTCTCCGACGAGGATCTAGAGTCGCCGGTCCTAGCCCCTCTCGCCAACACTCTCCGTGAGAACGGACTTCTGGAATGGGCCAAGCTCTGTCCCTCTCACTTGCTCAGGCGTCAAGTCGGAGAATTCTACGTCAATCTTCTTCGCCCCCTTGACGGTTCAGAGGGAGTTTCTACGACGGTGTCCTGCCGACAAAGGGATGTTCCAGCAAGGACAATACGTCGTGTCTTCTTCTCCATTGACGTGTCCGATGTCCTCCGATACATCATACCAATCAACCACACCGCCACCGAGTTCCTGGAGAATATTACCGACGAACAGACGGATGAATTTCTACAGGATGCTCTGATCGAGCCAGAGCGGTTGAGGAGCAACATGCAAAGGACTAAGCTGAAGCCTGAACACCGCCTGCTGTTCGACGCCGTGTCGAAGGTCGTGTTCGGATACAGTGGCGCGTTCGGCAACATCAGCCGACCCAAGTTGAAACAGCTGTTGCCCCTGGAGCACCAACACCAAATCAACTGGTTCCAATATTTTCTGAACCAGTTGATGATGGAGAAGTCGAAGATCTCTGAGACTACGACTGAGTCTGGAGAGAAGCTGCTGAGTGTGAAGGGCACGCTCAACTTCGGATGCAAAATCTCCGCCCTCATCCTCCTCGCAACAAAGGACCGCAACATGGTCTGGGCTGACTGCGAGGAGACGCCGCTGAAGAAGCTGTTGCTGTTCCCGACGGCCAAGAAAGCACAGGAGGTGCTGAGGAGTGTCTACACTCCCAAGGACAAGAGGGAGTCGGGAAGGCCAGCTAAGTCAACAGCTGAGGGAGAACAAGCTGCTGCTCGCCCCACAAAATCCAAAGCCTCACGTCGCCGAGCTGACGTTGAGACGGAGTCGACTGATGAACCTACCCAGAAAAAGTTAAGGGTAAGGTTCAAGAAGACAATCAAGAAGGCAGCTGAGGTGCCAGCTGATGAGCCAACTGATGTTCCAGCTGACGAGTCAGCTGATGAGCCAGTTGAAGTTCCAGCTGAGGAGCCAGCTGAGGAACAAGCTCCAGACGAGGAGGGAGCGCAGGTCGAGTCCACACCTGCTGAGGAGTGTTCTGAATCCAGCCGCTCAGCTGAGGCCGCATCATTCGAGATCGCACCTCGAGGCCCCGGAGCTGATGAGGCTGAGGGCATGGAGACGTCGGATGCATCCTCCTCATCTGAGGACCTCGAAGATGCTACCACCTCCCCCACAGCTGAAGCAAATGCTGTACCGCCCCCAGAGCCTCTTGCTCTCTCTACCCAAACCGAACCAGAAATTCCGAGCTCTCAGCTCGATGCCAACATCGTGACCTCTCCTTCGGCCGATGTTGAGGAAACCATTCCACCCTCTTCCCCAACTGAATCCCAAATTCCGAGCTCTCAGCTCGATGCCGGTGTTGTGACCGACTCTTTGGCCAACATCGATGAATCTCTTGAACCCGAACCATACAATCTCACCCCCTCCCCGATCAATGAAGCGGAGGACCTGCAGGCTGTTGCTGACGAACACGAAGGCAGGGTGGCCTACTGCTTTCAAAAGCTGTTGGGTCTATTCCCTGCGGCTCGCGACATGCCCATCTTCGCCACACTGGGAACCGAGCTACTGTACCAATTCCACCTGATCTTTAGCCAGTGGTATGTCAAGGAAGACACGATCAGGGTACTGAGCTGGGACAGGCTGAAATCTGACGAGTCCCGCATCCGAGCCTACTTCAACTATTCCAACTTGGAGGTGGCGTACAACAACCGGATCGCGTTGCTCACTAGATGGTTGGACCAGAGTCTGGCTGAAGGGAAGGACACAAGGGAGGCAGCTGAAAAGGAGTATGTCGACTTCCTCGACAGCATGTTGGTGAAATCACCCGACTTCCTTGAAGATGTCGATGTAGCAGCCGCCGCCGCAAAAGAAGAGGAGGAGAACCTGAAGCTGTACCTGGCAAACCGTCAAGCCATGGTCACAGCTGAGCCTCTAGCTCAGTCTGCTCAAGCCTCTCCAGCTGCTCAGCTCGCTCCTTCAACAGAACAAATCTGCGAGCTAATGGCTGAGAGGGTAAACCAGTTGAGGACCGAGCTGCTCGCCAACCTCCAGCACCAACACGATGACCAGCTGAGGGAGTTGGCAGCTCAAGAAGTGAAGTATCAACAACTGATGGAGGAGAATGCCGAGCTGAAGATGAAGATGAATGATCTCTCCTCCTCCACCAGTCAGGACGTGTCGGAACTGAAATCCACTCTGTTGGGCTTGAAGTCGGAAGTGAATGTCTTCAAGTCCTTGGCTGACTCAAATCTGGCCAAGTCCCATTAGACGCAGGATGCTGAGTTCGTTGCATTTCAGACAGAGGTCAACGACAACCTCTCTGTCTTGAAGAAGGCAGAATAAGAGCGCCAGGACTCCGAACTGGCGAAGAAGATCGAACTGGAGTGTGCGGTCGATGAACTCTTCAACCGTGTTCAATCCACCGAGGCCAAACTCAACTCTCTGGACGGTTCAGTAGCAAGCCTTGTTGCTGATGCCAAAAAGGGGGAAGAGAAGGAGAAGGAGGGTGAAGCACAGGAAGAAGAAGAGACCCAAGAAGAAGGAGTGCCAGCTGCTCAACCATCCAAATCTCAGCTGAGGAGAATGAAGTCTGCTGCTGCCAAGACAACCGAAGTCGGTGGAGCCGAAATGTCTAAGGACTTGGAGCAGGCAAAGAAGATTGGAGTTTCCTACAGCTCCATAGCCGAGATCGCAGCCGAGCTGGATTCTGAACTCGACGGGATAACAACCGAAGAGTGCATTGCAGCGGCCAAGGCTATGGATGTAGAGGAGAAGGACTACATGAACCCGAGCTGGATCAGAAAGTTTGCCGCCAGCCAGGCGAGGAGGGTGAACCAGTTCGAGGTTGAGCTGAAGAAGGTTTCTCAGAACCTGGACCGCAACGTTGCCTCCCGCAGCCGACGCCGCATCAACAGAATCCAATCAAAGGCGGAAGCTCGGTTGAAGCAACAAAGGTTGCCTCTAAAGTCCAAGGTTGAGAGTCGGTTCAGGCATACTGACAAGTGGATGCCGACCGAGTGGAATGAGGATTGGGAGATGTTCAAGCAGGAGTTCGTGAACAACTTCTATTACAGGAAGGTTTACGCAACTGACGACCCAAGGAGAGCGTTCAAAGAGGCGCTGACTGAGTTGCACTCAGGTGACCCGGGCATGTTCAGTCAATTCAGGAGGGCCATGATTGACGCCAACCTGGACTTGAACACTGTTCCAGTTCCCAAGAGGGTTACTTATCGGCCACTTCTTCTCTCGGATTCCAGCAACCCGAACCGTCAGAAGATTGCATCTGAGGCGAGGCAGGTCTGCAAGGAGCATGGAGTGGACATCTCTAAGGAGTCACCTGCTAAGAGGGAAATTTTTGTAAGGATTTTTGGCAAGTATGGGCTACAATACTAGCTCAGTTAGTTTTCTAGCAACTGTTGTAATTTTTATTTTTTTTTATTTTTGAGTCTATCTTTTGTAACAATCAGTTGTAATGAAAACTATTCCGTTATAAGATTCACCTTGATGAACAATCCCTCATTGTCCAAGCTCTGAATCACAAAGTCTTTTAAATACCATGTTATAACTGTGCTAACCCTTTGATGTTTTATCTTATAGACTGTCTAGAATTTCAGCTGAGATTTTAGATAAGTTAGTGAGGTTTAGATCAGTAGTGGTTTCAAGTTGTAAGTGGTTTTGGCATCATCAAAAAGGGGGAAATTGTTGGGAAATTTATTAGTATAAGTTTTGATGAATTCCAAAACCGGCTGACCCCAACCGAGTAGATGTTGCCAATACCTAATGTTAGAATTTAGGCTCGCTGTTTGAGCAAAGTTAAGATTTTATCTTTACAGGTCTCCAGCTGAAGATGGTAACAAGGCGTCACTCAGACAGAACATCAGTTGTGAAGAAAGACAACTGAGAGTTCATTTGTTCAGATGCAAACAAGGGGAAGTCTTCAGAACATCAGTTGAAGGAAACCAACTGAGCTTTCATCAGATGAGAAACAGTTGAGAGGAAGAGAACATCAGATGAAAAGGAACTCATCTGAGGGTTCAAACCCAACTGAGTAAAGAAGTGGAAGACAACTGAGGGTTCAGTTTCAGAACCTCAGTTATAGAATCTGAACAAGGAGTTCAACTGTTTTGAAGTTCAAAGTCAGCTGAGAACTCGACAGATCGGAACATCAGCTGAAGATCACTCAGATGAAGGTCAAGACTTTCAACCGACAAACCGAAGTTGATTGTCAAAGATTTGAGCTTCAAAAGGAAGTCACATGAGGGTTTGACCGTTCAGTCATTACCCCATCTGGCCCAACACAAGGCTGTCTCAGATGGAAAGCAGAAGAGCACAGATGCCATATCGGGAAAGTCTGCAGAGATGAGAGACAAGCCATCGCTTTCAATCGATCAGAGATCAACTGCTCCTCCAACGGCTAGTTGATTCTCTCCGCCTATAAATAGAGGGATCCTCTCATTCGAGAAGTACACACATATGCAGATAGATACATAGACGACGAAAAAAATTCAAGAGCTTTCTCGAGAGAAATCAAAGCAAATCTGCAACATCATCATCTAAGAGCATCAGCAGCTGAGAGTTCCAATTTGAGAGAACATTAGTAGCTGAGGGTTCCTAGAATTCGAAACTATTTTTGATCTTAGGTTGAGTGTTTATTCGTTCAAGCCTTAGATCCAGCTCTCATTCTTGATCGAGCTGTAGTTGGAAATCCTACCCTTTCTCACACCCTAAAAAGTGTGCTAGGACCTTACTCTTCCTGTAATTGAGTAGTCAGGTCGTCAAGTACCTGCAAACTTGACTTAGGCTGTTTAGTGCCCGGAAACTAAACTGTAACGGTTGCTCAGCCCGCGTAAGCTGAGTGGTTCTGTCCAGAAGAACTTGGACTGAGGTGTGTGGACTCACATCTCCCCGTGGACGTAGGAGTTCTCTCCGAACCACGTAAATCTTGTGTGTCGTGTTTTCTTTTGTGTTTAGTCTTTATTATCATATCTTAACTGACAAACAAACCGCATACAATCTGCATACTTTCACAACAACAGTTTTGGTTTTGACCAACCGTGCATAAAAGCGTGAGTTTGATTTTACGAGTTTATTTTCCACCACATTCCGCACAGCACCAACCTTCCAGCTGAGGTTGCTTACTCAGCTATGAGATCCCAACTGAGTCCTCTCACTCAGTTGAAGTTGATTTTTCAAGTGTTAAGTTTTTTGAAAGCTCAAAAATCCTAACTGGTGTATTCTCCCCCCCCCCCCATACACCAGTAACTCGTATCGGGACCATCAGAGGAGTTGGTCCATGGCTTCTATAGATCTGGTGAAGTCGCTGGATCCCACAAAGCAAAGACAACAACCAAGAAAAGGAAGACAAAGAATCCACCAACAACTCCGTCTTCTTCCTAGCCCCCGCTGAGAGATGTGAAGACAAGCCCTCTGCCCTTCAAGAGGGTTTTGGTGCCCAAAACTGTGGATGCCAAGTCGATGGAAAAATTGGGGGTATGGGCGGACATGAAGCATTATTTCGAGAATATAGGGTGGAGCTAGCTTCTGACTTGGAGCAGGAAGGTGTATGGAGATTTGGCGAGGACAATGTCAATGAAGACCCCGACCTCCATGGGGCTAGCCACTGCATGTCTCTACTTTGAGATTCAAGGAAAGAAAATGAGTCTGTCGGTGAATGAGATAGACAAAGTTGTGAAGATGGGGGATATGGTGTTTCACCTATTTTTGTTCTTATTTTGAGTATGTTTTTAGGTTGTTTTTTATGATAGTTCGTTTGGTTTGAATTGGATTAAGTTAAAGAATTGCACTAATGTTTTGTCCAAGTGTTTTGAGTGAAAATATATGTTGTGAGCTAGAATTGCTAGTTTAAAGATCATAATAGACTCAATCCGATCTTGGAACGAAAAGGTATAAAGGGGAGTAGAGCTGAAATAAAGGGCAGAGCTCCCTGCATGACCAGAGCTGCTTGTTTATTCATTACGCGTCCAGCAGCAAGTGGAGGTAGAGCTCCCTGGCCATACCAGAGCTCCCTACCCTATCTATTAGTTATTTGTGTAGGAATTAAGGGCAGAGCTCCCTGGTCAGACCAGAGCTCCCTGCACTGAGATACTTGGCAGATTAAAATCGCTGCCTGCACGAAAAAGAGGCTCTCACCTTTTTACACTTTTTGGACTTTTCTTTTTCCTAGGTTTTATTTTTCTCCAAGAAAAAGATGGCTGTTTTTCTCTGTTAATTAGTTTTTGCTTCTACCTTTTCAATTTTTGTAATTTCATTCTGGATTCAAAAACATCAACCACCACAGATTTAACTGCAATTTAAGATTTCCTTTTAATTCAAGTTTGTGAGTTCCTTTGTCTTTCTTTTTGCTTATTAAATTCTATTATGATTTATTTCCATGTGTTCATTAGATTAGATTTAATTTCTTGCCTAAGTTTAATTCATGCTTAAATTTTTCTTCTTGCCTAGTCAAAAACAAATCAAACCCTTGATTTTATTGCTTTATTTTCTCTTCTGTCACGATACAAATAATTTCCCTGCTAAGTTTTCCTTATGAGACGTTACTTAGGTTAACTTGCTTGGGATCTTGACGTGACCATCATTTGAGTCACGTGCAAAATGCATTTATAATTTTTCAATGCCCACAGCTAAGAACCATTAGCCATAAGTATAGGATCGATCCCACGAAGAGTTTGCGTAGCTTTCTCTTAGTCGGGGTGTTACTAAAGGTTTGGGCTCTGCACACACACATCTTGGCCAAACAGGAAAATAAAAGTTAAACTAAAAGATAAACAAAATAAAAGATAAAGACAAACCTGCGATTAGGTATCGAGTCAATCTACATAAACAAGACGTCTTCATCAATGCAAGGATGTATGGTGCGTATGCATGTTAGTGGTTATAGGCTAAAGCTATGCAGGGTCCCCATTGTCACGCTGCCACGTACGCTACATAGTCCACCCAGCTCCATCCTTATGTTTAAGTCTTGACAGGGACACCCTAGCTAATCCTCTTGCTTGCCTAAAAGTCCCGGGCATAACACCTTATCGAGTGCATGTTGGTCAAGAAGCATTTGGTTCTAGATGGGCCCACTACGGCACAGGTCAGATAACGAGGATCTATGTCTGACATTCACCAGCATTGACACGTATTTGCAGGTCTAGGCCAAGGCTAACAACTCATTCTTGCCGCTCACAAGGAACGTAAGGCAAGTATGAGCACTTCTTAATAACCCTCCTACGATGTAGGAATCCGTATGTGCCCAGGGCTCGTTGGACTTCCGAGTTATCTGTAGCCACCAAACTTCTTTGAAATCATTGCCCAATGCCTCGGGAACACACATATATACAGCTTTCCCCTTTGCCCGATTCAACATCCAGATTTAATGCTTATGCAGCGCCGTCTTGCCCAAATAATGATTCGTATAACTACCTAGGCAAAAAGTAAAAAACAAGAAAAGAAACAGCGAAATAGAAAAAAAGATCTTGAATTAAAATAAAGCCGAACGACACCAACATCGTCGGAAACAAAGTACAAAGATCGTTTGCCCCCGAAGGGGCAAACACTCGAAAACAATAAAGTAAACCTTAGGCTAAGTATTACAAGAGCAAAAGATTCAAAGGATTATGAAAGATAAAAGCTACATCTGGTTTGCTATCCAGAGTATTTATCGAGGTGAAATTCGTGGGTCTTGGAGGCTAAGCCCATTAGATAAGTCGGTTGGCAGCTAGGGTTGGGCGAGCTGTCTGCCAGCTATCTTCTAGCAGCTTCTTTTGACCAAGAGACTTTCCTTATTTAGCAGATTTGATTTGGACGAATCTTCATAGATAAAGAAGGAAATAATTCCATCCTTATCGGCTACTTGGATTAGGTTGATCTATTACTTGCTCCCCACTCTTCCTCTTTGGTTGATCTCTTTCTTGTTCCGCACTCCACTCGTAAATGCTTGACTTCATATGCCTCCGTGCCCAAGACGTGCACTTCTTCTTCTCTGCTCTACCTTGCGCCTTGCCTTCGTCACTTCTCTCCTTGCCCAATGGCCAGATCCCGCGCGGTACTTAATTTGGTCAAGTTGTGAAGCGGAACAACTTTAGTTTTGAATGTGCGCTTCTTTGCCCAAGCTGTAAGCTCCATTTCCTTGCCCAAAGTGCATTGTATCTACGCTCGGACCTCTGTTACAGAATATGGTCATATATTGTTCTTTTCTACTTTATTTCCTCATTAGTTGCCATGTTCGTCCCTGCCTTCACAATGTGTCCTCCCAGACACTAAAGACAAATAAAAAGACACAAAACGACTCGATCTAGACCTATAACAAGACTCGAAAAGAGCACAAAATTTGGGCTAGTCATACCCACACACTTGAATCATGCTTGCCCTCAAGCATGCAAGTACAACTTGCCCAAAAAGAAAGAAAGAGAAGACTCAAGACAAAAGACAAAGTTAACATAAAAGAATAATGGGTCATATTGGGCAAGATAAATCTCAGCGAAAAATAAGCAAGAAATTAATTCAACAATTCATGCATTGACCGTCAGATAAATCAAGATTGAACAAATGAGCATAAAGGGTTCTCCTCACCAACACTCATCTCTCTTGTGTATAGGTTTAGTGTCTACGCTCAAGACAAATTCAACTTGGTCATGTAATAGGCTTGCCTGCCCTCTAACATCTCCACCCCTTAGATAAAATTTTAGTACTTATCATTAGGTCTTTTAAGGGTTGTATTATGGCTTTAGGCATAGGTAGGAATATATGAATCGAGGCTAAGGTCAATTGGACTCGTGATTGGGTGACATGTTGCCCATGGTCGGGTGATACGTTGGCTATCTCTATTCAAACTTATGATTGGGTGATACGTTGCCCATAGTCGGGCGATACGTTGCCTATCTTTTCAGATTTTCTTGCCTTTGCTTACGGGCCTTAGCACGAAATTCAACCTAGGACTTTTTTCTTTTTTTCTCTCTCTCTCTCTCTTTTCTATCTTTTTTTTTAAATTTTCTAAGTCCTTTATTTTTTTTCTAACACTTTTTCTCGGCATGGGCAAGGGCAATTTGGTTGCCTTAAATTCAGATCTAAGTGTCTTGTCCAAGTTCAGTCTACTACTATTTACTCCTCCCTCTTATGTGTTCCTCTTAAGTCCTTATGACAGGGTATGGATATGCGTATGAGGGGCAATATGTATTGAGTGAAATCAAAGAAAATTTAAAGGCTCAAAGGGGCTCATCAAAGGATAATAGTAGGGTACGCTTTTTAGGCTAAGTGGGCTTAATGAAAGAAAATGCCTAATTCATCTAAGTACATAAATCAAGTCATTAGAATTTCAAAGCAGAGTGCAGGCAATTTCTCGCGTAAACCAAAATTAAAGATGTTAAATCACTCAAGAAAAGAAAAGATGCATTTGGGCATGCAACAACATATAAAGCTCAAAACCTCACAGGGCATGCTCAAAGTCATTCGTCATACTTATCTACATACGATCATGCTCAAACTGAAAAACTAACTACTTGCGCAAATAAGAACATAGAAATCTATCATGCTTATATAGACCCAATAATCAAATCATGCTGACGGACTGACCAAAAAGACACCCGCTTCAACCCACACACTTTGATTTGGGCAAAGTGGGCAAGCAAAAAGGATTGAAACAAACTGACTCAAAAACAAAAAGCAAATACAAAACAAGGGTCCTCTTACCCAACACACTTTGCTTTAGGCAAAGTGGTCAATGAAAGGGCTGACTCAACAACAGAAAAGAAAAGAAAAACAGACAAACAACAATGGTCTTCCTACCCACACACTTTGCTTTGAGCAAAGTGAGTCAATAAAATGACCAACTCAACTAAGAACTTAAAAACTTAAAACTAAACCTAACAAAAAGAAACTGGGAGGAAACAATTATGAAGGAGGTATAACATGGCACCTTGATTTGGCGTGTTCATTATGGGTAGTTTGGGCAAGCCTTAAAGGTCTCCATACATGATGCAGTGGCTTCTTCGTCAATTCTGGTCAAGCTCAAGGGTTTGTAACTCCCTGTTACTTGGGCATGGCAGGCGTACGTCCTGCCCACCGTTGTTGTTCTAGATAAGAAGTTTTGCAAGCATCTCATGCTCTCTAAGGCGGCTAGTTGAAGGGATTGCCTTTCTCATCTTGATTCACTCATCGAGCAGCTTCATCTTCTCAGACTAATTGGGCAAGGGACATCCTCAGCAACACTTCATTGTGTGTGGCAGCAGCCTCCTCCAACTCGCTCAAGCTAGTTGACTTAGGTGCCTTCCAACTCAAGGATAACAGACCCCTCTTGCCTAAAGATTCGGGTAGAGAAAGCCTTAGTGTTGATCATGCCTTCGCTTTTGAATTTCATCATGTCCTTGCTTCCGTGCCCAATATCCTGCACGTCATGAACAAACCATAGCTTTGCGAAAAATACTACCTAGCCTAGGGTTTAAACTAAAATAAAATGAAAATAAAATAAAAAAGGATATATACCAGGTTGCCTCTTGGCAAGCAACTTAGTTTACGTCGTGGGCACTACGTAGCCTCCTTCACCTGGTTGTCGATTGGGTACTTGGAGTTTGGAAACTCCGCATTTTCATCCTCACCAAGCCCATAGTAGGCCTTTAGACAATGTCATCCATCAACTTCCATTTAGGTCCTTGTATACTTACCTTGCCTAATTGTTCATGTCCTCCTTGGCCAAACATTCGTCCAGCGGTCTAAAAGTCGTCACTCACCGAATTTTCCTGCATGGTTAGGGCGATACAAACAAAAAGAAGAAAACAAGCAAACAAAAGAGAAAACTACTAGAAAAGCAACTCCCCGGCAACGCTCCAATTTTGACGTTATCATCATTTGAGTCACGTGCAAAATACATTTATAATTTTCCTATGCCCACAGCTAAGAACAGTTAGCGATAAGTATAGGGTCGATCCCAAGAGGAGTTAGTGTAGCTTTCGCTTGGTCAGGGTGTCACTAAAGGTTTGGGCTCTACACAGACACATCTTGGCCAAACAGGAAAATAAAAGTTAAACTAAAAGATAAACAAAATAAAAGATAAAGACAAACCTGCGATTAGGTGTCGAGTCAATCTACATAAACAAGACGTCTTCATCGATGCAAGGATATATGGTGCGTATGCATGTCAGTGGTTATAGGCTAAAGCTATGCAGGGTCCCCATTGTCACGCCGCCACGTACGCTACATAGCCCGCCCAACTCCATCCTTATGTTTAAGTCTTGACAGGGACACCCTAGCCAATTCTCTTGCTTGCCCAAAAGTCCCGGGCATAACACCTTATCGAGCGCATGTTGGTCAAACAACATTTGGTTCTAGATAGGCCCACTCCAGCGCAGGTGAGATAACGAGGATCTCTGTCCAACATTTACCAGCATTAACACATCTTTGCAGGTCTAGGCCAAGGCTAACAACTCATTCTTGCCACTCACAATGAACGTAAGGCAAGCTCAAGCACTTCTTGATAACCCTCCTGCGATGTAGGAATCCGTATGTGCCCAGGGTTCGTTGTCCTTCCGAGTTACCCGTAGCCACCGAACTTCTTTGAAATTATTGCTCAATGCCTCGGTAACACACATATATACAGCTTTCATGTTTGCCCGATTCAACATCCAGATTTATTTCCTCATTGGTTGCCCTGTTCGTCCCTGCCTTCACAATGTGTCCTCCCAGACACTAAAGACAAATAAAAAGACACAAAACGACTCGATCTAGATCTATAACAAGACTAAAAAAAAGCTCAAAATTTAGGTTCGTCAGATCTGCAGTAGGAAGAATATAAAAATGTTGTGAGGAAGATACCGGATCAGACAGTGTGTAAGGTGCAAGATATCCTCAAACACTATCACACCAAGGAATGTGGAGGGCAATATAGTCAGAGAAAAACAACTAGAAAATTATTAGATTGTGGATTTTATTGGCCCACCATTTTTAAGGATGCTCACGATTTGTGTAAGAAATGCAAGGAATATCAAAGAGAGGGAAATATCACTAAAAGAGACGAAATTCCCATGACCCCTATACTGCTTGTTGAGATCTTTGATGTCTGGGGGATGGATTTCATGGGCTCTCTTACAAGTTCAAAGGGAAACCTCTACATCCTTTTGGCTGTTGATTATGTTTCGAAATGGGTGGAGGCAAAAGCTACTGTAAACAATGATAGAGCAGTGGTGGCTTCATTTCTTAAAACTTACATCTTTTGCAGATTTGGAATTCCCAAGGCTATAATCAGTGATCAAGGTTCACATTTCTGCAATAGGACAATTGAACGATTAATGAAGAAGTGCGGGGTTAACCATCACATCACTACTGCATATCACCCTTAAGGGAATGGACAAGCAGAACTCTCAAACAGGATCATCAAGGGCATCCTTAGGAAGGTGGTGACCCTGAAAGGTAAAGACTAGAGTATGAAGATAGACGATGCCCTTTAGGAATATCACATGGCATACAAGACTCCATTGGGGATGTCACCCTACCTCATTGTTTTTTAAAAGAGACGCCACCTTCCAGTAGAATTAGAGCATCGATCTTATTGGGCCGTAAACAAGCTTGACATGGACTAAGGAGAGGCCGAGTTCGAAAGAAAATTACAGCTTCAGGAGCTCAAGGAATTACGTCTGGAGGCCTATGACAACTCTATGATGTACAAAGATATGATAAAAAAGAATCACGACCTTCTTATTGGAGCAAAGAAGTTTGAAGAAGGACAAAAGGTTCTTTTGTATTAATCCAAGTGTAAATTTATGAAAAGCAACCTATCCTCTAAGTGGGTGGGTCCTTTTGATGTGATTGCTCAGTTTCTAAATGGGGCAGTAGAGATAAGAGATCCTAAGAGCGGAAAGTATTTTAAGGTGAATGGGCAAAGACTCAAAATATATTATGAAGAGTTCAAGGAAGCAGATGGGACCTACACCGTTGCTCAAGGTATCACTTTTACCTGAAGAATAGGATAGTCGAGCCCACGACTATAACCAAAGGCGCTACCCAAGAGGCAACCCGGTATAATTTTGTCTTCTAGTTAATTTTCATTTTTTAAATTTTTGGGTGTGTTAGTTTCGTTTCCTCTCACTACGCCAAAATTGTTCATACATAACGCCACATAGATAACGGAGATTTTAAAAATCCGTTATGTATGAGCGCCTTTCTGCATATATAACGGAGATTTCAAAAAGCCGTTATGAGAAAGCTATTATCTATAATTATTTATAACGTTATTTTGTCTGACGTTATCTATGAGTGTTACCTATGTTATTTTTAATAATGCGTTTTTAAGTCCGTTATGCTTTGTGTTACGTATGAGCATGTTTTAATAACAACAAATTTTACCGTTATCAATTATGTTATCTATTAGATTTTTTTTATTTTAAAATATTATTGGCGTTTTTAATTAGTCCAAAGGCGCGTGATCGAAATATTCATTCCCTCCATTCCTTCCTCCCCCATTAATCCCGCCATTCTCCCCACACCGCCGCTCCTCCACCTATCGCTTGCCGCCGCTCCTCCGCCTGCCACCGCTCCTCCGCCGCCAGCACCCTCTTCTTCGCTCACGCTAAATCCCCAAACTTTCCTTTGTTGCAAAATCCCTAAAATTGAGATCCCCAAACCAGACGCCGACGACTTCCGCTCCGGCCACTGTCAACGCCGGTATCTCTCTCTCTATCTCTCTCTCTCTCTCTCTCTCTCTCTCTCTCACTCTCACTCTCACTCTCACTCTCTCTGTCCAAATTACAAGAAATTAAAGAAAAATAAGAGTTTCGATCCCTTTTGTATTTTCCCCAAGGGAGGAAGCTATAGGTTTAACAGCTAGAAGCTCTATTTGTCTAAAAATGGGCCTGTCACTCTACTTCCAGTAAAGCTATCCCTTGTGCCTTCTATTTACTCTCTTGAATCTTTTCACTGTTTTGTGTTTCTTAATACTTCCATCTTTGTACAATCTGCATACCAACTCTTCTTTTCCATTTTCTATTAAATACTAGTATCAACAACTGCAAAAATTAAAAAAATACTAATCATTTACTTGCTTGCTTGCATTCAACGTGTTTGATGGAATTACTGAACCAGCTTTTTATTTTCAGAATAAAGCAAAATCTAGCCTTTTCTTTGCACAACTGCTCTAATTATCAAAGAGTTGGTTGTTGAAAATCTGGCCTTTCCTTTTTCCCCTTGTAGCTTGTAATTGGTCTTTATTGATGAAGACACTCTGCATATGAGTGGAGGAAAATAATCTGGAGTTTTTCCCCTTTCTTTTTCATTTCCTTTTTTTTAAAAGTAATATATTTTGAACACCTTGCAGTTAGAGATATAGCTGGTTGTTTTGTTATCTTATTTCTAAGTCTCAATAGTTGACGTTATATTGCCCATAGGCGAGTTAACGCTTTTTATCGTTGTAGCTCTTCTTCCCTTGAGTAGAGATCTGTGAACTAGAGTGGGAATGCCTTTATTGGAGAGACAATAGATTGCTTTTTTTTAATCTTTTTCTTTTTCAAATTAACTTATGTTGATGAATAGAATTGAAAGCATGAGTTGTTGTCGCCAAATTTGTAGCCTGTACCTTCTCTTTGTGATTTGCATATCATTCCTGAAATCATTAAAATCTATACTCTTTAAGTTGAGTATCTCATTTTGAATGTTGAGCATGGATTCTATATACTCTATATTATGTGTTTGCTATTCTTTTTTACCAAATCATCTTATTACCTCTCCCTAGGAACTAAAGAACCTCAGACCTCAACTGTATTATGCAGCAGAGTATTGCGAAAAGTCGTATCTCAACAGTGAGCAGAAGCAGATGTGAGATTCCTGGACTTATGTAATCTGTCTTAACTTGTTTCATAGAGATATTCCGTGATTGAGTTCATCGTATGAGTTTCATATTAGGTCATTTGTTCTCTGTTGGTTGGACAATTAAGATGGATTGGTGTGTCGACTTTGATGGTGTGTGATGTTTAGTTCTTAATTTTATGGTTGACAATAAGGAAAATCATGGATCTTTTTTCCGTGCATGTGGATTAGAATTAAGAGCCAAAAAGAGAAGAAATATTGCTTGATTAATTTGAAAGAGTTGAACAAGAGCCACAAATGAAATTCCTCAACGACACAAATCCTCACAGCCTTAGCTGATAATAGTAGAAATAGATATCACCATATGCCCACTTTTGCATTCCGATCTTATTAAAAGGTAATTACATATAAAATAATCTTGTTTGTCAATGATTTATGACTCTTTCTAGCTAGACCCTCTAATTGTAAGAGATCCAAAAAGATTGTGCATGAGTTAATTATCCGGGGTCTGGTGCCCATGCCCCTCCATGAGTATCAATTTTCTTTTACCTATTCATTATCCTGGTCACAAGGTTTCTTTTACCTATTCATTATTGCTTTTTTTTTAACATAAACTTCTATTATGATATATTTTAGAAAGAAGAAGGGGAAATCTAATATGGCTTCTCATCCAGTTACATATTAGGTAGCAAGATAAAATTGTGGATTGTTAAAAAAATGAATTAGGATGCCTTAATCATAGGTCATTTATGCTGGTCAAGTTACTGTTAAGTGCCATTCTTGTGCCAATTTCCCTTGCATTTCTATTTTTATTTTTTAAGCGCAGAAGCTACTAGCTTTGTTGTATGTGATCTGCATGTATGTTCTATTGGTAATATTGGTGAATACATTGAACTGGCTGTGATTTTTGAGCTAGCTTCTTTGGAATGTCTCAAATTTTTACTGTATTACTTTTTCTGCCTGCACATGTAAGTTTCAACCAATCTCTGTGTATGTTCATTTGGAGCAGCATCCAAGTTGACTTTTTCGATGGTAGTTTCATTAATGCTATCTTGTGTGTGTCAGTTTCTCTGCAAATGGATCAGTCGTATGATTTTTTCCATTTACTAGAGTCCCTTCCCGCAGTGCTTGTTAGATTTATCCTATTATGTCTACTTATGGTCTTAGTGTAAAAGCTTATTGAGATATCGACATGGTGATGACATTTTTGACAACATTTGCAGCCTTATGGTGATCTTAAAGTGAGGAAAAATATATCCAAGAAAAACGAGTAAAATCATCGACAAAAAGGATATCATTTTTTGACGAAGAGATAAGCTTAAAGGTGAGTTTCATATCCTCTTGCTTTTATTTTTTACACCATGGCTCAAGTGGCAGCCATGGTTATGCAATTACCATAGATAAGCATATATCTAGGTAGTGGATATGGAGAGTAGATTGGGGAATGGCTCGTTCCATTCCATTTGTTGTTGTGGTAATGGCTTGGAGCCGATTATATGTTCTATGTGTGTTTGTGTTGTGTTTTGATGCTTACACTTAAATCTGAAAGCTTAATTGGTGAGGAATACGTAGGATGGATAAATCATGGATGTCAAAGAATAGATTATGACATGAGTATGATGTTGGAGTCGATGCTTTCTTGAAGTTCGCAGCAGAGAGGGGCTGCGATGCTAACTTCATGTCTTGTCCTTGTTCAAAGTTTGCTAACACTAGGAAGCAGAAATGTAGTATTGTAAAGGGACATAATATATACAATCAAGAAAAATTGCTCCTTGAAAATTTAAGATAAAATTCTCAACAAAATACGAAATGTGCTCCCAACCAACTCTCAACTGCACATCACATGAACTCCATTCACTTGCACTTTCCCATTTTATGTCCTCAACCAGAATTACCAGCAGCAATTATGATTTGCAGAATAGTGCCTGAAAAAGTAGAGGAATCAATACTCTTTAATCACAGTGATGGGGAGAGAGAGAGAGAGAGAGAGCTTTACATGAATCAAGAAAAGAATCCATGCACAGAAAGGAAAATAATTTGTATGCAAGAACAAAATTTAAATTATTTGAGGTTCAACAATCACATTCAGGGTTTCTGATATTAAAAACTCAGCTATTTCCAATTTTTAAAAAAAATTGAGAGAGAGAGAGAGGGGCATTGAGAACTGAACCATGAATCTTGTTGCACTGTAAATAAAGCAGAGAGAGGAACAAAAGTGGGACATTGACATATCACATCTTATGAATATTCAGTTTCACAGTGACAGTAGTGAATTTTGGTTCTTTTCTTGGGACTTGTTTTCTTCAAACCAGAGCAGAACACACCTACTATGTGCCTACTGCGTGTGGTGTGTGGTTACTCCACTCTCCACTATACTAGACTACTAGTACTATTGAATTCATAATTTGGTGTTAGTATTATAGTAATATATATATCATTACTATATATATATGATTACTATATTTTGTGATTACTATATGATTACTATATATGATTACTCTAATATATATATGTGTGGTCATCTTTTTTCAAGGAGCAATTTTTAATATATATGAGTGAATTGAGGTTTGAGTATTGATGCACTTGTGTATGAGGGTAGTACAAGTTTGGTGTTTCTCCTATGATCTTCATGTGTCTGGTGTCGAACTGTTGTCAGTTTAGCTTTCATGTGCAGCTGCTTTGGGATACTATGTGTTTCATTGCTATTGGATATTGTTTGTTGGGTGTGTTTTATGTCACTAGTATAGTTTCAGATTTTGAGTTCACATAGTTCATGTTATTGAATGCTTTATCATTTCGTCACTTCGCGGTGTGGCTGCAAACTTGTGTTTTTTATTGTATTCTCTACAGATGCTTTCCATGATGTGAAAAGGAGACTGGAGATGCTTTCCATAATGTGAAAAAAAGACGAGGAAGGAGAAGAGATGTTGTATTCTACTATAGAACTTGTGTTTTTGTAATCGTTCTTTGGACGTACGACTTATAGAACTTGTGTTTTTGTTAACTCTATTCGAATTGTGGTTGTATGAATATTTTGGATGTTATGACATGATTTATGGACAATTTTTATTATTTTGTTGTTTTAGAATTAATTTTATTTTCAAATAAATTATAATTAAAAGTGATGTAACAAAAAATAAATATACATAACGACTACTCTCGTTATGTATAATACTTATAGATTACGGATAAATATCATCTTTCGTAACGATCATGCACATTATGTAAAAGAGTGTAGATAACGGATAAGCACACGTTATTAATTTAAGGACAAACGTTATGTATAATAGTATAGATAACGGATAAATATCATCTTTCGTAAGGATCATGCACGTTATGTAAAAGAGTATAGATAACGGATAATCACACGTTATTAATTTAAGGACAAACGTTATGTATAATAGTATAGATAACGGATAAAACTCCGTTTTGTACGAGCGCCACATAGATAACACCATTATACTTTTCGCCAATTTTTTAACATAGATTACGGATACAATCCGTTATGTATGAGCGATTTTGGCGTAGTGTCTAACCTTAGGCAGCAGAGAGTTTTGCGTTTTTGGAGTTGTTTATTGCATGAGTGCAGGAAAGAATGAGTTGTACATGCTCTGATGTATAGAGATCACATGAAGGGTCAACTTCGGCTCCTTGGTGATCACGCAGCTTTAGGAAATGAACAAGACTACCCAGAGCAAGATCATGCTTGGCCAATTCATCACCGAATTAGCCAAGAATATGAGACTGCTGAATGAGGTAAAGACCACCATGGAGCTCATTCCTAAGAAGCTGCTGGATTTAGGATGTTTGCAGAGGATGCAAGACATCGAGATGTGAGAATAAGGGGTCTACAAGTTTGCCTACCCCGAGAACAAGGATGATGTTTGCAGAGGATTTAGGATGTTTGCAGAGGTTTGTTTTCTTTTCCGTAAGTTTTATTGTGTATGTATTTATGTTTTGAGTCTGTTGGATTTCACCACTTTGCTTGTAGAAAAGTGTGTAGGTTTGTTAGGTTTGTTGTGTTTGTGGTGTTGGTGGTAATCAACATGATTTCTTTCTTTTCTTATGTTTGTTTTTTGTGTTCATTCTATTGGCTAAGATAAATAGGGACGATGAATGGGTGTGTGAGCATAACCTGTGAGTTTTTGAGCTCAACATGTCATATCATGATCTATGCAGTATTCTCAACATGTCATATCATGATCTATGCAGTATTCCTTTCTTGTGTGATTTTATATTCTCATCTATGATTCTGCTAGAACTTGTCTGCTTGGCTCTTGATAATTTTGTGACTACAGGTGTAGATGATTAGATGATTAAGGTGTCACAGCCCGAATTTTAACGTATAAAGACGACTAAAATCCATTGGACAGTGAGGTGAAACCTCAGAATAAAATACAACTCAATCAAGGGATCATGTTCGGGAACTGTAATACCCCGATTTTTCATAAGTCTTTAAGTTCGTCCTAACTGAGTTTATGAGCTTAAATGTGTGCCCTTGTGTGATAAAATCATCAAGAAAATAAAATTTTATTGCAAAATTACCAAAATACCCTTGAGTGTCTTTACGTGATTTCTTTATTTTCGGTTATCTGAATTGAATGTGAGACGAATTGATTGAGCATGAGAATGTGAGTTTGAGTTTGATTTCGAATTTCAGAAAATTCTGAGAGAAATTATTTTTCAGTGAATAGTAACCGACGACGAGAATTCATTATTCACCCATTGCTTCCGAATTTCGTCAAATTAGTGTATTTTGAATCTAAAATTTATTCTAAGACCTTGCTGCATGTTTGAGAATTTTCTGAGATTGTTTGAATCGAGTTTGAATTTTATTTCTTTGAAAGACTGAATATGAATAGTAACTTTTTACGTTTTCTTCGTTATTTGAAATTTTGATCCGAAACTTGGATTCCTAGTATCCTTGATTTATTTGGTGATGTTAGAGATGAAGTAGAGAGAATTCCGATGTCGAGAAAGAGTCGTGGTGAGTTTTAAATCATTTGAGAGTTTAATGAGAAATTAGGGTTAAATTGCACCGGATAACTTTTTCTTCTGGAGAAAATTATATCGTGTTTTTGACCATCGGGTGCAATTAAATTCTTTATCTCTCTCTCAAATATGTCTTGCCGACATAACTCTCTCTCATTATCTCTCTCTCAATTATTCCTCTCTTAATCATTTCCAATCTTGAAATATCTTTCCAAGATTCTCTCTTAACCCTCTACTCTCTCTCCCACCCATCTCTCTCATCTCTCCCTCACGGATGAACACACATACACACATTATTTCTCTCTCCTCCATTGAAGAACAACCTTCAAGCTCCAAAAATGGTAACTTAGTCTCCGACCATCTAACGGCAAAACTAATAAGGTATTCGAAATCCTCTCGTTGTGATGATCGATTTAAGACTAAAATTTAACCATTTCTCCTTCCCTCAAAAATCGGTAGCCATGGAGTGGATGATGGAGCTCGATTTTTATCTTTTTTAAAGCTTAAAGTTGCGTGGATTTCAAGTCTCCGATTGATCAAAGCTTGAAGTTCAAGTAAACCCCTTTTTCCTTCTTTCATTTGATTGATCATAATGATCATTTCTTCAAGGAAATTGAAACCCCTTTTTCTAGTATGATTTTTTGAGTTCTTGAGAGTCTTTAATACATGAAAATAAAAATCGAACCCTCTATCTCTCTTGAATCTGCCGAAATTAGGGCTTTAGGTTAGGGTTTTGATTTTTGATTTTGATGATGATATTCATGATCCTTGTGTGTTTATGTGTGTGAAATTTGAGAAAAAAATTCCTTATATATGTATATATGTATGGATCGAAAATGATGGTGGAGATTTAGGAATTTGAGTGTTAATGTTGTTAGTTGTTTTGATGATGGAAATTGAGATAAGTGATAATAAGAAATAAAGAGAAGGAAGAAAGAAATTAATGCTTATATTTTTTTAAGAATACCGAAAATTTTGTAAGGATGAAGAAGATGATGTTCTTGAGATGTTCTTGATGTTCTTGATGATATTCTTGATGAAAAAGATAATATTTTGATGATGTATGGATAGATGATGTATGATTTGATGGAATAAAGTTGTTAAAATAAAAATAAATAGAGAAATGATTTTTTAATGAATTTCTAAGAATTTTTAATAATTAAATTTAAATTAAAAGTGATGATCAAGTTTCATAGTTCTTGAAGATTCGAGTTAGATTTGATGAATGTGATGAATCGATGATGAAGATTAACGAGCCCATATTTTGTGCTCTTGTCGTGTGTGTTTTAGGTCTTGATCGAGTCTGTTTTAGTGTCTCTTATGTCTGTTTTGTGTCTGGGAGGACACTTGAGTTGGCAGGGCAAGGAAAGGCAGGTATTGGGCAAGACTGGAGTTAAAATATGCAAAAAGAGAAGGAACTGGCGATACGAGGCAATGACCATAGTAGCCGTGCTCGTGGCTCAAGCTACCAAGGGCATAAGTCCTAATCAAGATGAAGAGCTGCTCCACTTTCAGTGGTATGGTCAATCTAGACGTTTGTGTGTTTCACTCTAGAAGGCAAGGTGCAGACTACCGTGGGCAAGAGATGGTAGAGAGACTGAGGAAGGCAGAGTGCAGAGCTTGGGCAACGGTGCTGGCACGTGAAGAAGCAGCTGTTAGAGTCCTATAAGGAAACAAATTCTTTATGGTACAAGATTGCGATCAAAGTTTCCTACTACACCAGCAACACTATTTTGGCGATAAGGCAGGAGATCTTTCCAACCTTATCCATCGAGCTTTACATGGAAGCAGCCGGCCCGTTCTCTAGAAGGCCCATTTGTGGGTTTGCCCTAGTTTTTGTACTCTATAAATACATGCATGCATGCGAGGCGCAGGAGAAACTTTTTTCAACTTTTATCTCTTTAGTATTCTGCAGCAAACAATTTATGCTTTTGTTCTTAGATACAGTTTAGTTTATTGTTAAGTCCCGATAGGGCGAACTTCTTTTGCTTATCGTTATTAATTCAATTATGTTTTTCTATATCTCTTTTGCTTTCGTTATTTACTTTATGTCTGCTAAGCCTTTAAATCCAGGTTTAGGATAGATGATATGATGTATAACTTGTAAATCTCGTGAGGTCTAAGTGTTCTTGATAGTTGCATAAGTGTGTTCCCGACGCATTGGGCAACGACTCCAAAGAAGTTCAGTAGTCACAGGTAACTCAGAAGGCCAACGAGCCCTGGGCACATACGGATTCCTACATCGCAGGAGGGTTATCAAGTACTGGTCGCAATTGTCTTACGTTCCTCGAGAGCGGCAAGAGCGGGTTGTAGTCTTTGCCTAGACCTGCAAAGATATGTCAATGCTGGAGAAAGCCGGAAGAGAGGTCCTCGTATCTCACCCGTAGCAGAAGTGGGCCCATCTAGAACCAAATGCTGCTTGACCAACATGCGCCTTATAAAGGTGGAATGCCTGGGGACTTTTGGGCAAGAAAGAGGATTGGCTAGGGTATGCCTGTCAAGACCTAAACGTAAGGATGGAGATGGGCGGACTATGTAGCGTACGTGGCGACGTGACAGTGGGGACCCCGTATAGTTTTAGCCTATAACCACTGACATACATGTGCAACAAATATCTTTGAACTAATGATCGAGATAAAGTTATACTCATTTATTCGAAACCTAAATCTGGATTGTTTTTATTACTGGTCTTTTTGCTTGTCAAGTTACAGTTATTTACTTTCAGCAGTTTGCTAAAGGTGATAGTGACAGTTATCCAAGGCCATAGTAAATAGATACTCAGCACAACCTTTTTGTGACCCAACCAGAGATTATCGCGAGCAACTCCCTGTGGGATCGACCCTGTACTTGCCAACTAGTTGTTGCTAGGGGTAGGCATAGGAGTGAAATACAAATTGTATTTTGTCGCAGCTTAAACGACGGCTACGTCAAAATTGGCGCCATTGCCGGGGAGTTGATTACAGTGGTAATTTCTGTTTTGCTATTTTCTTTAATCTGATTTTATGAAAGAAACTAACCTCACAGGAAAGAGAGGAGAAACGTGGTACGACGATAACATCAACCTGACCTTGAGGAGGATTCGAGCAGAGAAGAGGAGGACAGAAGAGACATTGGAAGAAATTCCAGAGGAATTCTTTGACGAGGAAGAACTGTCCTTGTCAAGCGAAGCAGAAGAAGAAGAAGAAGATAATCGAAGCGAAGCGTCAATGCAGAACCCAGTAGGAGGAGAAAACCTTAAGGAAGATGGTATTCCCTAACACCAAGAACCTGAGGCCTTCAGGCATAACTTTGCCTACACCCACGCGTGCATGGGAGTTGAAGTCCCATTTTATACAGATCCTGTCCAAGTTCATCGATCACCCAGGCGAAGATCCACAAAGACACTTGCAAGATTTCGAGATGGCCTGTAGAACCATCCATACTATTGGAAATCTGAGTGAATATGTAAGGCTCATTGCCTTCCCATTCTCTTTGCAAGACAATGCAAGAGAGTGGCTTTATTCATTACCCACAGGATGTGTTACCACTTGGCAAGAGCTGCAACAGAAATTCTTGGAGAAATACTTTCCAGCCACCCGAATTCAGAAGATGAGGAAGATGATTACAAGCATTAAGATGGCCATTGGAGAGGATTTTTACTCGTACTTCCACAGATTCAAGCAGATGCTAGCAAAGTGCCCACACCATCAAATTGCGGATCATGACTTGATCCAATGTTTTGTGGCTAGACTGAGAACGAGTGAAAGGGAATTGGTCAACACAGCTTGTGGAGGGTCAGTTATGAGAAAGCAACCAAGTGTCGTGTTCAAGATGATTGCTGAGATGGCAGAGGAGCTGAGGGATGACGGGGGAGAATTGCCCAAGCTATCAACAACTGCAGCCAAAGCACCACTGACTTCAACTGGAATGGAGGATAAGCTTGACCAGATGTTTAACAAGATGGATGCCCTGGTAACCGTTTTATCAGGCAACAATAAGAAGGCGGTGAGAGCTTGTGGAATTTGTATGGCAATCTCGCATGCAACGGATCAATGCCCAAGCTTGGAGGAAGAGGTCAATGCAATTGGATACAACAATAATAACCAAGGGAGGCCATATGATTCGAACTCGCAATTTTACAACCCAGGATGGAGGAATCATGAAAACCTAAGGTATGGAAACACCAACTACCAAGGGTTTGGGCAACAGCAACCGGCACAACCACAACTACAACAGCAGTATCCTCCTAGAGATTAGAATAAGCCAAGCCTAACGGACCAAGTGACTTCCTTGGCCAAGGATAATATCAGAATGTAGCTGGAGCTTGAGAAGTTTAGGACGGAGACAAGGGGAGCCATTCAAAGCATGACCAACCAACTGACTAACTTGGTCAATGCTATGACCAGATTCGAGACGAAACAACGACAGCTACCTGCCCAACCTGAAATGCCTCCTCAGGCCAAAGTCAATGCAGTCACGCTAAGAGGAGGAAAGACGTTGCCCGATAGAGATCAGATGCCTGGTGCCGATACTGTGCTGCCCAAGGAAGAAGAAAGAGAAGTAAAGGGCAAAGATAAGGAAGTAGATGACGAGAAGGAAGAAGAAGTAGAAGTTCCAAAATCTGTTTATGTCAAGCCTAACCCTGTTGTTCGTGCTCCTTTTCCTACCAGGTTGAGAAGAAACAAGAAGGATGAAGAGTTGTCCGAGATGTTCAAGATTTTCCAAAAGGTGGAGATCAACCTGCCCCTTCTCGTAGCACTTCGCAACATGCCCAAGTGTGCCAGATTTCTGAAGGAGCTTTGCTCAAAGAAGGTGAAAAGTGCGGACGAAGCTAAAATTCTCTTGGGAGAAAGTGTTTCAGCAGTTCTGAAGCGAGACTTGCCCAAGAAGTGCGAAGATCCAGGGATGTTTGCCATTCCCTGCGTAATAGGAGATATGAAGATTAAGCGTGCAATGCTTGACCTGGGGGTGTCAATCAATGTGATGCCATTGGCCATGTATGATGAAGATGTTATGGGACCACTCAAGTCTACCAGAGTGGTTATTCAATTGGAGGATAGATCTAATGTGTACCCTGAGGGCATACTTGAAGATGTGCTTGTCAAGGTGCAGGACTTAATTTTCCCAGCAGATTTCTATGTCCTCGACATGGGCAAGACAGGAGCTAAAGCACCAGTTATACTGTTGGGGTGGCCATTCATGAAGACTGCCAAGACTAGAATTGATTGCAACTCAGGGCAGCTAACATGTGAATTTGATGGGGAGTCAGTTACTTTCAATCTATATAAGGCAATGAAACACCCCCAAGACACGGAGATGGTCGAGTATATTGACCATGTTGATCAAGCTGTAGAAGAGGCAGTCCCTCTTCTTGGAAGTCAAGATCCCTTGGACACGGTCATCCAAGGAGGAGTTGAAGAAATCCGGATAATTCTTACCAGGTTAGTCGAGCTTTAGAGTATTTTGGAGCAGAAGGAGTAGATGGACCCCGACTGTCACCATATGCCTTGCCCAAGATCAGAGATGAAGACAGATTGGTGCCTTCACTTGTTCGAGCACCTAAGTTGGAACTCAAATCTCTCCCCGCTCATTTAAAGTACATTTTTTTGGGAGAGAATGATACACTGCCAGTGATTATAAGTTCAGAGTTGAACAAGAAAGAAGAAGATGGAGTTCGAGATGTCCTTATGCGCTACAAAGATGCAATTGGTTGGACCCTTGCCAACATCAAAGGCATTAGTCCATCTCTTTGCACTCACCATATCTTGATGGAAGATGATGCTAAACCAACTAGAGATCCACAACGGAAGTTAAACCCAGCCATGAAGGAAGTGGTTATGAAGGAGTTACTCAAGCTGCTAGACTTGGGCATTATCTACTCAGTTTCAGATAGCAAATGGGTAAGTTCGGTACACATGGTGCCCAAAAAGTCAGGAATACAAGTGATCAAGAACGAGAAGAATGAGCTTGTGCCTACAAGGCTCCAAACTGGTTGGCGGATGTGTATTGACTACAGGAAGCTTAACAAGGAAACGAGGAAGGATCACTTTCCTTTACCGTTCATTGACGAGATGCTGGAAAGGTTGGCAGGGAACAAGTACTTTTGCTTCTTGGATGGATACTCTGGATATATGCAGATATGGGTTGCCCAAGAGGACCAGGACAAGACAACTTTTACTTGCCCATTCGGGACGTTTGCGTATCGTCGCATGCCATTTGGTTTATGCAACGCCCCGGGCACGTTCCAAAGGTGCATGATGAGTATATTTTCAGACTTATTGGAAAATTGCATCGAGGTTTTCATGGATGATTTCACCATGTATGGGAAGTCATTTGAGGCTTGTCTTGGGCATTTAGAGTTGGTTTTGAGCAGATGCGTGGAAAAGAGCTTGGTGTTGAACTATGAAAAGTGTCACTTTATGGTACGAGAAGGCATCGTGCTTGGGCACGTGATTTCAGAAAGGGGGATACAGGTTGACAAGGCGAAGATTGATGTCATCTCCCAACTGCCTTATCCAACCAACGTCAAGCAATTGAGAGGATTTTTGGGACATGCCGGATTCTATAGAAGATTCGTGAAGGATTTTGCTAAGATTGCCCAACCAATGACGAGATTGCTTCAGAATGAAGTAGAGTGGGATTTCAATACAGATTGTTAAAGGGCATTTGATGTGTTGAAGGAATACTTGGTCACGGCACCTGTGATACAGCCCCCTGATTGGGGTATGCCATTCGAGTTGATGTGCAATGCAAGTGGGTATGTCGTGGGAGCAGTGCTTGGTCAAAGGAGAGGTAAAGAAAGCCATGTTATTTATTATGCCTCTAAAACTCTTAATGCAGCTCAAATCAATTATACCACCACGGAGAAAGAGCTTTTAGCGGTTGTGTTTGCCTTTGAAAAATTCAGGTCTTATCTACTCGGAGGCAAGACAATTGTTTACACTGACCATGCAGCGCTGAGATACCTTATGAATAAGAATGAGTTGAAGCCAAGGCTTATACGTTGGATTTTGCTCTTGCAAGAGTTCGATGTGGAGATCAAAGATAAAAGTGGAGCTCAGAATTTGGTGGCGGATCACTTGAGCAGGATAGTCAGAGAAGAAGATTTCGTGCCCATTACGGAAACTTTCCTTGACGAGCATCTATACATGACGGAAGCTCAATTTCATGGAGAACCTTGGTACGCCGACATTGCCAACTTCAAAAGTACGGGAGAAGTTCCAAACGATCTTTCATACTATCAAAGGCAGAAAATTCTCAAGGAGAGTCAACACTACGTTTGGGATGATCCTTACTTATGGAAGAAGTGTGCTGACCAAGGATTAAGGAGGTGCGTGCCCGATTGGGAAACCTAGAGTATCTTGAAGCATTGCCACAACAGGGACTGTGGAGGTCACTTTGGGCACCGAAGAACAACAAGGAAATTTTTTGATTGTGGATTCTTTTGGCCCACGATTCTAAGAGATGCTTACGAATGGTGCAAGAATTGTTTCAAGTGTCAACAAGAAGGGAATACAACTAGGAGGGATGAGATGCCCATGACTCCATTCATGCCGGTAGAGATCTTTGACATGTGGGGGATGGACTTTATGGGACCTTTGCCCAACTCAAGCGGGAATCAGTATATCATCTTGGCAGTTGATTACGTGTCAAAGTGGGTAGAGGCGAAGGCTACACCAATGAATGATGCTCGAGTGGTTGCTACTTTTCTTAAGGGGAATATTTTCAATCGATATGGGGTTCCAAGGGCGATTATAAGTGATCAAGGGACGCATTTTTGCAATGCCACCATTGACAACTTGTTCAAAAAGTATGGAGTCCATCATCGAGTTACCACTGCCTACCATCCGCAAGCCAATGGGCAAGCAGAGCTGACGAATAGGATCATCAAGACCATATTGAGGAAGGCAATTGGGCAAAATGGAAAGGTTTGGAGTTTGCACTTGGACGATGCACTTTGGGCGTACCGTACAGCTTTCAAGACATCGTTGGGCATGTCACCATACCGGTTGGTGTTTGGAAAACCATGTCACTTGCCTGTGGAGTTAGAGCATAAATCATATTGGGCAGTGAGGAAGTTCAATTACGATTGGAATGATATTGCTAAGGAAAGGAAGTTGCAGTTGCAAGAGTTAGAGGAGATTCGAATTGAGGCTTATGATAATGCCACTTTGTACAAGACAAGACTGAAGAAGGCTCATGACCAGTTGATCAAGGCAAAGAAGTTTGAGCCTGGGCAAGCAGTTCTACTGTATCAGTCAAGGTTCAAGTTTATGAAGGACAAACTGAAAACGAAATGGAATGGACCATATGAAGTGGTGACCCAATTTCCTAATGGGTCTGTGGAGATTTATTTCCCAAAGAGCTCTAAATATTTTAGGGTCAATGGTCAGAGGTTGAAGCTTTTCTATGGAGACAAAAAGAATAAAGAGGTGGACAAGGAGGAAGTCCATGTGATGATGCCTGTCTAGGGGCAAGCAAAACTGCGTCGTGCCCAGGACATAAACTAAGGCACTGGCTAGGAGGAAACCTAGTGAGTTTTTATTTTCAGTTTTTCCCTTTACGTATTTTCTTTTCAGTAATTTATTTTAATTTTTATTTTCTAATCATAGGATAGGAGTTTTTGTTTTGGAAGTGCGTTTTGTGTCTATGTGTGTAGATGGAGTGCTTGACCAAGCTGGAGGAGAGCAATGCCAGACTGGAGCAATTTGGATTGGAGAACAAGCAAGCCCTTGCTGATATGATGAGTGCCTTGAAGAATGACCCGACCAGGTCAGGTCCTACCCCTGCCCAATGATTTTGTCCTTCCAGTTTTAGTAGTTTAGGTTTTCTTTATTTTCGTGTTTTATTTTGTGTTTTCGTATTTTGTTTTGAGTCTAAATGTTTTTAAAAGTTTTGTTTAGAGTCTGAGTTTGTGCGATCTACCTTGATTTTCACTCGCTTTGCCATAGGCAAAGTGTGTTGGTAAGAGGGGTAGAGCGTTTGTTTCTTGTGAGTTTTTGTTTAGAGTCAGTGTGTGCCTTTCACCCACTTTGCCCAATCAAAGTGTGTGGGTGGAAGGAGCGTCTTTTGTGTGCGTTTTAGAGGTCAAGCATGTTCAGGATGATTGGATGACGTTTGAGCATGGTTTGATTCTGAGTTATATGAGGAGAGCACATGTATATTCTATGTCCAAGCATGATCGTATGTAGATAGGGATGACGAACGAACTTGTGAGCATGTCGTTGTGAGGATTTGAGATTTACACTGCATGATTATGACCAAGCAGTTTCTTTCTTATGTGATTTATGATGTGCTTATTTGAATGCTACCTAGAACTTGCCTGTCTACTCCTCGAGACCTCATTGACTTAGGCTAGAAGAACTTAGATGAATTAGGCATGTTCTTTCTTTTGTGAGCCCAACGAAGCCAAAAAGCCTGCCCAACTGAATTCCCCTTGTTAAACCCCTTTGAGCTTTTATAATTTCTTTGATCAGATATATGCAGCCTATACACTATATCCTACCCGGTCAATAAGGACTTTGGTGCATAAGATGAAGAGAGAAAAAAAAATCAGTTGAGCCTTTGAGAAAAATGTAAGGGCTAGTGAATAAAGGACTTAGAAAAAGAAAATAAAAAAAAAGAATAAAAAAAATAAAGAGAAAGAAAAGAAAAAAAGAAGAAGTCCTAAATAAGTTGTGCTAAGGCCCGCAAGAAGAAAAGGCGAAGGAAAAAAAGCTAAGGTTGGCCGCTACGCTTGGCCAACCTAAGTCCGAATGACTCAAGCCTAGTTCCAAATACTTCCTACCCTTGCCAAAGCCAAGTTACAACCAAATAAAAGACCTAATGATAAGTGCTTCGAACCTAGTCTAAGAGATGGAGAGAGTAGCAGGCAGGCAAGCCTATGGTGTGGTTAAGAATGGCATATCTTGAGCGTAAACACTACCCCATACACAAGAGTGAGAGTGTTGGTGAGGAACATCCTTGAAAATGCACGCTTGTTCATTTTTAACCTATTTCATGATTTGCTTGGATTGGATTATTTGCTTGAGTCGTATGCGAACTGGATTATGCTCTATCTTATCTCTTTATTCTTTGATGTGCTAACCTCTATTTGTGTTTTGAGTCTAGTTTGTGAGTCTTTTCTGTTTTTCTTTTGTTTGGGCAAGCCATACACCATGCCTGAGGACAGCCATGACTTTAAGTGTGTGGGTATGACGAGCCCATATTTTGTGCTCTTGTCGTGTGTGTTTTAGGTCTAGATCGAGTCTGTTTTAGTGTCTCTTGCGTCTATTTTGTGTCTGGGAGGACACTTGAGTTGGCAGGGCAAGAAAAGCCAGGTATTGAGCAAGACTGGAGTTAAAATATGCAAAAAGAGAAGGAACTGGCGATATGAGGCAATGACCATAGTAGCCGTGCTCGTGGCTCAAGCTACCGAAGGCATAAGTCCAAATCAAGATGAAGAGCTGCTCCACTTTCAGTGGTATGGTCAATCTAGACGTTTGCGTGTTTCATTCTAGAAGGCAAGGTGCAGACTACCATGGGCATGAGATGGCAGAGAGACTGAGGAAGGCAGAGTGTAGAGCTTGGGCAACGGTGCTGGCGTGTGAAGATGCAGCTGTTAGAGTCCTATAAGGAAACAAATTCCTTGCGGTACAAGATTGCGATCAAAGTTTCCTACTACATCAGCAACACTATTTTGGCGATAAGGAAGGAGATCTTTCCAACCTTATCCATCGAGCTTTACATGGAAGCAGCCGGCCCGTTCTCTAGAAGGCCCGTTTTTGGGTTTGCCCTAGTTTTTGTACTCTATAAATACATGCATGCATGCGAGGCGCAGGAGACACTTTTTTCAGCTTTTATCTCTTTAGTATTCCGCAGCAAACAATTTATGCTTTTGTTCTTAGATACAGTTTACGTTTATTGTTAAGTCCCAATAGGGCGAACTTCTTTTGCTTATCGTTATTAATTCAAGTATGTTTTTCTATATCTCTTTTGCTTTCGTTATTTACTTTATGTCTAGCTAAGCCTTTAAATCCAGGTTTAGGATAGATGATATGATGTATAACTTGTAAATCTCGTGAGGTCTAAGTGTTCTTGATAGTTGCATAAGTGTGTTCCCGACGCATTGGGCAACGATTCCAAAGAAGTTTGGTGGTCACAGGTAACTCGGAAGGCCAACGAGCCCTGGGCACATACGGATTCCTACATCGCAGGAGGGTTATCAAGTGCTGGTCGCAATTGCCTTACGTTCCTCGAAAGCGGCAAGAACGGGTTGTAGTCTTGGCCTAGATCTGCAAAGATGTGTCAATGCTGGAGAAAGCCGGAAGAGAGGTCCTCGTATCTCACCCGTTGCCGGAGTGGGCCCATCTAGAACCAAATGCTGCTTGACCAACATGCGCCTTATAAAGGTGGAATGCCTGGGGACTTTTGGGCAAGCAAGAGAATTGGGTAGGGTATACCTGTCAAGACCTAAACGTAAGGATGGAGCTGGGCAGACTATGTAGCGTACGTGGCAACGTGACAGTGGGGACCCTGCATAGTTTATCCTATAACCACTGACATACATATGCAACAAATATCTTTGAACCGATGATCGAGATAAAGTTATACTCATTGATTCGAAACCTAAATCTGGATTGTTTTTATTGCTGATCTTTTTGCTTGTCAAGTTACAGTTATTTACTTTCAGCAGTTTGCCAAAGGTGATAGTGACAGTTACCCAAGGCCATAGTAGATAGATACTCAACAAAACCTTTTTGTGACCCAACCAGAGATTATTGCGAGCAACTCCCTGTGGGATCGACCCTGTACTTGCCAACTAGCTGTTGCTAGGGGTAGGCATAGGAGTGAAATGCAAATTGTATTTTGTCGCAGCTTAAACGACGGCTGCGTCAAAGATGAAGTTAAATCAATTGGAGTTTCTTCTCGAAATTTTTGAATTCGAGTTAAGACGAAGAAGTTATTGAGAATCGAGATCGTAAATAGAAAATCGAGTTTAAATAAAAACAAAGAAATGAGAAATAATGTAATGGAAATAAATAATAAGAAGAATAATCGAATTGATTAAAAGTAATTAGACGTCATTAGAATCTTTTTATCGAGTTGATAAGTGTCCGAGCAATGGCACGTTTTACGAAAAAAGACGAAAACTTTATTTAGTAAAGTTAGTTTGGATTTAATTTCCTATTAAATGATTAAAGTTATAAATTATTAAAAGAGAATGAAATTAATTTCATAAGAGTTTAGTAATTTATATTTTCTAGAAACTGAGCAGAGTCGAGTTAGCATAATTCAATAACCGAGTTTATAATTATGATTAAATAATTAATTTAATTTTCTAGAATTTTCTAGAATATCTAATTATATTTGGAAAATTTATCTTTTTCCAAATAATTATCGAAGTCGATCATTTATCTGTTTGTGAACGTTTGATTCTTGATTTGAAAGTTTGTCTGTGAATGATTTGAGATGTTAGAACCCGAGAATTAATTTCATAATTTTCTGAGTTCGTTTAACTCGAAAAACTGAGAAAAACGAGATGTAAAGTGTGAATAGTAACTTTCTGTCTTATGTGGAATATTTTATTAATAAAATATTTAAATATTTATTTTAAAAGTCAAGTACTTGAGTTCAGAGTCAGTTGGTTTAGTACTTGAATAGAATCGAGAAGCCGGAAAAGATCGAGTTAGATAAGTCGAGATAAGTTGAGAAACTCGAGTCATTTAGAAGTCCTTCAGCCGAGCGTTAGAACTCGTTTATCATTTCCGAGAAATGGAATTCGTCCTTATAAGAATATTAACCTTGAAGGAACGAGTGAAGTTCGATAATAAGAAGCGAGTGGAGTCCAGAAGCAAGAAGCGAGACGAAACGAGGTATTCCGAACAAAACCACCGGATGACAGGTGGACTTTCTAAACCGAAACTCAACGATGAATGCGCAATTTATTTTTAAATGTGCGCTTTTATTTAAAGTTAATTGACTTGCCTGAGTTTTTATGTTGTGGTATGTAATCCTCTATGTGTTAAAGTTGTTACAAGTCCTGTGAACGCACGGGATAAAGGTACTGTAAGATACGGGACAATGCATGCATTAGTTTAGGTGACCGTGAGCCTTATTACAGTCTAGCCGGTCATAAAGTAACTATGAGCCTTGCTTCGATTGGACCGGTTGTGTAAAGACTGTGAGCTTTGCTTTGATTGGGCCGGTCACGGTGTTCGAGGAGGAGGCCTACTTCTCGACACCACAAGAATATGGGATGTGTAGAAGGATTCTTACCCGAGAAAATGGTTGCAACCGATTTCAGAAAAACAAGCAATAATGTTTCTAAGCTGCCACAAGTTGAAAATTCTTTTAAACAATTATACCTAACGCTTGTGGTGCAGCTCAGGAGGCAAGATCAATTATATAGCTCTATCGAGCGAGTTTTCAAAATATTTTTGGCATGTGTTCACTGAGTACAAAGTATTCACGCTCTGCATGTTATTTCTAAAACGTGCAGGTTGGCTCGGATGAGGAAGGATGCGGTGTGTTTGGGGTGATTCGTTGTTAAATTCTTCCTAAGTTATTGTTTAAGCTTGAGGTTATGTGTCTTCATACATATAACCTTAGGATTTTGAGTCGATGGTCATAATCCGCTGCAATTTCATCAATTTTAAAATAACTTTGCCTTGCATGCTCGATTCCTAAAGATGAAAGAGCCCTTGAGTTCAATAATTTCTTAAATCTTTTCTGAATTCCACCTTAAGCTTGTTGGAATCATCTAACGATTCTTCGAATCTACTTCACCACCACTTGATGATTAAAAGCTAAAAATTTGCCCACTTACCTATTTGAATACAACATTTATTTATAACCAAACCTAATCCTTTGATTGGTTCGATATCCGAAATCTTGACAAATGTTTGTTTCTTGAGAAATCACTAGTTGATAATCCACATTAATTGTGAGTATGTTTTGTTGTTGATGTTATTCTTCAAATATCGAGCATGTAACTTTGAGAAAAAGTTCGTTGTTCCACCTCACTGCCCCTTGTATTGTAGTCTTTTCAATACCATAGGAGTCGGGCTGTGACAGGAACAAGGGAATATAGATTGAAAGCGATAACAAATGATAACATGCTTTCAATTTTAACTTAAAGGAAGACGAACAATGATTAAAACCTCAAGTGTTGGAATTGGAATAGTAAACCATCACCAAGTCAGATCAAATATAAAAGCGAATAAAAATAAGTTTCGAGCATCATGCTCATTGTATCGACACCAAAACGTGCATACGCTTGGAAAATTACTAACTTTAACAACAACTCGAAATAGTCATCATTAACTATTTATTTTCACTCAACTTTTTATTAATTAACTAAAAACTCGATTTTCATTCGAAAATCGATAACATTCTAGTTTTAGCTCGTATTCAAAAACTTCGAAAAGAAACTCTAATTATTTTATCGACATCTTCATCATCGATTAATCATTTTAATCAAATCTAACATATAACTTCTGAAATCATCAACCTCATTCATCACTTCCACTTTGAATTTTAATATTAAATTTTCCTAAAAATTCATTTCTTTAAATTTTCTTATTCTAACATCTTTAAATCATCAAATCTTCATCATTTAAGCATCTATCATCAAAATATCATCAAGAACATCAAGAACATCATGAAGAATATCAAGAACATCAATAACCTCAAGAACATCATCCATTTATATCTTCTTTTTTTTCAGTACTTAAAAAAATAATAACCAAAATTTCTTCTTTTTATTTTCTTCAATTTCTATCATCATCTACCTCATTTCCAATCATAAAAACAACTAACAACATTAACACTCAAATTCCTAAATTTCCATCATCAATTTCGGTCCAAACATATATATATATAAGGAATTTTTTTTCTCAAATTTCACACACATAAACATACAAAGATCAAGAATACTATAATCAAAATCAAAATCAAAACTCTACCCTAAATACCAAACTTTTCGGCAATTTTAAGAGAGAGAGAGAGAGGTTTGATTTTTAGCTTCTAGTCTCATGGATTAAGGACTCTTAAGAACTTAAAATCATAACTAGAACAAAGGCTTTGATTTCTTTGAAGAAATGATCATTATGATCGATCAAAAGAGAGAAGGAACAAGGGGTTTACTTGAACTTGACGCTTTGATCGATCGGAAACTTGAAATCCATGCAACTCTAAGCTTTAAACAAGATTAAATCGAGCTCCATCATATACTCCATGGCTGCCGATTTTTGAAGGAAAAGGAAATGATTAGATCATAGTCTTGAATCGATTGCCACAACGAGAGGATCACAAATAGCTTAACGGATTAGTCGATGGATAAATGGAGGTGATCTTCGTGGAGTTCTTGAAGCTTGAAGCTTCAATGGAGTGCGTGTGTGTATGATTTCCGTGAGGGAGAGAGAGAGATGAGAGAGAGAGAGAGTTTTAGGGAGAGAATTAGAGAGAGATGATTAAAAGAGATGTTTAAGAGAAAGAGAGATAGAGAGCATGTGAGAGAGTGTGAGTGAATGAGATTAGGATAGGTTTATAAATTGAAATAGTTGCACCTGGTGATCAAAAACGAGATATAAATTTCGTCGGAAGAAAAAGTTATCCGGTGCAATCTATCCCTAATTTCTCATTAAACTCTCAAACGATTTGAAACTCACCACGACTCTTTCTCGACATCAGAATTCTCTCTACACCGTCCCAAACTTCGCCAAATAAATCAAGGAATTCAGAAATCAAGTTTTCAAATCAAAATTCCGAGAAACAAAGAAAAAGTCGGAATTCACTATTCATATTAGGATTTTCTGGTTATTTACTAATTTTTCTCTCAAAGGTTCTAAAATCATTTATAGACTCAAAAGACACTAATTAGACGAAATTCAGAAAAGTTCGATGAATAGTGATTACTCGAGAAAAGTTACTATTCATCCAAAAATGAAACTTCTCAGAAATTTCGGAAATTCAAACTCAGACTCAAACTCATATAATCATGCTCAGTCAAGTCATCACACACTCGATTCGGATAACCGAAATGAGAAAAATCACATAAGAGCACTCAAGGGCATTTTGGTAATTTCGAGAAAATTTATTTTCTCGGAAATTTTTGTCATATAAAAGCACACATTTAGGCACATAAACTCAATTACGGCAATTTTAAAGACTAGTAAAAGATCGGGGTATTACATCCTCACCCCCTTAAAAGAAATTTCGTCCCAAAATTTTCTAACCTTGAGAGAAAAGCTCGGAAAACTTTTCTTTCATCTTGTCTTCTAGTTCCCACGTAGCTTTTTCCAAATCATGGTGTCGCCACCTGATCTTAACCAACGGAATCGATGTCATTCTAAGTTTCTGAACCTTACGATCCAGTATCTCTTCGGGTCATTCCTCGTAACTCAAATCGGGCTGAAGAGTTTCATCTTCTTGGCGAATCACGTGCTTTGGATCGAACACGTACTTTCTTAATTGCGATACGTGAAACACGTTATGCGAATTTCCAAAACTTGGCAGCAAAGTTAACCTATACGATATAGCTCCAATCCTTTCCAGGATTTCGTACGGTCCTATAAATCTAGGCTTTAGCTTTTCTTTGACTCCAAAATGATGCACTCCTCTTTAAGGGGGACACTTTCAAAAAGACCTTACTTCCTATCTCGAATTCTATCTCTGATCTTCGATTATCGGCGTACGACTTCTGTCGACTCTGAGCTTCTTTGATCTTCTCTCGAATCTGATGAACAGATTCTATCATTTCCTCAATTGCCTCGGGTCCTAGTACCTTTCTCTCGCCTACTTCGTCCCAATAGAGCGGAGATCTACACTTCTTTCCATACAAAGCTTCATATAGGGCCATTCCAATCGTATTCTGGTAACTGTTGTTGTACGCAAACTCGACCAACGGTAAAATTTTCTCCCAATTATCTCCTTTATCTAGCACCACAGCTCTCCACATATCTTCCAAAATTTGAATTGTTCTTTGTGACTGACCATCCGTCTGAGGGTGGTAAGCTGTACTGAATTGCAATTTCGTCCCTAGTTCATTTTGAAAACTTTCCCAAAAATGGGTGGTAAACTTGGAATCTCTATCAAATGTAATCGAATGTGGGACTCCATGTAGTCGAACAATCTCTTTAACGTAAATCTATGCCAGATTATGTGATCCATAGGTGATAGGAATAGGTATAAAATGAGCGGATTTCGTCAGCCTATCCACAATCACCCAGATGGCTGTATTTCCTTTCTTCGTCTTTGGCAAACCCGTCACAAAATACATATTAATATCATCCCACTTCCATTTCCAAACTGGTAACGGTTGCAAGTGTCCATAGGGTCTCTGATGCAACATGCCAAACATCGTTCTACGTACAAGGCCACATCCTTTTTCATTCCTTCCCACCAGAATTGTTGCTTTATGTCTTGGTACATCTTTGTACTGCCAGGATGGGCGGTATATGGAGTATCATGGGCCTCACTCATAATCTCGTTCTTTAGTTCTTCATCATTTGGCACACAAATTCTACCACGGAACAACAAGGCATTGTCATTCGATTCACTGAAATTTTCAACTCCTTCCTTTTTTATTTTAAGCCTTAAATTCTCCAACTTCTCGTCCTTTCTTTAACTGTCTATGATATAAGATCTCAAATCGGGCTCTATTACTAATGAAGTAATCACTTGTTCTGTCGTCTTTGGAGGTTGAACTATTTCGATTCTTATTTTCCCAAACTCTTCAATTAACTCTTTCTCATCAGATAGGAGAAATCCTACTTCCACACTTTCCTTTCTGCTCAGCGCATCAGCTACAACATTGGCTTTTCCAGGGTGATAAGAAATTTTGCAATCATAATCTTTCACCAATTCAAGCCATCGTCGTTGCCTCATATCCAACTCCTTCTATTCGAAGAAATACTTCAGACTTTTATGATCCAAAAAGATCTCACACTTAGCTCCATAGAGATGATGACTCCAAATCTTTAAAGCGTGTACTACTGCTGCCAACTCTAAATCGTGTGTCGGATACTTCTTCTCATGAGGCTTTAGCTGTCTTGAAGCATAAGCTATCCCTCTTCCATTCTGCATCAACACACATCCCAATCCTTTGGATGATGCATCGGTAAACAAAGTATAGTCCTTTCCTGCTTCAGGAAGGGCTAATACTGGGGTTGTCGTCAGTCTCGTCTTGAGTTCTTGGAAACCTTGCTCACATTCCTCCGTCCACTTAAACTTTGACTCCTTCTTCAACAGACTCGTCATCGGCTTTGCTATTTTAGAAAATCCTTCTATAAATCTCCGGTAGTAACCTGCCAAACTGAGAAAACTACGGACTTCATGTATTGATGTAGGTGATTTCCACTCCTGCATTGCTTGAACTTTAGCCGGGTCTACTTTGATTCCTTCGGATGAAACAACGTGTCCTAGAAAATTAACCTCCTTCAACCAGAATTCACACTTGTTGAATTTGGCATACAACTTTTCTGATCTTAACCTTTCCAATACAATTCTGAGATGCTTCTCATGCTCTGCTTCATTCCTTGAATACACCAAGATATCGTCAATGAATACTATCACGAATTTGTCCAAGAATTCATGAAAAACTCGGTTCATTAAATCCATGAACACTGTTGGGGCATTTGTCAATCCAAAGGGCATTACAACGAACTCGTAATGACCATATCTTGTTCTGAACGCAGTCTTTGGAATATCCTCTTGTTTTATCTTCAGTTAGTGATATCCGGACCTTAGGTCGACCTTGGAGAAAACACTGACTCCTTTCAAATGGTCGAATAAGTCATCTATTCTTAGCAAAGGATACTTATTCTTGAGTGTTATCTTATTGAGCTCTATGTAATCAATACACATCCACAAACTACCATTCTTCTTCTTCACAAATAGGATCGGTGCTCCCCAAGAGGAAACACTTGGTCGAATATAATCCAAATCCAACAATTCTTGCAATTGAATCTTTAATTCTTAGAGTTCTTTCGGAGCTATTCTGTACGGGGCTTTCGAAATCAGGGCTGATCCAGGCTCAAGATCAATCGTAAACTCCAATTGTCTGTTAGGTGGTAATACTAGCAGAACTTCTGGAAATACGTCCTTGAATTCTTTCACAACATCTACATCATCCACTCTTAACTCTTGCTCTTCATTTTTATTCAGATAAATCAAATACACTTGCGTATCCTTCCTCTTCATCAACTTATTAGCTTTAATGGCTGAGATGATTGGCATACTCCTTCTTGTCCTTTTTTCAACTCTGTGAACTATGGTCGACTCTTCACCAGGAGACTGAAATGAAATTTGCCTCTGGTCACATCGGATTGTTGCAAAATTCTCGGTTAACCAATCCATTCCCAAAATTATATCTATGTCCCACATCTGGATTAGATTCAGGGATTTCGCGGATAACGAACGATTTCCGAACTCAAATTACAGATTCAAGCAAACACGCGATACTAACGCGGACTTACCTAAAGGTGTCGAAACTCGAAGCTCTTGATTTGACTCTTCTACATCTAATCCAAGGGTTTCTACACATGCACTAGCTATAAACAAATAAGATGCACCAGTATCAAACAAAATGATAATGGGCACACCTTTAAGCTTTCCCATACCAGCGAGGTTTCCTTGGTCTTTGACTCCAGCCTTCTGTTCGATTGCAAACACTCTCTGGTAGTGCGGCGGCTCTTGTTGAGGGGGCTGCTGCTTCTGCGGCTGCGACTGGCATTGACCCTAGGGTTTCTTTCACTGCGAGGCTCCTTGGAGGGCTCTCATCTATGAAGACGAGTATGGGTTCGGTCTTCCACCACCCGATCCTTGCTGTTTACTTGGGCACTGGTTCGAGAAATGACCAAGTTGACCACAAGTGTAACAGATGTTGCTACCTGCCTTGCAGATACCTTGATGCATCTTCCCACATTTCACACAAGGGGGGAGTCCTAAGGGTCCATAAGATGCACTGCTCTGGTTGCTATGCGGGGGTTTCTCTTTGTGAGCTTGCTGATGCTGCTGCTATCCTCTTCCTTGCCACGACTTCTTACTTGATTGGCTTCCACCACTCCACTTTCATTTTGTTTTGATATTCAAGCCATGCTGGGGAGGTTGAGGGTTAACAGCTATCATCGTCTGGTTCTAGAATTGAAGAGTCCCTGAAGATTGTACTCCTCTCTCATACTGCATTGCTAACTCCATGTCGAGGGCTCGGTTGAGGGCTTCATCATAAGTCAAACCACTCTAACTTGCAAGAACCACACGAATGTCCTATCTTAGACCTGCTCCGAATAACTCGCATATCTTCTAGTCGGTATCAACTTTGTCGGGCGCAAAGCGAGCTAACTCACAAAATTCTCGATCGTATTCTGCCACGGTCTTCTTTCCTTGTCTGAAGTTCGCGAATTCATTTGCTTTCTGTTTTCGATAACTTCTGGGTACGTACTTCTCATGCAAAGCTTCCTTGAATTGTTCCTACGTCAGATTTTCACGTTTTTCGGGAGTATACATCCTTTGTCTGGCTTGCCACTAGTAATCGGCAGATCCTTTGAGCTGGTACGTCATGCACTCGAGACGTTCACGATCTCCACAACGAAGAAACCTGAAAATTCGTTCGAGAGAACAAATCCAGTCCTTAGCTTCTGCTGGACTGCCTTTACCGTCAAAAGTTGGCAGATTTTGTCGAAGAAAAAGTTCTTCGACTCGTCGTTCGATTTGAAGAGGCGGAGTTTGATCGCGTTGCTTCTCTTCATTATTGTTTTGCTCAGCTCGCACATTTCTTCTTCTTGGCGGCATTCTAAATAGAAATGCTATCGATTAGGAAAAAATTCTTGGAAGATTTTCCGCAAAATGACATGTTTCTCGACTTATTGAAAATTTTCCTCTCGCGAAGAATATGATTCTCATTCGATACTTATCAGGTACGCAAGGAAGGCATATAGTAACTTAAATGAATCATTTGCATATTTTCTCAATAATTACTTCAATCTCAGATAATCACAAAATATCTTACTTAAAATATTTCTCATGCAATCATACAAACACAAAATAATAATTCATTTCAAGGTTCACATCTCGATCAACTCATAAACAATTAACTCAACTCTCTCTTTTCTTCACTTACTCGTTTCTCTTAATCAGATCATTCTTCAAATAAACTGAAGACTCAAGGTTGATTTTAATTGCCTAACGTCTTCTCTTTCATATCACCCGAATGATAGCCTCTTTGGAGGACTTATAACAAAATAAGGGATAAATATTCACAAAAGAAAATTTCCCTATATGTCTACAAGACGTTTTATACCTCAAATCGAACTAACACGAGCTACTACTTCGCGTCCGATCCTACAAACTAAACAAGCATCGAGTTATATATATACATTACTGCAGAAAATAAAAGAATTCAACTCTTAAACAGAAAAGTAAATATTGTTCGAGACTTCCAAAACTTCCTTGAACTAAACCTAAGCACAGGAACTGTCATCACTCGGATCGTCACCTCCTTCCTGCTCCTCGGGGTCCTCTTCGAGATCCTCCTCCTCTGGATCCTCCTCGGGATCCTCCTCTGGATCTTCCTCTGGACCCTCCTCTTCCTCTTCATCACCCTGCCCCTCCACTGGAACTAAACTCTCGAGAAAGTCACTGTAGGTATGCCTGGGAACTTCCCACAGGTTCGACATGTCGTCAGTCTGCTCGTGCTCAAATCGAACATTGACGTCCTCCAACTCTAACTCATCCCAAGGGGGCATCTCGGGGTCACTCTCCTCACGTTGAAAGTATGCTGCCACATCGACTATACGGTCAAGCTCTAGCTCACGTCTCTGGTCGGGCCTCACTGCCGGGGTTGAAGAAGACGAATACGGAACGGAGAAGTGATCACTCGGCAAAGCCTGGAGGTATCTGCTGCCTACTGTAGCATCAGCTGCCAGATCTTCGAAGAACTCGTCGTCATCACTATCATCGGCACGGGTCGGCCAAGAAGGCTCAGCTAAAGGCTGAACTGGAGAGGGAGTAGGGTCTCGGTGCATAAACTCCTCAAGCTGATCGTGCGAAGGCGGCAAGACTCTTATAGGGTTGTAAAAACCGTTTGGTTGCGTGGCGATCGAGCTAGATGAAGAAAAGGGCTCGTACGAGCAAATAGGAAGCACGCCTCCCGAATACGGGTAGTCCTGATAGGTAGCTCTGGGCTCTGGGGCTTCCGGCTCGGAACGAGGCTGAGAAGGGACACGGAGCGGGGCCGGTCCGTCCTGAGGCAGAGGCGGGGGATCGAGGGCAAAACCATTCGGCTGAGCAGGGAGGTCGACGTCGAAAGGTCCTGGAGGCGGGGCACCGTACTAAATAAACTGCCTAGAGATAGTAGCAATAAACGCATTGCAGTCGCCGTAGAGGTAGTCACCAAGGTAATCGTATCCGAGAAACTTGGGCATAAGTGACGCTGCCCAATCACACCACTCATGAGGTAGGGCATGAATCAGATGAATCATACCATCCAACGTGCCCACATCCATGTACTTGACTTTCTCTCAAATCTTGTGATAACGAGCTAACAATTTAGCGATAGTCTCGTGATACATCTTCCAAACATGCAGATATTCCTGCATCCACTCTCGATCATCCATCCTATACGAGTTTAAACGAGTTAAGCACACTAAAACAGTTAATCAATCATGTTGAAATTTCATCCACCACATACTCGTTCTTGCTTTCCATATATATTTTATTGCTAAGGGTACTTGGCAATTCCATTTCACATAAACGTTTGCACAAACGTTCCATCCTTTTCGATTTCCACACAAAATACGGAATTATGGGAAGCACTATAAAGCAATCTAGTTATTCAAGCTCCTTACCAAGTTTTCATCTCTACTTAAGCACAATTATTAAACTGAATAACTCAAATAAAATTTTAAACTTGGAAAGCTCTTGAAAATAAAGCGTACCTGGTTGCCGGATGAGATGAGGAATGCTCGGTGTGTTACTGACTCAAACAAGTCTAGGAAATTAAATCTAGACTCAACTCACAAGATAGTTTAAGCTTAAGAGCAGACGAGCTGCTCTGATACCATTATGTCACAACCCGAATTTTAACGTATAAAGACGACTAAAATCCATTGGACAGTGAGGTAAAATCTCGGAATAAAACACAACTCAATCAAGGGATCATGCTCGGGAATAAGGAAATATAGATTGAAAGTGATAACAAATGATAACATGCTTTCAATCTTAACTTAAAGGAAGACGAGCAATGATTAAAAACTCAAGTGTCAGAATTGGAATAGTAAACCATCACCAAGTCAGATCAAATATAAAAGCGAATAAAAATAAGTTTCGAGCATCATGCTCATTGTATCGACACCAAATATCAGAGTGTAAGTTTAACAAACAAATAGACATTGTTTTGCAGCGGAATATACTCTCAAGTCCCACAATTACATACATGAAGATATGCAATTGCAAGCTTAAACTCCAAAAGAAGACTCGACTTATTCAAATAAACACACTGTCGAGCACCGTCCGCCATCTCCATCCAGCTAACCTGCACATTTAGAAATACATGCAGGGCTGAGTACTTCGTACCCAGTGAACACATGCCAAAATAATTTAAACTTTGCTCGACTAGAGCTATATAATTGAACTTGCCTTGCCATTGCATCACAAGTGTTAGTACAATTTAAAACTTTTACTAGTGCATGAAAAAATCATTTTCTTTTCTTGAAACGACTGCACAGTCAATATAGATAATAGGTATAAATCAATCTACCACATAATCTCATGTGTCGAGAAGTAGGCCTCCTTCTCAAACATTGTAACTGGCCTAACCGAAGTAAGGCTCACAGTCACGTCAATCAAATAACAACACGCGTGTCCCTATCTCACACAGGATATTAAAAGCTCAAGTAGATGATTAAACATACCTAAAGTACTCAGATAAAATGGCAAGTCAATTAACTTTAAAACTCACATAATATGATAATAGTAATCACATTCATCATTTGATTTTTGGTTAAAAAGCCTACCTAACTGTTTAGGGTTCGGTCGGGTAGCTGCTTCCTTCTTCCTCGTCTACTTCTCTACTCCGCTCGTTCCTTCAAGAATAACATCTTATAAGGATGAGTCTACTTTTCTAAAAATAGAAACGAGTTCTAACGCTCGGCTGAAGGACTTCTACTCGACTCGGGTTTTTCTTTAACTTTTCTCGACTTATCTAACTCGATCTTTCTCGGTTTCTACCCAAGTACTAGACCAGCAGACCTTCTGTCACAGCTCGATTTCTAATGTATTAAAACGACTAGAAAACAAGGGGCAATGAGGTAGAACAACGAACTTTTACTTAAAGAAACATGCTCGATAATTGAAGAATAACATCATCAATCAAACTTGCTCACAAATAAAGTGGATTTTCAATTAATGATTTCTCAAGAAACGAACATTTGTCAAGATTTTAGATATCGATTCAATTAAAGGATCAAGTTTGGTTATCAATAAATGTTGCATTCAAAAAGTAAGTGGGCCAACTTTTAACTTTTAATCATCAAGTGGAGGTGAAGTAGATTTGAAGAATCGTTAGATGATTCCTACAAGTTTTAAGTGGAATTCAGAAAGGATTTAAGAAATTCTTGAACTCACGGGCTCTTTCATCATTAGGAATCGAGCATGCAAGACGAGGTTATTTTAGAAATGATGAAAATGCAGCGGATTATGACCATCAACTCAAAATCCCAAGGTTATATGTATGAAGACATATAACATCAAGCTTAAACATTTACTTAGGAAGTAGTTAGCAACAAATCACCCCAAGCACACCGCATCCTTCCTCATCCGAGCTAACCTGCACGTTTTAGAAATAACATGCAGGGCGTGAGTACTTCGTACTCAATGAACACATGCCAAAAACATTTGAAACTCTGCTCATTAGAGCTATATGATTAGACTTGCCTCTTTTGCTGCATCACAAGGGTTAAATATATAATCGTTTAAAAACAGTTTACCACTTTTCTGAAATCAACTGCAGTCATTTATACTTAGGTATGAATCAATCTACAACTTATCTTTCTGTGGTGTTGAGAAGTAGGCCTCCTCCTCGAACACCGTGACCGGCCCAACCGAAGCAAGGCTCATAGTCACTTTAACTAATGCATGCATTGTCCTGTATCTTACGTGACCTTTATCCTTTGCGTCCACAGGACCTTAATAACTTTAACACGTAGATGATTGCATACCAAAACATTTAGAACATTTAGGCAAGTCAATCAATTTGAAAAGCACACATCATACATAGATAGTACACGCATTCATCATTTAAGTTTCGGTTTAAAAAGCCCACTTGTCATCTGGTGGTTTTGCTCGAAATACCTCGTTTCGTCTCGCTTCTTACTTTTGGGCTCCACTCGTTTCTTATTATCGAACTTCACTTGTTCCTTCAAGGTTAACATTCTTATAAGGACGAGTTCTATTTCTCGGAAACGATAAACAAGTTCTAACGCTAGACTGAAGGACTTCTACTTGACTCGGGTTTCCTTAATTTATCTCGGATTATCTAACTCGATCTTCTTCGGCTTCTTGATTCTATTCAAGTACTAAACCAACTGACTCTGAACTCAAGTACTTGACTTTAAAAATATCTAATTATTTTATTAATAAAATAATCCAAAAAGTACAAAAATTACTATTCACACTTTACGTCTCATTTTCTCGATTTCTCGAGTTAAACGAACTTAGAAAATTATGAAATTAATTCTCGGGTTCTAACATCTCAAATCATTCACAAACAAACTTTCAGTTCAAGAATCGAATGTTCACAAAGAGATAAACGATCGACTTCGATAATCATTTGGAAAAAGAAAAATTTTCCAAATAAAATATTCTAGAAAATTCTAAAAAATTAATTTAATTATATAATCATAATTATAAACTCGGTTAATCATTCAAGACTTGGTTATTGAATTATGCTATCTCGACTCTGCTCAGTTTCTAGAAAATATAAATTATTAAATTTTTATGAAATTAATTTCATTCGCATTTTATAATTTAACTTTAATCATTTAATAGGAAATTGAAACCAAAATTAACTTTATTAAATAAAGTTTTCATCTTTTTCTCGTAAAACGTGCCATTGCTCGGAAAACTTATTAACTCGATAAAACGATTCTAATGACGTCAAATTACTTTTAATTAACTCGATTATCCTTCTTATTTTTCATTTCCTTTACATTATTTCTCATTTCTTTTTATTTAAATTCGATTTTCCATTAACGATCTCGATTCTCAACAACTTCTTCGTCTTAACTCGAATTCAAAAACTTCGAGAAGAAACTCTAATTGTTTTCACTTCATCTTCATCATCAATTCTTCACATTCATCAAATCTAATTTGAATCTTCAAGAACTATCAACTTTGATCGTCACTTTTAATTTGAATTTAATTAATACAAATTTCTAAAAATTCATTAAAATTTTATTTTTCTTTTTATTTTAACACTTTAATTCTATCAAATCATACATCATCTATCCATATATCATCAAAATATCATCTTTTTATCAAGAATATAATCAAGAACATCAAGAACATCTCAAGAACATCATCTTCTTCATCCTTACAAAATTTTCGGTTCTAAAAAAAAATAACAATTAATTTCTTTCTTCCTTTTCTTTATTTCTTATTATCATTTATCTCAATTTCCATCTCAAATCCATCCAAGAACATCAACACACAAAACTTTAAATTTCCTTCAAAATTTTCGGTCCACTCCCATATATATACTTCATCATTTTTCTCATTCAATCACATATATAGAAACTCTTAGATCATGATCTTGAACACAAATCCATCATCAAACTCAAACTAAGAACATCAACATAAAAATACCTATTTTAACTCAAAATTTTCGGTACTCTCATTATATATATATATATATATATATATATATATATCAATTTTTCTCTTTCAATCATCACTACACTTATATACTCACAAAGGATCATGAACACCATAATAAAAAATCAAAACTCTACCCTTAAGCATTATTATCGGCAGATTTTATAGGGGAGAAGAAATCGATTTTTAACTCCTATTTTCTTGCATAAAAATTACTCATAAGATCAAAGATCAAAGCTAGAAAGAGAGGCTTCGATTCCCTTGCTCAAAAGATCATTTTGATCGAACTATAAAGAGAAGATAGTAGAGGATTTCTTAAGTTCTAATCACTAGGATCAAGAAAGAATCAAAGAACTTACTACTCTTGAAAGGTTGATCAATCAAAGGGCTTCAATCCACATGATTCTAAGCTACGAATCAAGCTAAAAATCGAGCTCCTTCTTTAGGCACAAGGCTGCCGGAAAATGAAAGTGAGAAAGGAGGATGAATTCTAGTCTTAAATCGATCACAAGAATGAGAGGATTTTGAATACCTTAACGATCAAGTCATTAGATGCTCGGATGTGATCTTCTTGAAGATTGAAAGCTTGAAACTCAAGCTCTAATGGAGGAGAGAGAAATAGTGTGTGTGGGTGTGTTCATAGCCGTGAGTAAGAGAGATGAGAGAGATTGGTGGAAGAGAGATAAGAGAGAATCTTATAGAGATTTTTCAAGATAGGAATGAATAGGAAAGAAAAATAATTAAGAGAGATAATGAGAGAGAGTATAATGTCGGCAAGATTTATTAGAGAGAGTCATAAGGAATCTTGGAAATTTTAGTTGCACCCGGTGATAAAAAACGTGATATAATTTTCTCCGGAAGAAAAAGTTATTCGGTGCAATTTAACCTTAATTTCTCATTAAACTCTCAAACAATTTAAAACTCACCACCACTCTTTCTCGACATCAGAATTCTCTCTACTTCGTCTCTAACATCACCAAATAAATCAAGGATACTAGGAATCTAAGTTTCGGATCAAAATTCCGAATAACAAAGAAAACGTAGAAAGTTACTATTCATATTCGTTCTTTCAAAGAAATAAAATTTAAACTCGATTCAAACAAACTCAGAAAATTGTCAAACATGCACCAATGGTCTTAGAATAAACTCTAGATTCAAAATATACTAATTTGACGAAATTCGGAAACAATTGATGAATAGTGAATTCTCGTCGTCGGTTACTATTCACTGAAAAATAAATTTTCTTAGAACTTTCTGAAATTCGAACTCAAACTCAAACTCGCATAATCATGCTCAATCAATTCATCTCACATTACATTCGGATAACCGAAACAAGAGAAATCGCGTGACGACACTCAAGGGCATTTTGGTAATTTTGCAAGAAAATTTATTTTCCTTAAAAACTTTATCACCAAGGGCACACATTTAAGCTCATAAACTCAGTTAAGACGAATTTAAAGACTCATAAAAGATCGGGGTATTACACCTTCAGACTCGGGAACCTAACTCGATAACATCAAACAAATTAAACTTAAGCAATTCACGAAAAACAAGAAATCACTATTCACATCACGTTTTTTGTCTTTTCTCGATTTCTCGAGTCAGACGAACTCAGAAAATTACGAAATTAATTCTCAAGTCCTAAAATCACAAATCATTCACATACAGACTTTCACATCAAGAATCGGACATTCACAGCTAGGTAAACGATCGACTTCGATAAATAGATGGAAATTTTGTTTTTCAAATTTAATATAATATTCTAGAAATATCTAGAGAATAATATTATTATTTAATCATAATTAGAAATTCGGTTATTCAAGACTCGGTTATTCATTCAAAATTCTCGACTCTGCTCGGTTTCTAGAAAATATTAATTATTAAACTTAAATTTTAATTTTAATGATATTAAATTCATTTCTTTATAAATAATAAAAAAAATTATTATTGAATCGGAATTAGAAATTCGTAACAAATTTTACGAAATAAGGTTCTTCGTCCTTTTTCTCGTAAAACGTGTAATACTCCAGAATTTTCGTACTGACTTAAAATTTTAAAGTTAACAATAAAAATGGCTTCGCACGCCTAAGTTCATAAAATTTAATTCTAAAACTAATGGTGAAATCCGTTTCCGAAAATAAATTACGGAAGTCAGTTAGATGACTACTGTATTTAGGGTTATCGCGTATGAAAACTTCTTAGTTCTAGAACTCAGAACGGAAAACCGTCTGATTTTTACATTCACGAAATCGCGATACGAACTCACCCGAGAAAGTTCGTTTTTTTATTTTCCGGACGAAACTCGGACTGTGACGTCCCGAGTTTTTGTCGAAAATTAGATTTTAAATATTACTTTCCGAATAAGTTAAATATGTCGAAATTTATGGTAGAATCGGAATTTGACGATAATGTGCCGAGATACATTTTTCGTGTTTCGATTTTCGTAACGTCGTATCGCGCCGGAAAAAACGCGATTTAGAAAAAAAGGGTGTGTCTTGGCCGACCTCCACCCCTCTAATACACTAAAGTAATTTCATTTTTATATAGTATAACTTTACACCTAAGTATCTAATATTGTTCTAATCATTTTATAATAGCCACCTAAGGTAAATACTATTACATTAGTTGTTAGTCATCCCCCCCCCCAACACCACATCATTGCCGCCACCACCATAATCATCCATCCTCTCCTTTTTCATTTTCACCATTGATAGATCTTCAAGCTTTTGCCTAAGGAAATCTTCACAAGTCATTAATCTTCCATCGAATTTCAATACTTCTTTCATTAATTGTCAAGGTATTTATCTCCTCTTCATTTCTATCCATTTCAAATTCATTTCTTTCCATTTACAAGTTGGACCGATTTTGATGATGATGTAGATAGATGTTTTGATCTTTAATTCATGTTATGGATATGTTAGTAATAGATATTCTAGGGTTAAAAGTAAAAGAAAATCAATAACCCTAATTTTACATAGAAACCGATTTTAGGGGTTATAGGTTAGGATGATTTAATTAGTAAATTGATGGTATAATTAGACTAAGGAGTAGTTTAATTGGTAAATTAAACAAAAAGGAATGAAAAGCCCTAAGTTCTAATGAATGCCGATTTTTAGGCTAGGGTTTGAAGATGGATTCTTCAATTATGTTGTAGTAGTATTGATATTGGTTAATAATAGATGTAGTAGTAGTAGTAGTAGAATTGTTATAATGAGATTAATTGATGAAGAAATCCACCTTCCCAAATATTATGTCAATACCGATTTTGGTGAAGAAATAGGGGTTTATGTAGTTTGATCTTTAATTGATGAAATGATGATAGATTATAGATCCTATTGATAATAGTTGATGATAGAAATTAATTGGATTAATTCTAAAATTATAATGGAAATTATAAGAGACAAAGAATCCTAAATAAGTGGAGAATAGTTGATGATATAAGGTAATGATATACGTAGTAATGATCCTCGTAAGATGTTGATTAATGTTGTAGAAAATGAATGAATTCCGATAACTTTGGAAAATTTGTAAGAGACGAACTAGTGAACATAAGTAATAATCGAGAAGTAGAGTAAGGTTTCTAACTAGATAATAATGATTATAATGGACTAAGGCACGACTTTGTAGTTGACGAAATGAGCATTCGGATTGTTAAATAACGAGTTGTAGTTATAATCGAGAACTAGAAACGAGAAATGTTAACTTGTTTTGGTATAGTACTTGGTAGTTTGGAAAGTCGATGTTTAGAACGTCGTGCTATTGGACGAACGGCGGAAAGGAGTCCTTCACGTACGGGAGTACGTGTTGACTGCCTTGAAGTGCTAAAATCGTGAAAATGTAGGTCTGATAACATAGAACGAACTTAGGAAGTTATACGTCGATTCTATCAAGCAACTAGGGTTAGCCGCGGCAGTTTTGCGACCCTTCCCGGAAACTGTAATATCTCTTAGCTCGTTTATCGGATTTGAGATCCGTAAAATGGAGAGTAATGTAGACACTCCAAGCTTTCTAACGGTACAGAGTACGTCCCGTGTTTCCAATTGCTCTGTTCTGGGCAGTCCCCAGAACTACTGCATTGCACAGTGAATTTTCAGGATTTGATTTCCTAAGTTGTTTTCATCGCAACTTAGTTTCTTTTGATCATTTAAGCCGTAATAAGTTAACGACTATCTTTTCTACTGACCTAAGAGTCGAGTATGAAACCTTTCGAGTTCTAAACGAGATTTGTTCGAGTCTCGTTCCCGTTTAAACTAAAAAGAAACTAGTAGCGTGCAAATGCCTAAAGAAACAAAACGACTAAAACCTAATTCGAATTTCCATGTTCGATTATCTTTTATGACCGAATTTAAAGTGTGATTATTTTACGATGAAGGAGGAAGCCAGCATTAAGGAAAGGACGGAAGAACAGAAGAACGGAAACCTGTTTAGTAGTTCTGTATCATCGAGGTGGGCTTTTATATATAAAACAAAACGAGCAATGCTCGAAAACCTTTCTTTATCGCTTTGATATCCGTGTTTTCAAAGTGATAATTATGGCATGAACTGTTTTATGTTTTATGTGAGTTCTCTTGTACCTATCTGAGTTAACATTCGTGTTTTCCAGAATTTATGAGTTAACCGCTAGGATGTTAACTATCGATCGGCTTTGAGTTAGCTATATGCTTTCCAAGGTTTGTGCACTTTGTAGCCTGTGGTGTATGTGGTATTTTGTTGAGGGGTAACCAGCCACGGTGAATGAGAATTGGTCAAGATTTGAACGTAACATCTATGAAAAGTGCTTGATCAAGCCAAATTACGAAAATGAGTCAGAAAATGTTTTAGTAGACACGGGCTATTTTTAATAAAACCCCGATGTGCTAGAAATTATGAAATACCAGATTATCTATACTTATGTTTATGTTTTCGGCAACGTGCCCACTAAGTGCTTTCGTACTTAGCCCTGCATATGTTTTCTAAATGTGCAGGTTGAAGCGACGAGAGCGGCGGTGGTTGAAGTTGAGTTGAGTAGTTAGGAAGGCTTTAGCTTATGACCTACTTTCCGCTGCAAAACTCTAGACCTTTTTGATGTTATGTACATTTGGTGAATTATTGTAGTTTAAGTCTGTAATCTTTAACTTAGATGCTTTCGAGTACTTTCTGTCGAGTAATCCTTCGTGATTAACTCTTCCTTTTTAATAGTAAAGTCTTGTTCATTGAATGTATGATGTCTTTTATGTATGTTTAATTAGTCAGTCCCCTTCTTGCCCGCTTCTTTAATCCAATCCCAGTCGCACCCCGGCTTCTGTCGTCCCTCGGGATTTGGGGTTGTGACAAAACGTGCATACGCTCGGAAAATCACTAACTTTAACAAAAACTCAAAATAGTCATCATTAACTATTTATTTAATTATTTTCACTCAACCTTTTATTAATTAACTAAAAAGTTTATTTTCATTCGAAAATCGATAACGTTCTCGTTTTAGCTCGGATTCAAAAACTTCGAAAATAAACTCTAATTATTTTATCGACATCTTCATCATCGATTCATCATTTTAATCAAACCTAACATACAACTTCTAAAATCATCAACCTCATTCATCACTTCCACTTTGAATATTAATATTAAAAATTCCTAAAAATTCATTTTTTTAAATTTTCTTATTCTAACATCTTTAAATCATCAAATCTTCATCATTTAAGCATCTTTTATCAAAATATCATCAAGAACATCAATAACATCATGAAGAACATCAAGAATCTCAAGAACATCATCCATTTAAATCTTTTTCTTTTTTTCGGTACTTAAAAAAAATAATAACAAAAATTTCTTCATTTTATTTTCTTCAATTCCTATCATCATCTACCTCATTTCCCATCATAAAAACAACTCGCAACATTAACACTCAAATTCTTAAATTTCCCATCATCAATTTCGGTCCAAACATATAAGGAATTTTTTCTCAAATTTCACACACATAAACATACAAAGATCAAGAACACTAAAATCAAAAATCAAACTAAAAAATCTACCTTAAATCCCAAAAATTTTGGCAATTTCAAGAGAGAGAGGGGTCTGATTTTTAGCTTCTTATTTCATGGATCAAAGACTCTCAAGAACTCAAAATCATAACTAGAACAAAGGCTTTGATTTCCTTGAAGAAATGATCATTATGATTGATTAAAAGAGAGAAGGAACAAGGGGTTTACTTGAACTTGAGCTTTGATCGATCGGAGATTTGAAATCCACGCAACTTTAAGCTTTAAACAAGATAAAATCGAGCTTCAACATATACTCCATGTCTGTCGATTTTTGAAGGAAAAGGAAATGATTAGATCCTAATCTTGAATCGATCACCACAACAAGACGAACACAAATATCTTAACGGATTAGTCGATGGATAAATGGAGGTGATCTTCTTGAAGTTCTTGAAGCTTGAAGCTTGAAGCTTCAATGGAGTGTGTGTGTGTGTGTGATTTCTGTGTGAGAGAGAGAGAGATGAGAGAGAGAGAGAGTTATAGGGAAAGAATTAGAGAGAGAGAGAGATGATTAAAAGAGATGTTTAAGAGAGAGAGAGAGAGAGCGTGTGAGAGAGTGTGGGTGAATGAGAGTAGGATAGGTTTATAAATTTAAATAGTTGCACCCGGTGATAAAAAACGCGATATAAATTTCACCGGAAGAAAAAGTTATCCGGTGCAATCTATCCCTAATTTCTCATTAAACTCTCAAACGATTTGAAACTCACCACGACTCTTTCTTGACATCAAAATTCTCTCTACTCCATCCCAAACTTTGCCAAATAAATCAAGGAATCCAGAAATCAAGTTTTCAAATCAAAATTCTGAGAAACGAAGAAAAAGTCGGAATTCACTATTCATATTAGGGTTTTCTGGTCCTTTACTAATTTTTCTCTCAGACACTTTCTGACGATTCTGAAACTTATCTTAAAGCTTCTAAAATCATTTATAGACTCAAAAGACACTAATTAGATGAGATTCAGAAAAGTTCGATGAATAGTGATTACTCGAGAAAAGTTACTATTCATCCAAAAACGAAACTTCTCAAAAATTTCTGAAATTCAAACTCAGACTCAAACTCATATAATCATGCTCAGTCAAGTCATCACACACTTGATTCGGATAATCGAAATGAGAAAAATCACATAAGAGCACTCAAGGTCATTTTGGTAATTTCACGAGAAAATTTCTTTTCTCGGAAATTTTTGTCACATAAAAGCACACATTTAGGCACATAAACTCAATTAAGGCGATTTTAAAGACTAATAAAAGATCGGGGTATTACATAAGGTACATCTTTCTTTGATCCTACGTAGCCAAATATGCCTGCCCTGAACAAGATACCCCTTGTTAGCCCAGATTGTGCCTTAAAATTCACTTGAATTAATCAGATAAAAAGCCTAGAGAGTTTTATGGTCATTATATGAGGCTTAAGATCACCAAAGAGATTCAAGAAAGGGCTAAGGGCAGAGAGAAAAGAAGAAAAACTACCCTAGAGCTCAAGGCATAGAAATTCTAAAATCCATATAAGGGTGGTTACATAAAAAAGAGAGGAAGAAAAGAAAGAAATAAAAGAGAAGCAGGTGTTATGCTAAAGGCCGAAAGCAATGAGTCTAGAAGAAAAACAAGATCCCGGAGACCTCAACAAAGCCTATAATGACCTTTGCCAACTCCTAAATGATCTCACCTGCCTAAAGCCCCATTACAACCTACTAAGTCTTATTGATAATCTGAAAGCACCCTAGTTTTTAATGAATGGAGAATTGTGAGCCAGTAGACAAGCCTATAGCATGGTCAATATTGAGAATATTATGAGCATAAACAATTAACTATGCATACACGAGAGGTGCTGTGAGGGAGTGAATTTCATGCTGCATACCCAATTTTGACCTATTTGTTGGCCTTGATGAATGAACATGCTTTTGTATCTTTGTTTTCTATTTTATGATGATCTTGTTTTGTGTTTGTTTGTGTTTTTTCTTTTGTGTCTTTACTGAGGGTAAGTCTAAGTGCATACTTGAGGAAAAGTATGTATTAAAGTGTGTGGGTATGACGAGCCCTATTTCTATGCTCTTTTTAGTGTCTGCAGAGGTCTAGATCGAGTCCTTTTTTACTTTGTTTTGGGTCTTTTGTGTCTAGGAGGACACACTAGCTTGCAGGGCACCACATTCCTTCAAATGGGCACAATGGATTGGATTTAGGGCATAAAAGAGGAAGGAAAGCAGCAGGGAGCTAGAGGTCCTAAGGAGCTTGATGGTGATCACGATATGAGACGACAAAGTCACGACGACTCCGTGTGCTGAAAGTTAAAACTTTACCGAAAATGGAAAAAACAGCTTTGGCAGGGACCACAACATCTTCAACAGTAACCTCCAACAGCAGCAGCAGGGACGACCAATGGGAGAGGAGCAAGGACGAAGGACTGAAAGTGAGACTTCACCTGTTTCACCTGCCAAGGAACATGTCGAACTCAAACCCAATTAGGCAGCAAATTTGAAAGGCCAAAACCCCAACTACCACTTTAGAAGCCGCCCTATATAAGAGCCTCCTTCTCCAACATCATGTATATCGAAAAAGCCATCTCTTCATAGCGAATTTCTCTGCAACTTGGTTCTGTAAAAATAATACAACTCTTTACGTTTTCTGTTAAGACCTCTGTAAGGCAAATAACCATTTTCCGATTTATGCTAAGTATGTTTGTGTTTATCATTTATGTTGCTTGTTCTTTCATTTCCATGTTTAGCTAAGTTGTTTTTTCTTGGCTTGGTTGAGATGCGGTGAGATGTGAGTGTTGTGTGTGAGAGGTGAGGCCGAAAGCTCGCTGCAAAGCTGCTGGGTGTGTTCCAGACGTGTTGGGCTAGATTCCAAAGCGGTGGAGTCTTTACAACTCCTGCAGTGGCCAACGGAGGAGCAGCGGAGGTGAAATCCCTGACAATACTGGTGTAGGGTTAGGCATCAAGACTTATAGATTGTTTTGATGCGTCCGAGTTTTCGACGACAAACTCGGTGCTGTCAGCTACAATTGAGCTTTACAGTTGTCGAGCCATCGAACTGTAGAGTTAGAAAAAGTTTTGAAAAATCCTTACTGGTGTATCCCCCCTCCCCCCCCATACAAGAAGGAATGAGATGTCCATGATGCCAATCCTTCCAGTCGAAGTGTTTGATATATGGGGCATGGACTTTATGGGCTCTTTGCCTAGCTCTCGTGGAAATTCACTACGATGCCACGATCACTGCATTGTTCAAGAAGTATGGAGTTCACCATCGTGTATCTACTACTTACCATCCTCAAGCTAATGGCGGCAAGTTGTAACACTTTATTTTCTAATTAACTATAATCATATTTTACCAAGAAAATAAAGCAGCAGAAATTAGAACATGCAATTCAACTCACTAAATCCCTATGAAATTTTATCGAGATGCCTCAACTAAATAACATAAATTCATAGATATAATTAATCCAAACAAAAAGTATAACATATATATTAAGAAGCTAAAACAGTTGTTGAAGATTAAAGAAAACTTAACCACATTGATAGCCAGGCATGCTTTATACGACTTTAAAAAAAATGCTTTTACACTACTCCACCACTAATTAAAATAATAAATCATACAGTGCTAATGATATTATCGGATGTCTAATAAATTTATATTTAAACATTTTGTAGTTGCTAAAGTTATTAATTGATCATCTAGATTGATACAATAGATTACATAAATTAATTAACTTAAATTGAAACCTACCAACTGAAAGTAAACGAAGACAGACTTATACACAAGCAAACTATATTTATATAAACCATGCCATATCATTCTGTCCAAAAACTTAATGTTGTGTCTTAATGAAAATCAAACTATAATAATAGAGCAGTAGTCCAAACCAACTAAGAAGAGTGTTGTAAGAAATACCACAATCAAGAATAAACAGTCTCAAAGGATAAATACTATAACTTGTATCCCTATATCTTCCTGCCATTTTCTATAACCAATACGAGCTAATTATAAAATTATTCTAGGTTGGTTTTTATACACACGCTATATAATTGTCGATTTTCAAGAGAATTTCTTAGTGCAGAAACAAACGAAATACATCATATGACTAACATATTCATATTCAACCTTCCTCTTGTCGAAAAAGAATATTCTAAATAATCATATTTTAATAAAGTTCACAAAAGACTTATAGGAAAGAAAAGTATGTATATAAAATTTGAGGTGGGAATTATTTCAACTTGATTCTCGTACTAATAATAAAATATAAAAAAAAAAATCCTTGCAAAAGGATCATTCCTAACCATTTACTGAAAAGAAAACATACTAAATTCTACTTAGGAAAATTTGAAACTTTATTAACTCTAAGTTACAACTTGCTATCGCTTTCGTCTTCTTCGTTTGTTGCTCTTTCTCCTTAGGGATCGTAATCTTCCTCAACTTCCCCTTCTATGATCTGGTCTTGCTTCTTATTTCCATTAACATAAGTGCACTACATGTCAACTAGTACCATACTAAAATTATGGTAATCAACTCCAAGCCCACGGCTTTTCGTCAAACTTGATGATCTTTTCAATGAGTCGTATCCAATGGATCTCAGAGGAGCGGGCATGCGACTTATCAGATGAAAAACTGCAGACTCGGGACTTATTTTGTGTCCTATTAGTTCAAACTCAAAAAGGAGCTCATTAATTCTATCCACATGCTCGACAAACCCATATTCTTCGTTCCAATTGTAGCGCCCGTAATCTTCGCAAAATTTCTTGTACGCCTCAAATTTAGCTACCACCATATCACATCCATCACGCAGCTTCCTAATTTGATTCTCTAGGCTTATTTCGCTTTTAGTAGGAGTTTGACGCATCCTAGCCATCTTATGCGCATATATATATATTCTATTAAGAACAAATAGCAAACACCAGATAAAAATACTAAACATATTAAACATGAGTTGCAAAACTTGTTAACATATTTCACATATCTTTTCGTATAACTCACATAAGTGATTCATGAAGAAATAGCATAAATAATTCATGTAGCATAAAACATACCTTGGAGTCGAGGCAGCGCAGGGTCTCGGATGACTAGGCTCTTAATAATTTCATAATTAAATTTTTAAACTTCAAAGGAAGTCTACAAGAACGTAGACCTGCTCTGATACCAATAAATGTAACAGCCTATTTTCTAATTAACTATAATCATATTTTACCAAGACAATAAAGCAGCAGAAATTAGAACACGCAATTCAACTCACTAAATCCCTATGGAATTTTATCGAGATGCCTCAACTAAATAACATAAATTCATAGAGATAATTACTCCAAACAAAAAGTATAACATATATATTAAGAAGCTAAAACAGTTGTTGAAGATTAAAGAAAACTTAACCACATTGATAGCTGGCATGCTTTATAAGACTTTAAAAAAAATGCTTTTACACTACTGCACCACTAATTAAAATAATAAATCATACAGTATTAATGATATTATCGGATGTCTAATAAATTTATATTTAAACATTTTGTAGTTGCTAAAGTTATTAATTGATCATCTTGATTGATACAATAGATTACATAAATTAATTAACTTAAATTGAACCTACCAACTGAAAGTAAACGAAGGCAGACTTACACATAAGCAAACTATATTTATATAAACCATGCCATATCATTTTGTCCAAAATATAACTTAATGCCGGTAAATAAGATAATATGTCTTAATGAAAATCAAACTATAATAACAGAGCAGTAGTCCAAACCAGCTAAGAAGATTGTTGTACGAAATACCACAATCAAGAATAAACAGTCTCAAAAGATAAATACTATAACTTGTATCCCTATTATTTTAGGTAAACTAATTTACTAATTAACTCCTTGAATTCTCCATAGTCATTCTTGGCCTCTACGTCTGCTTCGGCTCCAAACATAAAAAGGGGTGAGTATATCGAAATACACTCAGTGAGAAAACATGCTATTATCCATATATATTTGAACGTATCAATAAATCATATCATCATAAACATGTAACTTGAACGTATAGGGTTCTATCCCTTTTACTTGTACGCGTAGGATTGTATCCCTTTAACGTAAACATATAGGGCCGTATCCCTATAACTTGAATATACGTATAGGGTTGTATCCCTTTAACGTAAACATATAGGGTTGTATCCCTTTAGCTTAAATATGAACACACGTTAATCAATCATGAAAAATAAACACGTAAAAACATACATAGATAATTATCAACGTGCATAAATTCTCTCACCTTAAAGTTAAACTTGACTTGCAGAAACTTGATGAATCTTTACTACGTATCTCTTCTCTAAAATCCTTAATTATATATTCTCGATCTAAAAATCGTGGGATCTTCTAAATCGCTAATCTACACCCCTATTTGTACTAGTAATGGGCATGTAAATTAGATAATTATCAATTTTACCGTAATTCATCACCTTAAAGATTTGGACGACAGAATGAGAGATAAGGCAAACTAAGGAGGATTATAAAATAATTTAATATATTTTCCTTACTCATTATATGCACTAATTTGAAAACGTGAGTCTACACTTTTCATAAGCCATAATAAAATAATTAAAAATAAGCGAATCAAAGATATACCCACTTTGTTTTATTTAAAAATAAAATATGATCTATTTATTTCAATACATTTAACTCAAGGACTACTATGGCCTTACGTCCATATTAATGAATTTTCTTTAATCCTTTCCTTTAGTTGAAAAATCTGGATATAAGGAGCTAAACCGCTATTATGATATAAAAATACTAGAATTTAGTATTTTCTCAAAAAATAAAATAAAATAAAATAAAAGATCCTAATCCTATAAGATTTGAGAACGAAATATAAAGTCATCTTTATCTTTTAACTCTTTTCTTTTCTTGTATTACAGAAATAGTAAAACTTTTAAAATAACCATAACTCTCGACATGTACATATAATATGAATATATATCAAGAAAAAACATTCTTTTGATTAGAATCCTATAAACTAAGAAAACTTTGTGAAATAAAGAAAAAATAAAGTTCTTAGTTTAAAGCTTTCGTCTAAATGATAATAACTTATCTAAAATATTTCCTCTCGATAAAATCATATTATGGCGCATAACTCAAATACTAAAGTCTAATTATCCTTGTAAAAATTCGGGATGTTACACAAGGTGAATTGTCTAACTGTATAATTAAGAGCATCTTGAGGACGATTGTGGGCACTGTGAGGAAGGATTGGAGCATACGCATTGATGATGCGTTATGGGTATATATGACTCCTTTTAAGACTCCATTTGGGATCTCCTTATCGCATGGTTTATGGAAAAAGATGTCATGTGCCATTGAGCTTGAGCATAAAGCTCGCTGGGCAGTAGCTCAATTGAATTTTGATTGGGATGAAGCGGGCAATGCGAGGAGACTTTAGATTCAAGAGTTGGAAGAAATTAGGCTCCAGGCTTATGATAATGTCAGTTTATACAAGGAGAGAATGAAGAAGACCCATGATATGTTGATTGGGCCTTTCGTGATAACTTCTCACACTTGGTGATGCTTTTCCATAAGCAGCTTCTTCATTCGAATTCTTTAGTTAGGATCGCTTCGACTGAAAAGTCGGGGCCACTTATGTCCTTTAGATCCATCTGCACACACGGAGACACAGACAGGAAATATGCAACAGTAATACACTAAGAATAATTTTCACACGGGGATCTTTTCATTTGACCACTAAAAAACTTCACAAGTCACAATTATGAAAGATAGACAATGGTCTTTTGAACCACTACTCTAATAACGCTTGATGTGTCTCGAAACAAGTTTTAGGTGTATGGGGGGAGGAATAAACCTATAAAATTTTCTTATTAAAATTTCTCTCAACTTGGAAAATTAGTTAGAGGCATTAACTTAGTCGTCTTTTCAAGTGACTAATTGGACAATAAGTCAGTTGACACTTGATGACTAAGTTGCGAGTGTAGTGTGAAAGTTGGTGGATTTTTCTTTAAACTCATTTTTGTGAAAAATTAATTAGTGCACGGGCAATATCAAATTGCCAAATTACTTGTGCCAGTTTTGATGTAAGTGTTTATGAGGTCAGTTCGATGTCAGTTAATAAATAAACATAATGTAAAGGCACAAGCTATTTAATGAGGTTAAGAGTGACGCTCCTACGTCCTCAATTGAGAGTCCACCCAACGAATCTAGTTCACCTTACGATGCAAATCTCAGCTTACTCGTGCTGGGAAAATGTATGCTTGGATTGCGGGTTCCAAGCAACCTACAACTGGATTACGGGTTTAAATATGACCTAGTGATTGGATTGCATGTTCCAATCAAACCTAACGTCTACATTGCGACTGCTAGACAACCTAAGTGACTGGGTTACAGGATTAGTCAATCCTAAACACAAGCACTAGAGTTTGTAAGTTTTTCCTACTAAGAATCTCGACTTACACTAAGTTTCGAGATTCAAATCTAGGCTAGTACAGAGGAGGGTCGCAAATAGTCTCGTGACAGATTTTGGTATGAACACTTGAAGTGGAGAAGGCTTCGGTGGCGAGTCTTCTTATTCTTCATTGGAGCGCTTGAAAATTTGTACGTGTCTTGTTGTTCACTAAACTACATAGTACGAATTCATTTCATATAATATCAAACTAGGTTGTTTATTCTTTGAGTTAGAAACTCGGTCCAACATATATGGTGGATCATTAAACTATATTATTACGGATTCATTTGTATAAATATACTAAAATAGAGGAGCTAAGAGTTTTTTTTCTGCCTAAAATTTCATAATTAATGTTATGTTTAATTTATCAGTTTGCATTATTTTATTCATTTAAATAAAGTAAAAGTCAATCAATAACTATAACAAAAATCATGACGGCAGATTATGTGATTATATTTGAGATGTATTTATTGTTATAAAATCAACTTTCAAAGTTTACATTCCCAAGCCATTAAACATATAAATACATTAATGTATTTATTAATATTTAAATCCAACTTTCAAACTTTACGTATAAGTTTTATTCAATGCACCGCAAGACCAAAACTATTAACAGGAATAGGAAAGGAAACATTAAAATATAAATACATCGTACTCCCTCCATTCCAATTGCAAGGTCTCGCTTTCCTTGTAGGTGTATTCCAATAGCAAGGTCTCATTCAAAAAATGGAAACAATTAACTTTTCAAAAACTATAGTACCCACCACTTTTCATCCATTTACTCTTATTTCTTAATACTCATGCCCAAAGAAATGAGACCATGCTATTAGAACGGAGGGAATACCTCTTAAGAATCGTACATTAAACAAACTCTATTTAAGATGTAGTATTTATTAATATTAAAATCATAAACAAACTTTACATTCCCTCGGTCATTAATTAATTAATTCTACTGAAATATATAAGTCTCTTCAAGTCATGTAAGACAAAAAACTATGAACAAGAATAGGAAAGGAAACGTCATAATATTTCTCTCACATCAGAATACGAGAATAAAAAATGCATGAAATAAAATCATTTTAGTGATAGGTTTTATAATCATAAATATTACTTAGTGGATGTCCAAGTTCCCATTAACTGTTCATCAAATTCATGTATTGGTTAATAGTTGTCAATTTGAACTTACTAAATGTTCATAAATTTTTATTTATTTTACTGTTGCACATCGTGCTATATATATGTGAAACGTGCATTCAAGTTTAATACTCCCTCTTATTCAAAATGTAAGTCTTTTTAGGTTTTTATAACTTTTGTAAAATATAAGTCATTCTAACATTTTTTACCTTCTAAATACATATTTACCCTTAATTAACTCACCTCATAATTCACATTTTCACTATTCACTAATTTCAATTCATAATTAATTAAGGACAAATTTGACAAAAATAATTTTTCTTAATTTGTGTGCTCAACTCTAAAAAGACTTATATTTTGAATAGAAGGGAGTATCAAATTTCTCACCACATTCAAACTGCTCTTAACACAACCTACCATATCAATCTCTAATTATGGTTGGAATGTGGTCATCTTTCAACAATCTCAAGCCTTTAGTACCAACGCTTGCGGTTAAAGCTCGGTTAATACGATGTTATTTGAAGGATCAAAGCTCACTGAAATATATATTTCATGATGAAAAGGTATGTTAATCACCGATCAATTATCATAAGATGAAGTTAATTAAAATCACTATGCACTAACATAGGTAATATCCTTCAAATTATTGCAGGGAACTAGATTTCACTTCAGGACGCCGAAAGATATTGCATCTAAGTTTGTATATTTGCTTAAAGAAGGAGAATTATATAGGATAAGAAATTTTGGTGTTGCACACAATGTATCGAAGTTTAGAGTCACTTTACATACTTATAAGGCTACTTTTTAGAATACTACTGTTCTTAAGGAGATAAATCCAACTTTTCCCAATCTTATTTACACATTCAAGAGTTTTGAAAAAAAATTTTCCATAGTCAACATAGCAGAATCTATACCCTTTGGTAATATATGAAGTACTATATATAGCATGTTGGTGCCTATTGATTTTTACTAAAATCTGTTTTTAAATTTATATATATGCTTTAATATCTATTCATGTAGATGTTATCGGTTCACTCTTTCACATGGGCCAACCAACCGAGAAAACCAATCAAAATGGAATCAAATAAAGACTCTTTGATTGATTTTACAGGTGTAACAACCCACCCCGCTTATTCTCTACTTTTGGAAGGGTGGATTGAAACCATATCACCATTCTATGCGAGATCTAGAGTGAAGATAACTAGAACGGATGAACCATGACGTCTACTTAAAACATTCCTCATTGATTAACAAGGTTCCTTTTTGAAAAGAAGGAATAACAGGGACACATAGCATGCTCGGGAAGTTCTCCCATGATTTTGAAACATTTAAGAAAATAGATATCATGTTTATCAAGGAGATCTAGCATGCTTGAAATTAATAAAAACATTTACTCTTGAAACCTCAAAAGAACTTGAAGGTTAGATTATCAAAGAGGTCTTAGCATGCTAGGGTTTAAGGTTTTGAATCAACACCAAGGGCCCAAATTTTAACAATTGGATCATGCTATTAAAACTTTCAAGAGGCCCGTTGGAAGCCCAAAACAACTTTTTAGATTGAAGAAAGAGATTCAAGTTTCAATAGTTGTTCAAGCATCAAAGGGATTCGGGGTCAAAGCGGTTCGAGATGCATGCATCAAGAATTAAGTTACAGACCCGAATAAAATAAGATTACAATCATATCGAATGAATGAATCTTGCAGAGGAAAAATAAAGATATTGAGATATGAGTATGTAGACTCAAATCTCAAACTTGGCAAAACTGAAACAAATGGGGAATCCTCCCAAAATTACCTGCACGTTTATAAGAAACCAATGCAGGGCGTGAGTACAAAAATATACTCAGCGAACACATGCTAAAGACTTGCTTTTCTTCTTTAAGAACTGGATAAGATTTAACTTGCCACTTGAGTTTGAGCACCAAGGGTTTTTAATAACGAAATTACCTTGGAAAAAAGCCAAAACATTTTCTTACATAAACGACTGCAGCCAAAACATAAGTGAGCGAATCCAAAAATGTCTACAACTTTACTTTAACAGTGAAGAGAGGAAGGCCTCCTTCTAATCATAGGAACTGGCCAGAGGCTCACGATTCTTATTGTGCACAAATCTCACCTTGTGTGAGACCGAATTCGTTCTTCTTTCTTAGTAGACGGATCACACACAACTTTAGAGAAAAAGGCTAGTTAAAAATTTATAAAACATGCTTCAACATGTATAGAGGCCAAAAGGTCCTTGGTTTAAAAAAGCCCACCTTAAAAGATGTTTTTCTAGCTTTCTACTTGCTTTCTTTCCTTGCCTTCACTTCACTTCTCCACCGGATGTTCCTTCAATCAAACTTGATTTAGCAATGGAACAACGGAAAGCGAGAAACGAATGTTATCCTTTCAACTTATCTTATCTTAAAAGGATATTTCTTAATCTTAATGAAGGCATCTTAACGACAAAGGAATTCAAAGGATTCCTACTACTTCTTTGCACTTACTATACATACATAACAACTTTCTTCATCTATGCATGCTTAGATATGATCATGACATGCATAATCTTGAACATGCTTGGTCTCTTAAGACCACAAACTTGCAAAGATTTATCTTTTAAAAACAATCAAGCAAGTCTTATCACTTTTACATCATGTTTACTTTCATTTCTCATCAAACATGCTACTACTTCATCACTTCATACTTAACTTCACCTTCTTAGTCTCTTAAGACATCATACTTTCAAGACATCATGATAATTAGGAATTCAAACAAGTTCTAATCATGCTCGTCTAAATTGTCATTCACCATTTCATCATGATATCATAACATACTTGGAGCAATCATGCATATATACATAAAGCACATTTTCGGTCCTTATAGGGCTTAGAGCAAGGGTTTATCATTTTCATGCAAACCACTTCCAATCATGCTCAAATATATCATAAAGGAATCATATATCCTCAATTTATCAATACAAACTCATAAACAAAAAGCCCTAATCTTTTCTACTTACTAAACTTTCGACTTTCATCATATAACCATGCAAAAATTTTCAAAAATTCGATACCCAAGAACAAGGTTCCATGCTCAATTCATGCATATAAAATCATCATCACCATAAACTAGAAACTACTACATGTAGCAACTTTCGAAAATTCCATATTGATGGTCCCGATACGAGTTCTGGTGTATGGGGGGGAATACACCAGTTAGGAAATTTAAAAACAACCCCCTGAAAATATCACAACCGAGTAAGGAGACTCAGTTGGAATCACAATTGAGTAAGAACACTCAGCTGTGAGAGTGGTGTTGTGCGGAATGTGGTGGAAAATAACAACTCGTAAAATATAACTCACGCTCAGATATGCATGGTCGGTCAATAACCAAGTCAGTTGAGAATGTAAAAATGCAGTTTGAGTGTTGGTTAGTTGGTCAGTTGAATATGCAATAAATAACTGAATAATAAACACAAACACACAAAGATTTACGTGGTTCGGAGAGAACTCCTACGTCCATGGGGAGTTGTGAGTCTACACAACTCAGTCCAAGTTCTTATGGACAAAAACCACAAAGCTTACGCGGGCTTTGCAACCGTTAAGATAAGTTTACGGGTACTTATCAACCTTACAGATAAGTTTACGGGTACTTATCAACCTATCTACTCAATTCCGGGAAGAGTAGGGTCCTAACAACCTTTTTAAGGGTGTGTGTGAGGGTGGGTTTTCCAACTACTAGCTCGAACTAGAAAGTGAGCTAGGATCTAACACTCTATGAACTCTCAGCTAGTGATTTTCTCAAGGTTGGATCAAAAACACCAAGACAGAATTTAACACTCTAGGAACTCTCAGCTAGTGATGTTCTTAGAGATTGATTGCAGTTTTGCTCGTTTGCGATATGAACTCTCAACTGGTGATGTTCGTTCGTCTAACTCTTTGCTCTTGCACTTGTCTGTCTCGTTAGTCTTGGTGAATGAATGAAAGCCTCTATTTATAGGCGGAGAGAATCAACTAGCCGTTGGATAAGCCGTTGATCTCTGTTCTTTGAAAGAGATGGCTTGTCTCTCATCTCTGCAGACTTTCTTGATTTGGCAACTGTGTGCTTCTGCTTTCCATTTGAGACAGCCTTGTGTTGGGCCAAATGAGGTAATGACAGAGAGTCAAACCTTCACGTGACTTCCTTATTTGAAATTCAAATTTCAACCTTTGACTCTCAACTTTGGTTAGTCGGTTGAGTCGTTTAATCTTCATTTGATTGGTCTTCAGCTGATGTTCTGTTTGAGTAGGAACAGTTGAACTCTCAGCTGCTTTGAACTTCATCTTGTTGATCTTATCAGTTCGAGTCCTGCAACTGATGTTCTATCTCTTGAACACTCAGTTGTCTTTCTGATGTTCTGAATCTTGAACGCTCAGTTGGCTCGAATGCTCAGATGACTTTCTTCCATCTGATGTTCTCTTACAACTTCTCCTTTGAACGCTCAGTTGTTTTTCTTACAATTGATGTTCTATTTCTTGAACGCTCAGTTGTCTTTCCTACAACTGATGTTCTATCCGAGTGAAGCCTTGTTGCCGTCTTCAGCTGGAGTCCTGTAAAGATAAAATCTCAACATTGCTCAAACAGTGAGCCTAAAAGCTAACAATAAGATCTGACAACATCTACTCGGTTGGGGTCAGTTGGTTTTGGAATCAATCAAAACTTTAATAAATTTCCCAACAATTTCCCCCTTTTTGATGATACCAAAACCCTTACAAAACCCTTACAAATCAAACTGATCTAAATCCTACTGACCTATCTAAAATCTCAGCTGAAATTCTAGACAGTCTACAAGATTAAAACATCAAAGGGTTAGCACAGTTATAACATGGTATTGAAATAACTTTGCGATTCAGAGCTTGGACAACTAGAGATTGTACGTCAAGTTGAATCGGATAACTGATGAAAGTTTTCATTACAACTGATGGTTACAAAATAAGCACAAAAGTCAAAAGTACATCAATTGCTCAAAAACTTTAACTTGGCTAAAACTGTAGCCCATATTTACTGAACATTCTAACAAAAATTTCTCTCTTTGCCTCTGACTCCTTCGCGATGTCAACTCCATGCTCTCGACAAACTTGTCTTGCCTCAGCTGCTATTTTCTGGCGGTTGGGATTTCTTGAGTCTGGGAGGAGTGGAGGACGGTAAGTGACTTTCTGAGGGACGGGGACGGTGTTCAAATCCAGTTTCGCATCTATCATTGCTCGCCTGAACTGGCTGAACATGCCCGGGTCCCCAGAGTGAAACTCGGTCACGGCTTCCTTGAATGCTTTCCTTGGATCATCAGTTGTGAAGACTTTTCTGTAGTAGAAGTCATTCACAAACTCCTGCTTGAATGACTCCCAGTCTTCATTCCACTCGGCTGGCATCCACTTGTCCACATGCCCGAACCGACTTTGAAGCTTAACCTTCCCCGGCAGTCGCTATTGCTTCAACCTTGCCTCAGCCTTCACTTGATGTTTTTCTATTCGGCGTCGGCTGCGGGAGGCAATGTTCCTATCCAGGTTCTTAGTGACTTTGTCAAGCTCCTCCTCGAACTGGTTGACTCTTTTAGCTTGGCTGGCAGCGAATTTTATTATCCAGTCGGGATTCATGTAGTCCTTCTCTGCAACATCCATAGCCTTGGCAGCAGCAATACACTCTTCGGTTGTAATACCGTCGAGTTCCACATCAAGCTCAGCTGTGATCTCGGCTATGGAGTTGTAGGAAACTCCATATTCTTCTGCTCGCTCCATGTCCTTTGCCATTTCAGCTCCGCTGACGTTGGTTGGCTTAGGAGTGGACTTCTTCTTCTGAGTCTTCTTCGGTTGGGTCTTCAGCTGAGATTTTTCAGCTGGAATCTCTTTCTCAGCCTGGGTCTCATCTTCCCCCTACATCTCAACTTCCCCAGTCTTCTCTTCCCCCTTTTTGGCATCAGCAACAAGGCTTGCGACTAAGCCATCTAGAGAGGTGAATTGCTGTTCAGCTTGTTGGATGTGGTTGAAGAGTTCATCGACCGCGCATTCTACTTCAACCTTCTTCGCCAGTTCAGAGTCAAGGCGCTCTTGCTCGGCTTTCCTCAGTCCAGCGAATGTTTCATTGACCTCGTTTTGGAAAGCAATGAACTCAGCCCATCGTGACTCGAATCGAGACTCCCATTCTTGGTCTTGAGTCTGTTGAGATTTGGCAAGGTTAGAATCAGATAAGGACTTGAACGCATTCAGATCGGATTAGATTCCATGAACGGTTGTCCTTAGTGCATTGATGTCTTGGCTGGTGGATGTTGAGAATTCGTCCAGCTTTATCTTCAGTGAAACATTCTCCTCTTGCAGCTTCTTGTGCTTTTCTTCCTGTGCTTCCAACATCCTCAGCTGATCTTCTTTGTTGTGCTGGAAGTTGGCAAGCATCTCCGTCCTTAGCTGGTTGACCCTCTCAGCTATCAGCTCACATATTTCTTCAGTGGAGGGAGCTGGCTGATCAACTGGAGCTTGTTGTTCAATTTGAGCTGGCTGGTCAACTATAACCATGGCTTGACGGTTGGCCAGGTACAGTTGAAGCTCTTTTTCTTCCTTCTTGGCTGCTGTGGCGGCTGCGTCCAGATCATCAATGAATTCAGCCGACTTGACAAGCATGTTGTCAAGGAAGGCAACACAGACTTGTTCAGCCGTCTCCCTTGTATCTCTGCCTTCTGCCTTGCTGAGGTCCAGACGACGCGTCAGCAGTGCAACCTTGTTGTTGTAGGCAACCTCAAGGTTGGTATAGTTGAAATAATCTCTGATGCGCGACTCATCGGCTTTGAGCTGGTCCCAACTGTGTATGCGGATGGTGTCTTCCTTGACATACCAGTGGCTGAAGATTATGCTGAACTGATACAGCAGCTCAGTTCCGAGAGTGGCAAAAATCGGCATGTCGCGCGCTTCTGGGAACATCCCAATCAATTTCTGGAAGCAGTAGGCTAGCTTGCCTTCATGCTCCTGTGCGACAGCCTGACGATCAGCATCGTCATCGATGGGGGAGGGAGAGAGATTTTCATATGGCATTGGTTCAATGGTTTCTTCAATGTTGGCCAAAGAGGTGGTCTCAACGTTGGCATCGAGCTGGGAGCTCGGAATTTCTGATGGAGTGAGGAGGTTGGTATCAATAGGTACATCAACATTGGCCGAAAGAGTGGTCTCAATGTTGGCATCGAGCGGAGAGCTTGGAATTTCAGGCTGTGAGTCGGTTTGTGAGAGTGAGAGGCTCTTTAGGCGGTACGGCATCAGCTCCTGCCGTGGGGGAGGTTGGAATGTCTTCAGTTTCCTCAGATGAAGAAGAAGCATCCGAGGTCAGATCCGTTTCCATCCCTTCCATCTCATCAGTTCCTCCTGTGCGAGGAACAATCTCGAAGGCAGCTGCTTCAACCGAGTGACTTGACTCCTCCTCAGCTGGTGTCTCCTCAGCTGGTGCGTCCGCAGCTGGAATCTCCTCAGCTGGTGCATCCTCAGCTGGCACATCCTCAGCTGGTGTCGCAACCGATTTCTTCTTGATCCGCAGCCTCATCTTTTTCTTGGCTGGCTCTTCAGCTTTCTCCTTCTCCGACTCAGCTCTTTGTCAGCGTGCAGTTGTAGATTTTGATTTGCGGCCGACAGCTGGGGGCAGCTCCTCAGCTGTGTCTTTATCTTCAGCTGTCTTCACAACTTCTCTTTTGTCCTTTGGAGTGTAGACACTCCTGATCAGATCCTGAGCTTTCTTTGCTGTTGGGAACAGCATCAGTTTCTTCACAGGGGTTTCTTCACAGTCATCCCAGACCATGTTCTGACCCTTTGTTGCGAAAAGGATCAGAGCAGAAATTTTGCAACCGAAGTTGAGAGTTCCCTTGACACTCAGCAACTTCTCGCCAGATTCGGTTGTGGATTCGGAGATGTTCTGCCTCTCCAATGTCAACTGGTTTTCAAAATACTGGAACCAGTTGATGCCATCATGCTTGTGTTTGTGCTCCAAAGCAATCAGTTGCTTGAGCTTCGGTCGGCTGATGTCTCCGAAAGCGCCGCTGTATCCGAAGATGACCTTGGATACAACATCGAATAGAAGTCGATGTTCTGGCTTCAACTTGGTTCTCTGCATATTACTCTTCAATTTTTCTGGAGTGATCAGAGCACTTTCCAGAAATGAATCGGCTTCCGCATTGGTTATGGCGGAATGATTTGGAGAAGATGATCCAAGACAGGAATGGGGACGGTGACACGGCGAATGGTTCTGGCCGGAACGTCGCGTTGACGACAAGTAACTTCTGTAATGAGCTCGTCTCGGCTGTCGATGGAAAGTTACAGGTTCCGATAAAACTCTCCGACTTGACGCCTGTGAAGGTGGGACAGGAAGAGCGTCACCCAGTCCAGTAGGCCGTTCTCCCTGAGAGTATTGGCGAGGGGAGACAGAACCGGCGATTCCAGTTCTTCTTCCGATAGAATCTGCTCGAAGTGTATCTTGGACAGCAGCATGTCGAACGATTCTTCATATGATGTAGGGACTAGGGAAGGTCCAGACGATGCCATCTTCTTTGGTGCCATTTTGACTTCCAGAGCGGTTTATATATAGAGAGAAGGAAATAAGAAATTGCAGAAAATAGTGAGACAAAATTAGAGACGATGATGAACAGTTACTGCAGATAAACACAAATGTAAAAGGTAAGAGATCACTTCCTGATTTTTCGCCTTTTATAGGTTAGTGACTCTGTTGAAATCGACGGCTAGGGTTGAATGGCGCGAATCCATCAACGGCTGAGATCTTGCGACTGTTGACTAGCTTTGACTTGACGTCACGATCCGAGTTCCAACCAGCGCGTGAGAAGGTGAACTGTTTTTCATGTCAGCCCAGTCGCACTATAAAGTAGGCTATTGACGTTCAGCCACACTTTACATTAAATGCGCTATGATGGCTATTTTAGTCTAACTGACATGCTCAGGAATGTTTGAATTTATTTCAAACATTCTCATTTAAGACATAAACACCTTCAGCCATAAATGTTACCTGCCAGCTGATGTCGGAATCAGCTGTGTTCACCTGCCAGCTGATGTCGGAATCAGCTGTGTTGCAATGTTGCGGCATACCATCAGCTGACTCGAGTTCATCTGTTCAGCTGATGTCTGATGTCTTCGGTTGGCGATCTGCATCCGATGTCTTTGGTTGGCGATCTGCATATGAGATTCCTCCTTCATCTGAGCTTACCCCTCAGATGGATATCTATCTCTTCACCTCAGCTGGTTCCTCATCTGATGGATCTAACAATCCAAGGAGATCACATAGCATCTTAAACCGTGCTTCGGCTAGAGGTTTGGTGAAGATATCAGCTCTCTGAATCTCAGTTGGAATCTTCTCCATGGAAACGTCCTTCTTCTCAATATGATCTCGGATAAAATGATGTCGGATGTCAATATGCTTCGTCCGAGAATGGTGAACATGATTCAAAGAGATAGCAATGGCACTTGAGCTATCACAATGAATAGGGACCTGTCCAGTTGCGACTTCATAATCTCTCAGCTGTTGCTTGAGCCACAACACTTGCATGCAGCAGCTACCGGCAGCCATATACTCTGACTCGGTTGTAGAAGTGGCAACACATGCTTGTTTCTTGGAGAACCATGAAACTAGCTTGCTTCCCATGAACTAACAGTGTCCAGATGTGGACTTCCTGTCCAACCGATCTCCGGCTAGATCCGTATCTGAGTATCCGGACAGTTGAATATTGTCGTCGGTTAGATACCACAACCCAACATTAACTGTACCCTTCAGATACTTTATGATGTTCTTTGCTGCCAACATGTGTGCTTCCCTCGGTTGAACTTGGAACCGAGCACACACTCCAACCGCGTAAGATATGTTTGGCCGACTGGCGGTTAGATATAGCAAAGAACCGATGATCCCTCTATACTTACTGGCATCCACGAGTTTTCCCTCAGATCCGGGTTCAATCTTCCAGTTAGTATTCATCGGGATCCTTGTGGTTTTACTTGTCTGCAAACCGAACTTTGTGATGAGCTCCTTTGTATATTTGGACTCATTGATAAAAATTCCTTTTGATGACTGCTTCATCTGTAGCCCAAGAAAATAATTCATCTCGCCCATCATCGACATTTCAAATTTCTCCTTCATGAGAGTTGAGAATTTCTCACACAGCTCCTCCGACTTGGAACCGAATATGATGTCGTCAACATAGATTTGCACCACAAGTATGCCTTCTCCAACTTTTATGGTGAACAACGTTTTGTCAACTGACCCTCGTTTGAACCCCGAGTTCAGAAGAAAACCACATATAGTGTCATACCAAGCCCTAAGTGCTTGCTTTAAGCCATAGATAGCTTTCTTCAACTTATACACTCTTCCATCTCCAGTTTCAAAATCGGGAGGCTGTTCAACATAAACATCTTCCTTAATATCACCATTGAGGAAGGCACACTTAATATCCATCTGATAGACCTTGAACTTGTGAAATGCGGCATAGGCTAGAAAGATTCGGATAGCTTCCAACCTTGCAACAGGCGCGAAGGAGTCCTCGAAATCAATTCCTTCTTGTTGGCAATATCCTTGAGCTACCAACCTTGCCTTATTCCTCACGATGAATCCAATGGCGTCTCTCTTGTTCTTAAAAATCCATTTTAATCCAATGACTTTGACACTATTTGGTCTTTCTACCAACTCCCATACACAGTTGCGTAGAAATTCATTCAGTTCTTCTTGAATGGCTGTTGTCCAGTGAACACAGTTGAGAGCTTCCACAACATTCTTCGGTTCTGGCACATCAGCTACGAAACATGAAATCATGGCAACATCTCCTGCTTGTTCGAACTCTTCCAGAACTGCCAACTCCTCAGCATATTGGGCGTAAGTGTTGGAATTTTCCTCGGTTGAATCTGGATTTGCAACTCTGCTCCTTGTACTCACACATTTGGCTGGATCTCCAATGATGTTGTCCTTGGAATGATCTTCATACCATCTCTTGTTGCGTCTTACTTCTTCTTCCAACAGTGGCTGTTCCGCGATTTCAACTGATGGAATAACCTGAGCTGTGGGAGATGCTGGGATCTTCTGAACTGGTGATGTATCAGTTGTAGAGTCTAGATCCTCAACATGGACAATATTTTGAACCGGGCTCGGTTGGGCTTCGGATGCTGATGCAGTTGGAGTGACATCAGCTGAAGTTCTCCCTTGAGATGAGCTGGGGTCCTCGCATTCATCTTCAGAGGAACAAGGATCATCATCCTCGGTTGCTCATACCAATGGCTCAGCTAGATTCTTTTGCCTTAGAATCTGCGATCTGGTGAGAACTGGTGGAACATGTGAATCTTCTTGTCGTCCTTTAGCCTGTTCCCTGCACCAAAAAGTAGATTGATCAAAACTAACATGAGGTGTTATCTCCACAACACGAGAGCTGTTGTTGAAAACTCTATAAGCCTAAATCCGAGTGGCATATCTGAGAAATATGCCCTTCGAAGCCTTGGCGTCAAAAGTTTTCAACTGAGTCTTTCCATTGTTGTGAATATAACACTTAGAACCAAAAACGCAAAAATATGAAATATCTGGCTTCCTGCATCTCCATAGCTCATATGGAGTCTTTCGCAGCCGCTTGGTCAGAAGAGACCGGTTCTGGGTGTAGCAGGCTATGTTGATTGCCTCAGCCCAAAATCTCTTTGGCAGAGCTAAGCTTGTCAACATGGATGTAGCCGTATCCTTCAGCGTTCGGTTCCTTCGCTCAGCTACTCCATTCTGTTGTGGAGTACGTGCAGCTGATGTTTGATGAGTAATTCCATGCTTCTCGCAGTACTCGATGATGGTTTCATTTAGGAACTCGGTTCCACGATCTGATCGGATGGAAATAATTTTCATCTCTTGTTTGTTCGATATCTGATCCATCAGCTTGGGTAGCTCATCTCGGATTTCACTCTTGTGACGCATGAAAATGGTCCACGTGTACCTAGAATAATCATCAGTAACAACAAGTGTATACTCGTTACCATTCATGCTCTTTGGTGTAACCGGCCCGAAGAGATCCATATGGATCAGCTGCAATACTCGGTCGGTTGAGGGAGTTGTTTTCAACCGAAAGGAGGATCTAGCGAGCTTTCCCAACTGACATGCACTGCAGATATATGTTGTTGAAAACACTCGGTTTGGAATGCCCTTTGCATATTTCTATCTTGCAATTCGGTTCATAGTCTTGAAATTCAGATGGTTGAGCCTTTTGTGCCACAGCCAGCTCACATCTGAACTGCTCTTTGATAACAGACAGGTTTCAGGAGGACTACTGTTCCAATCTGCATAGTAGACATTCCCGATTGGGGATTGATTTCCCAACAATATGACCTGCTTTGTTTCAACATTTTTAACCCTGCAGCCCTGTGCATCAAATTTGACAGAGAAACCATTATCACAGAATTGGCTGATGGAGAGCAAGTTATGCTTCAATCCATCAACATATGAAACATTAGAAATAGATACATGATTGGTTTCAAGGGTACCGTAGCCTTTGGTGTGACCTTTTGAGTTGTCACCAAAGGTAACTGTTGGTCCTTCTTTCTCCACGAAACATCCAAGCAAATCCTTCAGATTTGTCATGTGTTTCGAGCATCCACTATCCATCACCCACATGGTTCGTGATGCTTTATTCTTCCTCAGTTGTTTTTCCTGTTCCTGCACAGAGAAACACGCTTAGGTCCCCAATTTTAGTTGGGTCCTAGAGGGTTAGAACCAGTTCCCCCTTGAACTGTGGGTCGTTTTTCCCTGTATACTCGGATAGATTTATCATTCCAAATCACTTTTCCTTCTCCATCAACTATAACAACACCTCGGTTATCCTTAGGCTTGTTGTTAGTAGTGATGTTCTATTTCTTGGGAGGAGATGGATTTCTCCCATTGTGGGCTTTCGGAGGAGAGGCTTTCCCCCTGTTTTGATGGCGATTCTTATCCTGTTGGTTTTGTCGATGAGATCGGAAGCCATGTTGGAATCTGTGTGGCTGAGTCTAATTCCATCTTCCTAACTGTCGACAACAGCTGTTCATGCCCTGTTGTTGATTCATGTTGTGGCATGAATATCTCTAGCTGTTGGACCAGTTCCACATTTGTTGACTCTGATTGAACCTCTGGTTGTTCTGATGATGGAACCGATGTTGATATTGATGGTTGAATCCCTGTTGATTCTGTTGATTCCATCTCTTCTGATGTTGGTTCTGAGGTCGGTTCAGAGGTCGGTTCTGAGGTCGGTTCTGATTGTATCTCCGACGTCTCTGATTCCTCTTCCGAGTCTTGGAACATTCCCCCTCGGATGTAGTCCCAACTGATGGATTCTTCAGTTCTCCATCCACAGCTCCTTTTCCTTTCTCAGTTGAAGTTCTCTTAGTCAGTTGTGCTTGCTGAGAAGTGGAGGTTGAATTAATTTGGGGAATAGCAGACTCAATTGCGTCAGGTTTGGCAACCAAGACATCTACTACCTTGATGAAGGTTGTTGGTGGAATTCTAGTATCTTTGACCACGTCGTAACTGAGTCCAGACACGTCATCCATCTGTCTTTGATAACTGATGAGATTCTCGATGATTTTGGATGATTGATATAGCTTTATCAGGTTGTCCTTCTCAGTTTGCAACTCCTTGAGGAGAACAGCTATATGCTCGGTCTGTGCAACTGACTTCTTCATCAGCTAGTCGATCTGAGCCTCTTGCTTGTTCAACTGATCATGCTGCTCCTGGATCTGCTTCTTCAACTCCTCATCGGTTGGAGTATTAGTTCGGTTGGCCACATTTAGTTGACTCTTGAGATTATCAATCTCTTCGGTTTGACTTTTAATCAGATCGTCCTTTTCGGTTAAGGATTCTTCAAGTCTGGCAAACTATTCTTGAAGACTCTTAAACTCAACCGATTGCTGATGCAGTTCCTCACTGAGTTCTTGAAAGTCACCCCAGGAGGGTTCCAACTCTTCCTCTACTGTTTCCTGCATGTTAGAAATATTGGAAGAATTTAAATTAGCAGGACTAGAGTGTACCTCAGCGTCATCATGGTCGGTTCCAAATGCCATGAGGCATTGATCCTGACCGATAGCGTTGTTGGTGGAAGTCAGCTCATCTTCATCTTCAGTATCGGTGAAGATGTCCATGTCATCAGCTACTTCTTCTGCAACCATGGCCTTGTTCTTTCCACTTTGCATGGCCCTCAACGCTTCTCTTTCTTTCTTTGAAAGGTCTGGACAATCAGCTTTGAAATGTCCCTCTTTGCCGCATTCAAAGCAACTGTTGGTCACAGGCTTTGAGTTCTCTCGAGTTCGGTTAGATTTATAGAACCGTTTGTATTTTCCGAACCGAGTATCCATGTCACCTAGCTTCTTTGACAGGGCGGCTATATTCTGTTGCAGCTCTTCTCTGCTTGGCTCCTTCGTAGCTGTGTCCGCAGATCGTGTTGGCCTTGATGTTCACGGCTTAAAGTAGTCAGCTCAGAGTGCCACTGTTTTTGTGGCTGAACCAACATCCTCATGTCGACTCGTTTGAACCGAGGACTGAGATGATCTTCGTCGGTTCACCTTGTATTCATTTCCTTTCAGGATTGAGAACAACCTTTCTGTTCCTATCTCTCCAAGGTCAGTTCGGCTCTCATGGATATTGGTAAAGGTGTCCCACTCAGCCGGTAGAGCTTGTAATACTTTGAGGCTGATCTCTCTCAAAGTATATTTTCCTCGTCGGATGGACTGAATTCTTCGGATGATGTCCATGAACCGAAGCTCTAACTGATCAATGGTTTCATCAGCTCTCAGACAGAAGTTGTCAAAGTCTTGACATGCATGGGAGAATTTGTTCTCCTTGGTTTCATCACTCCCTTCACTCAGAGATGCCAAGATATCCCACATCTCCTTAGCGGTTTCGCACTCTTCTATCCAAGGAAGATAGTCTTGTCCAATTGTGGACATGATAGTGCTCTGAGCCCAGATGTCCAGCTGGCTCACTTTTGCTTCCTCTGGAGTGAAGTCTTCTGGCTTCTTTTCAACTAACTCCTCAGTTGCATCTCCATCATTGGGATTTGTAGGAGTGCGAGTGACTTTCTCTCTGATGATGATCGGTCCAGATGTAAGTACTTGTTGCATTCTATGATACTTTGACAATAAAATCTTCTTCATCCGAGTTCTCCAGGATGTATAGTTCACAACCGAGAACATGAACACGATCTTGTCTTTAACATCCATCTGCACACACAAACAAAAGACAACAAATGCAAGCAGATATGCACTAGCGTGAAAAAGATCTGTTCAGTTGACCACTGAAGAAAACACCTCGAATTCACACCTCGTGAAACAGAGTCAGCAGTCTTTTGAACCACTGCTCTGATACCACTTGATGGTCCCGATACGAGTTCTGGTGTATGGAGAGGGGGGGAATACACCAGTTAGGAAATTTAAAAACAACCCCCTGAAAATATCACAACCAAGTAAGGAGACTCAGTTGGAATCACAACTGAGTAAGAACACTCAGCTGTGAGAGTGGTGCTGTGCGGAATGTGGTGGAAAATAACAACAAGTAAAATATAACTCACGCTCAGATATGCAAGGTCGGTCAATAACCAAGTCAGTTGAGAATGTAAAAATGCAGTTTGAGTGCTGGTTAGTTGGTCAGTTGAATATGCAATAAATAACTGAATAATAAATACAAACACACAAAGATTTACGTAGTTCGGAGAGAACTCCTACGTCCATGGGGAGTTGTGAGTCCACACAACTCAGTCCAAGTTCTTCTGGACAAAAACCACAAAGCTTACGCGGGCTTTACAACCGTTAAGATAAGTTTACGAGTACTTATCAACCTTACAGATAAGTTTACGGGTACTTATCAACCTATCTACTCAATTTCGGGAAGAGTAGGGTCCTAACAACCTTTTTAGGGGTGTGTGTGAGGGTGGGTTTTCCAACTACTAGCTCGAACAAGAAAGTGAGCTAGGATCTAACACTCTATGAACTGTCAGCTAGTGATGTTCTCAAGGTTGGATCAAAAACACCAAGACAGAATTTAACACTCTAGGAACTCTCAGCTAGTGATGTTCTTAGAGATTGATTACAGTTTTGCTCGTTTGCGATATGAACTCTCAATTGGTGATGTTCGTTCGTCTAACTCTTTGCTCTTGCACTTGTCTGTCTCGTTAGTCTTGGTGAATGAATGAAGGCCTCTATTTATAGGCGGAGAGAATCAACTAGCCGTTGGATGAGCCATTGATCTCTATTCTTTGAAAGCGATGGCTTGTCTCTCATCTCTGCAGACTTTCTTGATTTGGCAACTGTGTGCTTCTGCTTTCCATCTGAGACTGCCTTGTGTTGGGCCAAATGTGGTAATGATAGAGAGTCAAACCTTCACGTGACTTCCTTATTTGAATTCAAATTTCAACCTTTGACTCTCAACTTTGGTTAGTCGGTTGAGTCGTTTAATCTTCATCTGATTGGTCTTCAGCTGATGTTCTTTCTGAGTAGGAACAGTTGAACACTCAGCTGCTTTGAACTTCATCTTGTTGATCTTATCAGCTCGAGTCCTGCAACTGATGTTCTATCTCTTGAACGCTCAGTTGTCTTTCTGATGTTCTGAATCTTGAACGCTCAGTTGGCTCGAACGCTCAGATAACTTTCTTTCATCTGATGTTCTCTTACAACTTCTCCTTTGAACGCTCAATTGTCTTTCTTACAACTGATGTTCTATTTCTTGAACGCTCAGTTGTCTTTATTACAACTGATGTTCTATCCGAGTGAAGCCTTGTTGCCGTCTTCAACTGGAGTCCTGTAAAGATAAAATCTCAACATTGCTCAAACAGCGAGCCTAAAAGCTAACAATAGGATCTGGCAACATCTACTCGGTTGGGGTCAGTTGGTTTTGGAATCAATCAAAACTTTAATAAATTTCCCAACACATATAATTGAGCAAGGGGATTTCAAATCATGAAATTCATACATGGATAGATACATCTAGCTCCCTAAACCTCAAATCTTGCTTGAATTTCATCATAAAAGACATGAATCAAAAACCCCTAATTTTTTGCCATAAAATCGGCAATAATGATATATTCTAGGTCTTGAGAAATTCATGCTAACAACTCCATAAAAGAGATTCAGTTGGGGATAAAATCATCATACCTAAAGAGTAGGAGGATTCAAGAACACCTCCTTGGAGACTTGAGAGGGCCGAAAGTTTCACTAGAAAAAGAGGGAAGGGATTTCATGAATCTAACACCATAGAATGAAAGAAAACTAATGAAATAGGTTAGATTCCAACCTTTCCTCAAAGATTCTTGGAAGAACTTCTAGGATCAAGGGCTTAAGACTTGATTCTTGGAAGAATAATAAGGATATTTGTGTGGAATGGGGGCAGCCAAAATGAGTGGCGAGAGGGAGAGTTTTGGTCTCCAACAATCTTATATAGTGAACAGTTAGGTTTGAAATGGAACGTTAGATTTCGATCTCCAAAATGGAAGGATAGGATTGAAACTTGCATCCAAAGTAAGGAAGGTGAATTGTGGGAGCGACATGTGTCCATGTCTAGACTAGTTGAGAGAATGACAAGTGTCCTCTTTTAAAGACTGTGGATTCCACAATTAATGCAGTCTCACTACATAGTGTACTTTTACTGAAAATCGGCTAACACATACATTCTTCTTCCAAAATGAACGACTTTGAACTCAAAAATTACACCAAAGTTCTTGAAATTTTATCACGAACAACATACTAAAATTTGGTGAAAAATGGATGACTTTCGATTTTTCACTAATAGACGAAAAACTGTGCTTTTGACAAGAAAACCAGAAATTCGACTTTTCATGCAATTCATTGCAATAATTCACATTTTCATGCACATATAAGTCACATAAGATTATATAAACATACTCATCACATAATCTTGATTTCATTCACTGAATTTTGCAAATTCGGAAAAACTGCTATATTTAGGAAACTTTCCTTTTAAGGAAACATTCTATTTCTGGAAACTTTCTACTTTAGGAAAATTTGAGAGACGGGGTGTTATATTCTACCCCCCTTTAAGAAATTTCGTCCTAAAATTTGCATACCTTTAAGAAAAGCTCAGGATACTTCTGACGCATCTCACTTTCTAATTCCCAAGTCGCTTCTTCAAGATCGTGGTGCTTCCACTTGATCTTAACTTAAGGAATTTCTTTAGTTCTAAGCTTATGAACTTTTCTATCTAGAACCAACTCCGGTTCTTCGACATAACTTAGATCAGGCTCTAGAACTACTTCTTCCTTCCTAATCACGTGTTTCAGATCGAACACGTACTTTCTTAATAGAGATATATGAAACGTACTATGAGGGTTTTCAAAACTTGGTGGCAATGCCAACTTATAGCCCACGGCTCCGATCCTCTCTAGGATCTCAAAAGGACCTATGAATCTAGGTTTCAGCTTGCCTTTGATACCAAAACGATGGATCCCTTTGGAAGGCGAAACCATTAGAAACACCTTATCGCCCACGGCAAATTCTAACTCGGCTCTTCTAACATCAGCATAAGACTTCTACCAATCCTGAGCTTCTTTTATCCTTTGCGTTATTTGACGTACTACGTCAATCATTTCTTCTATCACTTCTTAACCTATTACTTTTCTTTCTCCAACCTCATCCCAATAAAGTGGAGATCTACACTTCTTTCTGTACAAAGCTTCGTACGGGGCCATACCAATCGTCGCTTGATAACTATTATTGTAGGCGAACTCGATAAGAGGTAAATCTCGCTCGCATGCATTCACCTCCTCGGTCCAGCACTACCGTTAAGAGCATATCTTCAAGGATTTGAATCGTCTTTTCTGACTGACCGTTAGTTTTGGGATGGTATGTCGTACTGAAGTTTAACTCTGTTCCCCATTCTTCTTGGAAACTTTTCCAAAAATTTGATGCAAACTTTGAATCACGATCAGAGATGATTGAACTGGGGATTCCGTGCAAACGCACAATCTCTTGAACATAAATCCTAGCCAACTTATCGGCACCATACGTCACTGGTATTGGAATAAAATGGGTAGTCTTTGTGAGTCTATCCACAATTACCCATACCCAGGTATTACATTTCTTCGATCTAGGCAAAGCTGTCACAAAGCCCATCGTGACTTCATCCCATTTTCACACAGGGATCTTTGGAGAGTGTAACTTACCTAACAGTCGTTGGTGAAGAATCTTGACTTGCTGACAAAATAAACATCTTTCGACGAATGAAGCTACGTCTCGCTTCATTCCTTTCCAACAAAAGCTTCCTTTTAGATCTTAATATATCTTTGTACTTCCTGGGTATGCGGTGTTGAGCGTATTGTGAGCCTCGCTCATAATATCGTCCCTTAACTTTTCGTCCTTTGGCACACACAACCTTTCACGAAACAGTAGCCCGTTATTAGCTACTTCTCGGAAATCTTCGACTCCATCTTTTTGGATTTTGAGCCTTAAACCTTCTAACTTCTCGTCTTCTCTTTGACCTTCTATGATTCTGGTTCTCAAATTACGAGCTATTACCACAACTGCGATAACTTGTTCCGTAGTTTGAGGTGACAGAATCACCTCAATTTTCATTTATTCAAACTCTCTTGCTAACTCTTTTTCTTGGGAGAGTAAGAATCCTAGCTCGGACTTACTCTTTCTACTTAAGGCATCTACGACTACATTTGCTTTTCCCGGATGATAGGAAATTTAAACATCGTACTCTTTCACTAACTCAAGCCATCTTCTTTGTCTCATGTTGAGTTCCTTCTGCTCGAAGAAATACTTCAGACTTTTATTGTCAGTGAAGATTTCACACCTTATTCCGTAGAGATGGTGTCTCTAAATCTTCAATACATGAACCACGGCTGTTAGCTCTAAATCGTGAGTCAGATACTTATCCTCATGCGGTCTTAACTAACGTGAGGCATAATCAATTACTTTTCTTTCTTGCATTAACACATAACCCTAAACCACTTCTTGATGCATCCGTGAAGATAACGAAATCTATTCCCGCTTCGGGCACGGCTAGCACTGGAGCGGTGGTTAGCTTCTTCTTTAACTCTTGAAAACTATCTTCGTATTCTTTACTCCACTTAAACTTGGAGTCTTTCTTTAATAGTTGAGTTATTGGTTTCGCTATCTGCGAAAATCCTTCAATGAATCTTCTGTAATATCCTGCAAACCCTAGGAAACTTCGAACTTCTTACGGCGAGGTTGAGGATTTCCATTCTTGAACGGCTTTCACTTTTGACGAATATACTTTGATTCCTTCTGCAGAAATAATGTGTCCAAGAAATTGGACTTCCTTTAGCCAAAATTCACATTTACTAAACTTAGCCTACAACTTCTCAACTCTTAACTTCTCTAGCAATATACGCAAGTGCTCTTTATGCTCCGCTTCATTATTCGAATATACGAGGATGTCATCGATAAAGAAGACCATGAATCTATCGAGGTACTCATGGAAGATGCGATTCATTAAATCCATGAATACAGCAGGTGCATTGGTCAATCCGAATGGCATTACTACAAACTCATAGTGGCCAAATCTCGTTTGGAACGCCGTTTTGGAATGTCTTCCTGACGAATTTTTAATTGATGATAACCTGACCTTCAATCGATCTTCGAGAAAACATCTCCTCCTTTGAAGCGGTCAAAAAGGTCATCTATCCTTGGAAGGGGATACTTATTCTTTAACGTCAACTTGTTGAGCTCTCGGTAGTCAATGCACATTCGCAGACTTCCGTCCTTTTTCTTCACAAAGAGAATTGGCACTCTCCAAAGCGAGACACTAGGGCATATAAAACCCATGTCCAAGAACTCCTGCAAATAAACTTTCAGTTCTTGCACCTCCTTGGATTCCATTCTATAAGGTGTTTTCGATATCGGGGCAGCTCCAGGCTCCAAATGGATGGTGAACTCTAACTTTCTATCCGGTGGCATTCCTGGAAGGACTTTTGGAAACACATCTGGGTATTCCCCAACCACGGTGACATCTTCTATCGATCGCTTTTGTTCCTCATCCTTGTTGAGATACACTAGGTATGCTTGTGCTCCTTTCTTTTTTAGCAACTTAACTGCTTGCAACGCGGAGATGATTGGCATCTTCCTTTTCTTACGCTCAATTCCGAAGAATTCAGTCGGCTACTTTCCAGGTCGTTGGAAAGAGATCTGCCTCTTATCACATCGAATGGTGGCAAAGTTCTCTATTAACCAATCCATTCCAAGAATTATATCGATGTCCCACATTTGCATGATATTCAGGGATCTAGCGGACATCTTAAGAGATTCTACTTCAAAATCTAGGTTCGGGCAAACATACTGCACAAAAGTGCTCAAACCTAAAGGGGTTGCCACACTAAGGCCCTTACTTGCTTTCTCTATATTCAAGCCGAGGATATCTACACAGGCACTAGCTATAAACAAATGCGATGCTACATTGTCAAACAAAACGATAATGGTCTCGCCCTTTAAGGATCCCATACCTGCGAGATTTCCCTGACTCTTGACTCCAGCTTTCAAGTCTACTGTGAACACTCTTTGGTAGTGTTGCTACTCATTCGGGGGTGGCTGTGGCTGCTGAAGCGGCGGCGCCGGTGGCAACTGAGCTTCATGCTGACACGGCAGAGGAAATAACTCCATAGCCTTCAGCTGCAGGGTAGAGAACTGGTTGGCCTTGCCAAACCTTTGCTGCTTATTTGGACACTGATTAGAGAAGTGTCCTACTTGCCCACATGAATAACAATTGTTATCGCCAGCTTGGCATATCCCTGAGTGTGTCTTGCCAAACTTGCCATAAGTAGGATAGCCTTTAGGTCCATTCGCTTCTATACCATGACTCGGAAATTGAGTCTTTGGGCTTTCCTTGGCTTCCTTGCTTATGTTCTTGACCTTTCCATGGTTTCTTATTCTGGTGACTTCCATGATTCCATTTCCCTTTTCTTTTCGGAAACTGGCCTTGACTAGGGTTTTGAGGGATTCCAGCTGTCGAGTTTGGGCATGGAGGTGTCGTCACTTGAATCGACTTCTCAGGGCTGCATTCCCAGTTCCATATCGAGTGCGCGGTTAAGCATCTCAACGTACGTCAGATCATTCTGACTAGCCAGAACAACTCAGAATTCTTGCTTTAGGCCGTTACAAAACAATTCGACTTTGTCTTCAGCTTAATAAGCCAAATTGCAGAATTCTCTATCGTAGTCTGCAACAGACTTCTTTCCTTGACGCAGAGCTGCGAACTCTATCGCATTCTGCTTCTTGTAGCTTCTTGGTACGTACTTCTCAAAGAGTGCTTCCTTAAAATCTTCCCAAGTTAGTTCCTCAAGCTGCTCGGGGGTCATCATTCTTTGCTTTGCTTCCCACTAGAAGTCAGCTGAGCCCTTAAGTTGATACGTCATAAACAACAAACGCTCTTTGTCTTTACAGCACAGAAACTTATAGATGCATTCTAAGGCACGCACCCAATCTTCAGCATCAGCAAGACTTCTTTTCCCATCGAAGGAGGGAGGGTTCTAACACAAAAACAGCTCTTCTATTCTTCTTTGATCTAGCTGAGGCTGAGGCGAAGGTTCTCTTTGACCTTTGATGGTCCCGATACGAGTTATGGTGTATGGGGAGGGGGAAATACACCAGATAGGAATTTTAAAAACAACCCCCTGATAAAAACCACAACTGAGTAAAAGGACTCAGCTGGAATCACAACTGAGTAAGAAAACTCAGCTGTAAGAGTGGTGCTGTGCGGAATGTGGTGGAAACAACAATAACTCGTCTAAAACAACTCACGCTCAGATGCAAGGTCGGTCAATAACCAAATCAGTTGAAATGTAAAGATGCAGTTTTGAGTGCTGGTTAGTTGGTCAGTTGGATATGCAGAAAGTAACTGAACTGAAAACACAACACAAAGGAATTACGTGGTTCGGAGAGAACTCCTACGTCCACGAGAACTGAAAACACAACACAAAGGAACTGGCATATCTTCTTGCGTCTCATCTTCCCGGGTCTCATCTTTCTGCATCTCATCTTCCCCCTTTTTGGCATCAGCAACAAGGCTTGGAACTGAGCCATCCAGAGAAGTGAGTTTATGTTCAGCCTGCTGAATCCGGTTGAAGAGCTCATCTACTGCACACTCCACATCAACCTTCTTTGCCAGTTCATTATCACGGCGCTCTTGATCAGCTTTCTTCAGTGCAACGAAGGTTTCATTGACTTCAGTTTGGAAGGCGACGAACTCAGCCCATCTGTGTTCGAATCGGGAATCTCATTCTTGGTCTTGAGTTTGTTGAGATTTGGCAAGGTTGGATTTTGAGATGGATTTGAACACGTTCAGTTCTGATTTGATTCCCAGAATGGTTGTCTTCAGGTCGGTGATGTCTTTGCTGGTGGATGTTGAAAGATCATCCAGCTTCCTCTTCAGCGCATCACGCTCTTCCTGCAGCTTCCTGTGCTTTTCCTCCTGAGCTTCCATCATCCTCAGTTGTTCTTCTCGGTTGAGCTGGATGTTGGCAAGCATCTCCTTCCTCAGTTGATTGACCCTCTCAGCGATCAGCTCGCATATTTCATCTGTGGAGGGTGCTGGCTGATCAGTTGGAGATGGTTGTTCAACTGGTGCTGGCTGTTCAACAGTAACCATGGCTTGGCGATTGGCCAAGTACTGTTGAAGCTCTTCTTCCTCCTGCTTGGCTGCTGCGGCGGCTGCGTCAAGGTCATCGATGAAATCTGCAGACTTGGCCAGCATGTTGTCAAGGAAGGCGACACAATCTTGTTCGGCTGTCTCCCTTGTGTCTCTTCCTTCTGCCTTGCTGATATCCAGTCGACGAGTCAGCAGTGCAACCTTGTTGTTGTACGCAACTTCAAGGTTGGTGTAGTTGAAGTATTCATTTATACGCGACTCATCTGCCTTGAGTTGGTTCCAGCTGTGTATCATGATGGTATCTTTCTTGACATACCAGTGGCTGAATATGATGTTGAATCGATACAACAGCTCAGTTCCGAGCGTGGCAAATGTGGGCATGTCGCGCGCCTCGGGAAACATTCCGATCAGCTTCTGAAAGCAGTAGGCCAACTTGCCTTCATGTTCCAATGCGACAGCTCGACGATCAGCTTCTTCATCGATGGGGGAGGGAGAGAGATTTTCATAAGGGATCGGTTCAAGGGTTTCCTCAACATTGGCCAAAGAAGTGGTCACAATGTTGGCATCGAGCGGGGAGCTCGGAATTTCTGACTGGGTGGGGATGTTGGGATCGAGAGGTTACTCAACATTGGCCAAAGAAGTGGTCACAATGTTGGCATCGAGCGGGGAGCTCGGAATTTCTGGCTGTTGATCAGCTGGGATATCCTCTCTGTGTTGTTCGGCATCAGCTCCTACCGTAGGGGAGGTTGGAACATCGTCGGATTTCGTGGATGAGGAAGAAGCATCCGAGGACATGTTCGGCTCATCTTCCGGATTGGTTTCCATCCCTTCTATCACTTCTTGATCGGGATACCTCTTCGTTCTAGTTCCACTTTCACGAGGAACAATCTCGAAAGCGTCCTTGTTAACTGAGTGCCTCGACTCAGATGGTTCCTCCTCAGCTGGTTTTGCAACTGACTTCTTCTTGATACGAACTCTTAACTTCTTCTTAACCGGCTCTTCCTCTTTCTCCTTATCTGACTCTTCTCTGAGTCGGCGTGCGGTTGTTGATTTGGAAGAGCGGCCGACAGCTGGAGGCAGCTCTTCAGCTGTATCTTTCTCCTCGGCTGATTTCACAGCTTCCCTTTTTTCTTTGGGAGCATAAACACTCCGAATCACATCCAGAGCCTTCTTGGCTGTTGGGAACATCATCTGCCTTTTTACTGGGGTCTCCTCACAGTCTTCCCACACCATGTTCTGATCCTTCGTGGCGAGAAGGATCAGGGCAGATATTTTTAACTCCAAAGTTGAGAGTTCCCTTGACACTCAACAACTTTTCCCCGGAGTCAGTTGTGGTTTCTGTAATCTTCTACTTCTCCATTGTCAACTGGTGTTCGAAGTACTTGAACCAGTTGGTGTTGTGCTTGTGCTTGTGCTCCAAAGCTATCAGCTGCTTGAGCTTTGGTCGGCTGATATCTCCAAAGGCTCCACTGTATCCAAAGATGACCTTGGATACAACATCGAATAAAAGTCGATGATCGGGTTTCAACTTCGTTCGCTGCATGTTGCTCCTCAATCTTTCTGCTGTGATGAGAGCATTCTCCAGAAATTGATTGGCATCCACATCTGAGATGTTCTCGACGGTGTCCGTGGCGGTCAGATTTGGTGGAATGATGGAGTGTAGCATATCGGAAACCGGTATAGAGATGGTGACACGGCGGATGGTTCTGGCAGGGACGTCTCGCTGTCGACAGGAGATTTCTGAGACGATGCCATCTCGACTGTCGATAGAAGATTTTAGGTTCAGGTAGAATTCTCCGACCTGTCGCCTGAGTAGGTGGGAGGGAAAGAGCGTCGCCCACTCAAGAAGGCCGTTTTCCTTGAGAAGATCGGCGAGGGGGGATAACACCGGCGAGTCCAGTGCTTCTTCCGACAGAATTTGCTCGAAGTGGATTTTGGATAACATCATCTCAAAAGATTCCTCGTATGACGACGGGACAAGGGCTGGTCAAGAAGATGCCATCTTCTTTCCTTGCGAAGAAGCTTTTAGTGCCATTTAATATTGCAATGTAGTTTATATAGAGAGAAGAAAACAGGAACTTAGACGAAAATGGTGAAACAAGATCAGAGACGAAGATGAACAGTTACTCAGATAAACACAAATGTAGAAGGTAAGAAATCACTTCCTGATTTTCTGCCTTTTATAGGTTAGTGGGTCGTTTGAAATCGATGGCAAAGGTTGAATGGCGCGAATCCATCAACGGCTGAGATCCCCCGACTGTTGACTAACTTTGACTAATGTCACATTCCGAGTTCCAACAAGCGCGTGAGATAAGGTGAACTGTTTTAGTGTCAGCCCAGTCGCACTATAAAGTAACTCCTCATCGGTTGGAGCTTTAGTTCGGTTGGCAGCATTCAGTTGACTTTTGAGATTTTCTATCTCTTCAGTCTGACTCTCAATCAGATCGTTCTTGTCGGTTAAGGATTCTTCAAGTTTGGAGAACTGAGCTTGTAGACTCTTAAACTCAACCGACTGCTGTGGCACTTCCCCATTGAGTGCTAAGAAGTCGTCCCATGAGAGTTCCAACTCTTCATCTAGGGTTTCCTGCATGTTAGAAATATTTGAAGAATTCAAATTAGCAGGATTAGATTGTACCTCATCATCTTTGACGTCTATCTGCACACAACAACAAAAGAAGGGTGCAAGCAGATATGCACTAGCGTGATAAAGAGATCTGTTCAGTTGACCACTGAATAAAGTTCCTTGAATTCACACCTTGTGAAACAGAGTCAGCAGTCTTTTGAACCACTGCTCTGATACCACTTGATGGTCCCGAAACGAGTTCTGGTGTATGGGGGGAGGGGGAATACACCAGATAAAGCTTTTAAAAATCAACCCCCTAAAAAGATCACAATCGAATAAGAAGACTCGGCTGGAATCATAACTGAGTAGAAAGACTCAGCTGGAATCACAACTGAGGAAGTAACACTCAGTTGAAAGTGAAGTGTTGTGCGGAATGTGGTGGAAAATAACTCGTTTAAAACTAACTCACGCTTTTATGCACGGTTGGTCAATAACCAAAACAGTTGAGAATGTTAAGATGCAGTTTGTATGCTGGTTAGTTGGTCAGTTGAAAATGCAGGAAATGACTGAATAAAGAAAAATACAAGCACACAGAGATTTAACGTGGTTCGGAGATAACACTCCTACGTCCACGGGGAGTTGTGAGTCCACACAACTCAGTCCAAGTTTTTCTGGACAAACCACACATCTTACGCGGGTTGTGCAACTGTTAAGGATAAGTTTGCGGGTACTTATCAACCTTACAGATTAGTTTACGGGTACTAATCAACCTGTCTACTCAGTTACGGGAAGAGTAGGGTCCTAAAACCTTTTCAGGTATGAAAGATAAGGTTCCAACTAACAGCTCGAACAAGAAGTGAGCTGGGATCTAACACTCTACAAACTCTCACAAAGTGATGTTCTCAAGGTTCGATCTAAAGACACTCAGACACAATCTAATGCTCTAGAACTCTCAACAAGTGATGTTCTTAGAGACTAAATCTAATTCAGCTCGAGTAAGGAATATAGTTCTTTCTTTCGCTCTGTCTCGTCTCGTGTGTCTTCTCTTGTGTGTCTTCCACCTTTCTCCAATGAATGGAAGCCTCTATTTATAGGCGGAGAGAATCAACTAGCCGTTGGAGGAGCTGTTGATCTCTGTTCTTTGATAGCGATGGCTTGTCTCTCATCTCTGCAGGCTTTCCCGATATGGCATCAGTGCTCTTCTGCTTTCCATCTGAGACAGCCTTGTGTTGGGCCAGATGGGGTAATGACTGAACGGTCAAACCCTCACGTGACTTCCTTTTTGAAATTCAAATTTAAACCTTTGTTGGTCAACCTTGGTCAGACGGTTGAGAAGCTTGATCTTTATCTGAGTGGTCTTCAGCTGATGTTCTATCTGAGAGCTTCTGTCTGATTAGGAACGGTTGAACTCTCAGCTGACTTTGAACTTCATCTTGTTGATCTTAATTGATTGAGTTTACAACTGATGTTCCAACTAGAACGCTCAGTTGTCCTTCTTGTATCTGACTCTGCTCAGTTGGCTTTGAACGCTCAGTTGTATTCCTTGCAACTGATGTTCTCTTATAGCTTTTCCCTTTTTATTTCTTGTCGGATGAACGTTCAGTTGTCTTCCTTACATCTGATGTTCTATCGTAACTTCCTCCTTTTTTCAATGTTAGGATCTTTTGCATCTTCATCCTTTAAAACTCTCAGATGTGAGTCTTCTCCTTTGAGTTGCTCAACTGATGTTCTACCTTGTGAACGCTCAGTTGATGTTGCTTCCTTCATCTGATGTTCTGACCGAGAGATTGTGACTTCCCCATTATAATTCACATCTATTGAACACTCAGTTGTCTTCCTCACAACTGATGTTCTATTTGAGTGAAGTCTTGTTGCCATCTTTAGCTGGAGACCTGTAAAGATAAAATCTTAACTTTGCTCAAACAGCAAGCCTAACTACTAACTTTAGGATCTGGCAACATCTACTCGGTTGGGGTCAGTTGGTTTTGGAATTCATCAAAACTCTTACTAACAAATTTCCCAACAGTGGCGGTTCTATGATCTGAGCTGTAGGAGATGCTGGGATCTTCAGAACTGGTGATTTATCGGCTGTTGAGTCTGGATTCTCAACATGAATAATATCTCGAACCGGGCTCGGTTGGGCTTCGGATGCTGATGTAGTTGGAGTAACATCAGCTGAGGTTCCCCCTTGAGATGAGCTGGGGTCCTCACATTCATCTTCAGAGGAACAAGGATCATCATCCTCAGTTGCCCATACCAATGGTTCAGCTAGATTCTTCTGCCTTAGAACCTGCGATCTGGTGAGAGCTGGTGGAACATGTGGATCTACTTGTTGTCCTTTAGCATGTTCCCTGCACTCAAAATGTGATACCCCGAGCTTTTATTCTTTTAGAGAGCGTCTAATTAACCGAGTGAGTTAAAAGATGAGAATTTAGGAGTAAAATTTTTCTTTTCTAAAACGAGAGAAATGAGTAAAACGTTTAAATTATTTTGTGAGTTTTGTGTGAATTTATCTGCTTTATTTATCTGAGATGATGATGATGTGATATACTTGTTGAGTTGTTTATGTGAAATGAGTATGAGAAGAATTTTTAGAAAAATCCCGAAGAAGTTGCTTGATTGAGATAACATAACGTTAATCGCCGAGAAATATATTTACGCCGATGAACTTAGAATAGAATTGAATTAGAATCTTCTAACTTAGAATTTCTTTTAAGATCATTGAGATAGGGTAAGAACTTATCCGAGAATTGAGAAGAGTAATGAGGAGTTAATCTTTAAAGGTTAATAAACGGATTAATAAGCCGACTAAATTCCTTTAAGATTTAAAAGACTAATGATCGAATTCGTTAATCTTTTAATTGAGACGTGAAATAGGATTGAGATGCTTAGTGTCAATAGTGAGACGAGAAGGACCTGTTTATAGTATAAAAAGAATTTAATACGAATCGTTTTATCCAGAAAACTTTTACGACCGGGTAATTAACACCCGTAACGACACGACGAAGACACGTGTCACACACCTCTCACTCCCTCACGCCACCTCACACTTCCTCTCACATCACTCCTCAATTTCCAAGATTAATATCATGATGATGTCTTATGCATGGCATTACCTAAAGTGCATGCAAACTAAATCAAATCATCCATCCATCAATCACATTAGACAATCACAACTTCCAACAATTCACTTTATTCCTTTTGTTGGATTTCAAATTCATTCATCTAAGACAAGGGAGAAGACTTCATTTATCACTCCATCTCTCCCTCTCTTTCGAATTCTCTTTCAAACAAGAAGAAAAACAAACTCTCTCCCTCTCTACTCTCAAACTCACGGCACACACACATACACTCACCTACATTTGGTTTTTCTTACATGCAACCATGAATTCAAGCTCCTCATCCATGGAAATGAAGTAGAAAGCATCATCCTCCATTCATTCCATCCATATTCTCAAGAAAATGTAATAATCTTTCAAGTTCTTGAGATTAAATTCAATATTCATCCAACAATTTCTTCATTTTGATTCTTAAACCCTAAAAAGAATGGATGATTAATTCCATGTTATTCTTTTTGAGGATTCAAGAAGACTTCCTTCTTCCCTTCAAGTCCAAGCTTTGAAGCTTCATTTTCCATCCATTTCAATTCCAAGAAGCCAAAAGAAGGAATTCCATTTAAATTAAAGTATGGTATTCATTTGATTAGTTGTAAAAATGTATATCTCTAAGTCCTAAAAGAAAGAATCTATGCATGCATGCTATTTAATTTATGTTTAGGCAAACTTAGGATGTGCATGTGTTAATCGAGTGAGAAGAAATCGTTAGGAGAATCGAACAATAGTTTTAATCGGTGAATTAAGAGAAGAAAAAGAATTTAAAACCCTAAAGAATTAATGAGTACCGAAAATTTTAGGTAAATTAGGGAAAATATGAATTCTTTGAGATATTATTATTTGATGCTTGATTTATTTTTTTATTATGTTGAGAATGAGATTATATGCATGAAAAATTGAGAAATAAAATGCACCAAGAAATGCATGTATGCCGTGTGTTTTTAAAGAAATTGGAGAAATTATTTTGTTGATTTTGTTGATGAATTGAGTGATGTTTTGATCAATGAGATGATTGTATGATATGTTAGCATAATCATACATGTGTTTAAGTTAAGAAAATGAAATTGCATGTTGAGTTTTTAAAGAAATAAAATGTGAAAATATAGAAAATAAATTTGATGTTAGATGTTATGTGATGTGTATAAATACTAGTTTTAAATTATGAATAAAGATAGAAGTTTTGATAAAAAGATTGAAATTTAAAAGCTTTAATTGATTAAAAGATGAAAAATGCATAAAAGATATGTTAATAAATTTTCTTGTATTAAAAGTTTAAAAACTTGAATTTCTTCTAATATACAACAAAAAGATCTTTTCGTCTAATAAAATGAACTAGTTAATAAAAATGTTTATTAAAAGATAAAGAATTTCTAAGTAAGAAATGGCTTCAAGATTAAAGACAAGAAAAGAAGAAATTATTAAAAAGACAAGTAAAAATTGAGAAAACCAAGTTTTAAAAAGAATTAATCGAGAAGAAATAAAAAGGAAGTTCTAATCGAGTAAAGGAAAGATGCTAGACGAGTTAAGTTAGATACTCGTATACGTTAATCAAGAAATTAATGATAGAATAAGATGTCGAGTAATAATTTTAAAGAAGTTAATTAAATAATTAATTCAGTACGTTGTTTTCAACCAAACAAATTAAAAATAAACCGAGAAAAATTACCGAGTGAATAATTAGAAAAATAATAGTCGAGTTAAGAAAAGAGAATCGAATTAGAAATGAATAAGAAATTCTAATTTCATGAGAGTTTAATATTAATAAAGAGAATTTTTATTAAATAAGTAGAAGTTATAAATACCTTTTTAAGATAACGAATGTAGAACAAAGCGTTGTATTTAAATAAGAAAGATAGAATAAATGGTTTGAACCTTCATAAAAAGAAATGCATAATCGAGTTAGGTTCTAATGTCTAAATTAAATGATTGTTAATATATCTTGAAATATGATTGATTTATTTGAATTCCTTATATGATTGAATAAATGTTTAAATGCATGATATTAGTTATGATGTGAAAGTTAATTGAATTATTTTGTATGCAAATAGTTGAATGATTGATTGATAAGTCGAGAATCAAATGAAATCTTTGAAAGAAAGCTCGAGTAATAGAATGTAGACGATGACGTTATTAATTAGAACGAGAAAAGGGTTAAGCCGTCGATTAATAATTTTTAACCAATTCGAGTAGAGTTAAAGGTTTAAAATCGAGAACGCAAAATCCCTTAGAAAGGTTAAGCGAAGAGAGAATCGACTCAAATAGAAGTCCTTCAGTTAAAGTCCAACGCCTTATGTCCGTCATTCATGTATCTTATTTTCCTATCGATGTCGAACTGTGAAGGATCGAGCCGGACGGATCATTAAGCGAGGACAAATAGCCCTAAACCACCTAGCTAGTTCTTCGGAAGTCAGGTGGGCTTTTCTGAACCAAAACTACCGATGAAAATTAGTTATGCTATTAAGTATTATGATATGTTTTCAAATGTGATTGACTTGCCGTTTTTATTGAAGTTTGGTATGTGTTATCATCTGTTTATATGAAGATGTTATTATCCTGTTAAAAGCAGAAACCCACGTGTGGTATATGTTGAGGTGACTGTGAGCCTTGCTTCGGTTAGGCCGGTCACAGTGCTCGAGAAGGAGGCCTACTTCTCGGCACAGTGAAATTGTTTGTGACAGATGATACATACTGTTATATTATATGATATTTGACTGCGCAGTCTGTTTAAAAGAAAATGTTTTAACATACACAAGTAAAACTGTTTTTAAAACCGCTTAATTACTGTGATGTTCGGCAAGGCAAGTTCAATTATTATAGCTTTAAGAAGTATCTTTATTCAAATGTTTTGGCTTGTGTTCACTGAGTACGAAGTACTCAGCCCTGCGTGTGTTTCTAAACATGCAGGTTGACTGGATGGCGATGGCATGGATATTTGGTGGTGTGGTTTGGTTCTTTTGGTTGAGTCTAGTTGAATATCAGACTGGCATTTGTACGTCTTCATACGTGCAGATGTTGGGTATTGATACAAGTTTCCGCTGCAACCCTTTTGAATTGATGTCTGTTGATGCTAATACTTTGATTCTCATGTTTTTATTCCGAGCGTTGTGCTCGAAGGACCTTGAATATTTGTTAACCTCTTAAACTACTCGACTTGTAATTCCGAGCGATGGGCTCGTTAACTTGAATTGTTGTTGAACTTGATCCTCTTAACTTGGTCTATATATTTTTATGCATTCTCTTTTTATTGGAATTCTATCACATTTAGCATGAATGACTTATTTAAATTCCTGTTATAAGTGAATTTTGAGATGTTCGGATGCTTATTTCATTGTGCTTTGGAAACCTAATTCGATTGTCTTATCTTTCATCTTTTTTTCCCCAAGCATGGTCCCTTTATTTGAGGTCAGTTGTTATTTGTTTAGGTTTGTTGTTGTTCGTAAGTTGCGCCTCGAGAGTCGGGGTGTGACACAAAAGTAGATTCATCAAAACTAACATGAGTGTTATCTCCACAACACGAGAACTGTTGTTAAAAACTCTATAAGCCTTGATCCGAGTGGCATATCCGAGAAATATGCCCTTCGAAGCTTTGGCGTCAAAAGTTTTTAACTGAGTCTTCCCATTGTTGTGAATATAACACTTAGAACCAAAAACGCGAAAATATAAAATATCAGGCTTCCTGCGTCTCCATAGTTCATATAGAGTCTTTCCCATCGCGTTGGTCAGAAGAGACCAGTTCTGGGTGTAGCAGGCTGTGTTGATTGCCTCAGCCCAAAATCTCTTTGGCAGAGCTGAGCTTGTCAACATGGATGTAGCAGCATCCTTCAGCGTTCGGTTTCTTCGCTCGGTTACTCCATTCTGTTGTGGAGTACGTGCAGCCGATGTTTGATGAGTGATTCCGTGCTTCTCACAGTATTCGATGATGGTTTCATTGAGGAACTCGATTCCACGGTCTGATCGGATAGAAATGATTTTCATCTCTTGTTGGTTAGATATCCGATCCATCAACTTGGGTAGCTCATCTCGGGTTTCACTCTTGTGACGCATGAAAATGGTCCACGTATACCTAGAGAAATCATCAGTAACAACAAGTGTATATTCGTTACCATTCATGCTCTTGGGAGTAACAAGCCCGAAGAGATCCATATGGATCAGCTGCAATACTCGGTCGGTTGATGGAATCGTTTTCAACCGAAAGGAGGATCTAGCGAGCTTTCCCAGCTGACAGGCACTGCAGATATGTGTTGTTGAAAACACACGGATAGGAATACCCTTTGCATGTTCCTATCTCGCAAGTCGGTTCATTGTCTTGAAATTAAGATGGTTGAGCCTTTGGTGCCACAGCCAGCTCACATCTGAACTGCTCTTCGATAACAGACAGGTTTCAGGAGGACTACTGTTCCAATCTGCATAGTAGACATTCCCGGTTGGGGATCGATTTCCCAACAATATGACTTGCTTTGTTCTGACATTTTTGACCCTGCAGCCCTGCGCATCAAACTTGACAGAGAAACCATTATCACAGAATTGGCTGATGGAGAGCAAGTTATGCTTCAATCCATCAACATATGAAACATTGGAAATAGACACGTGATTGGTTTCAAGGGTACCGTAGCCTTTGATGTGACCTTTTGAGTTGTCACCAAAGGTAACAGATTGGTCCTTCCTTTTCGACAAAACTTCCAAGCAAATCCTCAGATTTGTCATGTGTTTCGAGCATCCACTGTCCATCACCCACATGGTATGTGATGCTTTATTCTTCCTCAGCTGTTCCTCCTGCTCATGCCACAGAGAAACATGCTTAGGTCCCCAAGTTTTAGTTGGGTCCTAGAGGGTTAGAACCAGTTCCCCCTTGAACCTGTGTGTCGTTTTTCCCTGTAGATTGGGATAGATTTATCATTCAAAATTATCTTTCCTTGTCCATCAACTATAACAACACATCGGTCATCCTTAGGCTTGTTGTTATTATTGATGTCCTGTTTCTTGGGAGGAGATTGATTTCTCCCATTGTGGGCTTTAGGAGGAGAGGCGTTCCCCCTGTATTGTTGACGTTTCTGACTCTTTTGGTTTTGTCGATGAGGTCGGACGCCATTTTTAGAATCTTTGTGACTGAGTCTGATTCCATTGTCCTGACTGTTGACGACAGCTTGTTCATGCCCGGTTGTTGATTCATGTTTTGGCATGAGTATCCGCAGCTGTTTGGAACTGTTCCACATTGGTGACTCTGATGGAACCTCTGGTTGTTTCGATGATGGAACTGATGTTGATTCTGATGGTTGAATCCCTGTCGGTTCTGTTGATTCCATCCTTTCTGAGGTCGGTTCTGAGGTCTGTTCTGATTGTATCTCTGACGTCTCTGGTTCCTCTTCCGAGTCCTGGAACATTCCCCCTCAGTTGTTATCCCAACTGATGGATTCTTCAGTTCTCAACCACAGCTCCCTTTCCTTTCTCAGTTGTTGTTCCCTTAGCAGGTTGTGCTTGTAGGAACTTGCTATGACGTGGAGGTTGGATTAAGTTGGGGAGTTGCAGGACTCAACCGGATTTGGTTTGGCAACCGTGACATCCACAGCCTTGATAAAGGTTGCGGGTGGAATTCCAGTGTCCTTGACCATGTCGTAACCGAGTCCAGACACGTCATCCATTTGACGTCGGTAACTGATAAGATTCTCGATGATTCTGGATTGATTGATATAGCTTTATTAGGTTGTCCCTCTCAGTTTGTAGATCCTTGAGAAGAACATCTGATATGCTCGGTCTGTGCGTCTGACATCTTCATCAGCTGGTCGATCTGTGCCTCTTGTTTGTTCAACTGCTCTTGCTGCTCCTTGATCTGCTCCTTCAGCTCCTCATCGGTGGAGCCTTAGTTTGGTTGGCAACATTCAGTTGACTTTTGAGATCATCAATCTCTTCGGTTTGATTTTTGATCAGATCATCCTTTTCGGTTAAGGATTCTTCAAGTCTGGCAACTGTTCTTGAATATTCTTAAACTCAACCAATTGCTGATGCAATTCCTCACTGAGTTCTAGGAAGTCACCCCAAGAGGGTTCAACTCTTCATCTACTGTTTCCTGCATGTTAGTAACATTGAAGAATTTAAATTAACTGGACTAGAATGTACCTCAGCATCAACTGGTCAGCTCCAAATGCCATGAGACATTGATCATGTCCGATAGTTGTTGGTGGAAGTCAGCTCGTCCTCATCTTCGGTGTCGGTGAAGATGTCCATGTCATCAGTTGCTTCTTCTGCAACTATGGCCTTGTTCTTTGCATTATGCTTGGCCCTCAACGCATTCTCTATCTTTCTTCGAAAGATCTGGACAATCAGCTTTGAAGTGTCCCTCTTTGCCGCATTCAAAGCAACTGTTGGTCACAGGCTTTGAGTTATCTCGAGTTCGGTTGGATTTATAGAACTGTTTGTATTTTCCAAACCGAGTATCCATGTCAGCTAGCTTCTTTGACAAGGCGGCTATACTCTGTTGCAGCTCTTCTCTGCTCGGCTCCTTCGAAGCTGTGTCCGCAGATCTTGTTGCCCTTAATGTTTGCAGCTTGGAATAGTCGGCTCGAAGTGCTACTGTCTTTGTTCCTGAACCAACATCCTCAAGTCGACTCGTCTCCCCCGAGGACTGAGTTGATCTTCGTCGATTTACCTTGTACTCGTTTCCTTTCAGAATTGAGAACAGTCTGTCAGTTCCCATTTCTCCAAGATCAGCTCGGCTTTCATGAATGTTGGTGAAGGTGTCCCACTCAGCTGGTAGGGCTTGTAATACTTTGAGATTGATCTCTCTCAAGGTATATTTTCCTCGTCGGATAGACTGAATCCTTCGGATGATATCCATGAACCGAAGCTCCAACTGATCAATGGTTTCATCAACTCTTAGACAGAAGTTGTCAAAATCTTGACAAGCATGGGAGAACTTGTTCTCTTTGGTTTCATCACTCTCTTCGCTAAGGGATGCCAAAATGTCCCACATTTCCTTAGCTGTGTTGCACTCTTCTATCCATGGAAGATAGTCTTGTCCAACTGTGGACATGATAGTGCTCTGAGCCCAGATATCCAGCTGCCTCACTTTTGCTTCCTCAGGAGTAAAGTCTTCTGGCTTTTTCTCAACAATCACCTCAGTTGCATACCCATCATTGGGATTTGTAGAAGTGTGAATGACTTTTTCCATGATGGTGATCGGTCCGGATGTAATCACTTGTTGCATTCGATGATGCTTGGACAGTAGGATCTTCTTCATCCGAGTCTTCTAGGATGTATAGTTCACAACCGAGAACATGACAACAATCTTGTCTTTAACATCCATCTGCACACAACAAACAGACAACAAATGCAAGAAGATATGCACTAGCATGAAAAAGATCTATTCAGTTGACCACTGAAGAAAAACACCTCGATTCACACCTCGTGAAATAGAGACAACAGTCTTTTGAACCACTGCTCTGATACCACTTGATGGTCCCGATACGAGTTCTGGTGTATGGGAGGGGGGGAATACACCAGATGGAATTTTAAAAACAACTCCCTGATAAAACCACAACTGAGTAAAAGGACTCAGCTGGAATCACAACTGAGTAAGAAAACTCAGCTGTAAGAGTGGTACTGTGCGGAATGTGGTGGAAACAACAATAACTCGTCTAAAACAACTCACGCTCAGATGCAAGGTCGGTCATAACCAACAGTTGAAATGTAAAGATGCAGTTTTGAGTGCTGCTGGTTAGTTGGTCAGGTTAGATATACAGAAAGTAACTGAACTGAAAACACAACACAAAGGAATTAAGTGGTTCGGAGAGAACTCCTACGTCCACGGGGAGTTGTGAGTCCACACAACCAGTTCAAATTCTTTAGGACAACTACACAAAGCTTACGCGGGCTTTGCAACCGTTCAGATAAGTTTGCGGGTACTTATCAACCTTACAGATAAGTTTCGGGTACTTATCAACCTTTCTACTCAATTTCGGGAAGAGCAGGATCCTAACACCTTTTAGGGGATGTGTTAAGGGTGGGTTTTCCAACTACTAGCTCTAACAAAGAAGTGAGCTAGGATCTAAGCTTGAACAAATGAAGACTCAAACTAGGATCGAAAACACCAAGACAGATTCTAACACTCTATGAACTCTCACTGGTGATGTTCTTAGAGAATATTTGCCATTTAGCTTGTGCAGTATATCGTAGTTCTTTCGCTCGTTTGTCTCTCTTCTCTGTCTCTTGTCTTGATGAATGAATGAATGCCTCTATTTATAGGCGGTGAGAATCAACTAGCCGTTGGAAAAGCCGTTGGATCTCTGTTCTGTGAAAGCGATGGCTTGTCTCTCATCTCTGCAGATTTTCCCGATTTGGCAACTGTGAACTTCTGCTTTCTTTCTGAGACAACCTTGTGTTGGGCCATATGAGGTAATGATAGAACGTCAAACCTTCACGTGACTTCCTATTTGAAATTCAAATTCCAACCTTTGTCTTTCAACATTGGTTAGTCGGTTGAGAAGTTTGATCTTCATCTGATTGGTCTTCAGCTGATGTTCCATCTGATTGCTACCTTCATCCGACCTTCTGTCTGAAGAGGAACAATTGAACCCTCAGATGCCTTGAACTTCATGTTGTCAATCTATCAGATTGAGCCCTGCAACTAATGTTCCATCTGAACAGTTGGCTTGAACACTCAGTTGTCTTTCTTACATCTGATGTTCCCATCCGATCAGTTGGCTTCACATCTGATGTTCCATCTGAGTTTCCATCTGAAGTTCTATCCGAGTAAAGCCATGTTGCCGTCTTCAGCTGGAGTCCTGTAAAGATAAAATCTCAACATTGCTCAAACAGCGAGCCTAAATACTAACATTAGGATATGGCAACATCTACTCGGTTGGGGTCAGTTGGTTTTGGAATCAATCAAAACTTTACTAAATTTCCCAACAAACCTTTTTCCTCGACTCTTCTTCTAGGAGGGATCTTACGCTTCCTACAAAACGCCTTACTTAAAACTTGGAAACTTTCTTTCACAGGATAAACATCCTGAATTCTACTCTCTTCATTCAACTAGCTTTTTAAGCTTAATCTATCATCTCAGGCAATAACTATTGCCTCGAAGCACATCATTCATTCATTCTTTCATTCATAACATACTTTCGTCACATACTTTTCATCTCATGCTTTTCATACATTCATATTCATCATGAAAACACATTTCACATGATCATCTTACTTAGAATTTCTCATAAAAGCATCATACTTGTCATAACATTTCATATAATGACATATCTTGTCATAACATCATACTTGGCATGTTATAACATCATACTTGGAATCATACTTGGCATTTCTTACTTTTCATAACATAATCATGCTTGTCATTTCATATTCTTCATAACATAGCATGCTTGTCATTAAATGACACATCATCAAACTTTTCATGGCATAATCATCATAAAATAATCGTAGCATACTGCCATGCTTTCATACTCATGCATCATGCTCATACATCATGCTCATGCATGTAAGTTCTTTATTTTCTTTTCTTTTCTAAAGCAAGGGTACGATAGCTAATCTGTCTCATCTAGGTTAGTCAAGACTAACTACTCTTCTACTATTTGCCACTACTACTACTACTACTACTACTACTACTACTACTTCTACTACTACTCGAGGCAAACGACTACGGATCTTCGACTCCAGACACACAGTATGACAGCTCCCCGTGGCTAGTGTCATCCTCAAGTGGCTCCATGAAGAACATATCCATCATGTAGTCGATGGCAAGGTCGTCCTCCAGAGGTAGCTCCTTAACTGGATCCTCGCCATCATCCTCGATCTTGAACATGTCTATGCGAATAGCCTAAAGTGGAATTGCAGCAATCGGCTCTCCACCCTCTGGGATAGGCTCTGGTGCTAGGGGCACACCGTGGCGAAACTCGGCTGGTGGGGCTCCCTCTACAATGTATTCGTAAGCAGCGTGATCATAAATCCGTTGTAGTCACCGTACCAACGGTTACCAACATGGTGCCATCCTACGTGACTCTCCACCTGAGAGTGAGCAAAGTCGTGCCACTCTTCCGGCAGTCTGGAAACTAGATAATCGATAGCATCGGCTCCATTGATATCATAATACTGTACTTTCTTCCATATCTCGTGGTATCGTGCCAAGGATACTGACAACGGCTCGTCCGGTCCTACCTAGAACAAGCGGTACTCTCGTAACTTCTCATAGCATTGGTCACCCATCCTGTCGAAAGAATACGGGTCACACAACTGGATCCACAAGTTGAGTCGTGTACGTTGACGTGTCTCCTCGATCGTTATCGCGTCAAAACAATGCGGGTCGATAGATTCTATTCTAAGAGAACTTATCTTATGTTGTTCGAAAAGGCATTCTTGCTCTTACAAGGATCGAACAATCAATGCACATGCATACTCAACTTGAAATAACATCATGCTTCAAACTTTTCAACTTCTAAACTTTCAAACTTTTCAACTTCTTTAAACTTTAAACTTTCTTTAAACCTTTCATACTTTCTTTCACTTTCATACTTGCTTTCATGCATTGACAGATACGAAACCTTTAAAACAAAAGCACTTCAAGAAAGCTTTTGAAAGATTGTACCTATAACGTTGGAGGAGATGAGGCGCTCAAATTCCTATTTTAGATAATAGACTTGAATTAGAAACATAGAATTCAAGCACACTTTCAAAGAATGAATTCAAACACTGCAAGTATGAATTCTTGAAAGAAATAAATCAGAGCACGTTCTAACCTTGGCTCTGATACCAACTGTAACAACCCATCCCCACATATTCTCTACTTTTGGAAGGATGGATTGAAACCATATCACGATTCTACGCATATCTAGAGTGAAGATGACTAGAACGGGTGAACCATGACGTCTAGTTAAAACATTCCTCTTTGATTAACAAGGTTCCTTTTTTTGAAAAGAAAGAATAAGAGGGATACCTAGCATGCTCAGGTCTAAGTTCTCCCACGACTTTGAAACATTTAAGAAATAGAAATCATGTTTATCAAGGAGATCTAGCATGCTTGTAACTAATAAAAACATTTATTCTTGAAACCTCAAAAGAACTTGAAGGTTTCATTATCAAAGAGGTCTTAGCATGCTTGGGTTTAAGGCTTTGAATCAACACTAAGGGCCTAAATTTTAACAATTAGATCATGCTATTAAAACTTTCAAGAGGCCCGTTGGAAGCCCAAAACTACTTTAAGATTGAAGAAAGAAATTCAAGTTTCGATAGTTGTTCAAGCATCAAAGGGATTCGGGGTCAAAGCGGTTCGGAATGCATGCATCAAGTTATTTGAACGTATTGAAGAAACAATGTGTTATGGTGGTGTGCAAGTATATTTTCTTCCCATATTCTACACCGCAATCTTATTGTCATCAATTATGTTATCATCAGCTGCAAAATATTACTACTCCCTCCATTTTTTAATAAATGTCATACTTCATCCTTAAAATTCATTTTCCAATAAATGTCGTACTCTATTTTTTTTACAATACTACCCTATTTAAATCTTAAAATTATTACCCTTTGCCATTAATGGACCAACCCTTTTACCCCACTAAAAGAAAAACTTTATTTCTACTTTTTAGTCAACAAAACAACTTTATATCTATTATTTGGTCAATACCACCATTTTTTGTCATTACCCTGTTTTTTGTCATTATCCACTACCCCTACATTTTAACTTTACCCTACTAAAAACAACTTTAAAAGCTTTCTTAATCTCCGTGCTAACTACACAATAGGACATTTATTAAAAAATGGAGCGAGTAGCTTTTTTGGATAATGTGAAAACTACATATAATTTTTATGCTTCTCTTTGTTCTAAGAAACACTGGATATGGCAACTGGCACATGCATCTTCATCTCATTATGGGAGTGACGATGTTGATTCTAATCACTATGTAAATGATATTGATATTCAGTGGTACGCAGGCCAGAATTATGGTATCTGTAAGAGTTATCAACTATCAGAAATACCTAAATGTTATTTGCGAGAAACTTTCCTATTTTTTCCTTTCGTTGCAACATACTTCTGTCTGATCCACTTGATTTTTTTATTTTTATTTTTTGGAATCAGATTGACATCCTATCACAGCCCACTCCTAGGGTATTGAAACCACTAGAATACAAGGGGTAGTGAGGTGGAACAACTGAACTTTAACTTATAAAACATGCTCAATGACTTAGGAATAATCTCAATTATCGAATCAAACTCACAATAAGGTGTGTTATCAATCAAGTTCTTTTCCAAGAAATGAATATTCAATAAGATTATGGATATTGAACTCATTAAGGAATTAGGTTTGATTATTAATAAATGTTGCATTCGAAAAGTGGGCTAAATTTTTTTTTTTAAACTTTTAATCATCAAGTAATGATGAAGCATATTTGATGATTTGATAGGAAATCCAAACTCGTTTTGGTTGGAATTCAGAAAGGATTTAAAGGCTTTGATCGAGCACATGGGATCTCAGGATTGGGACCGGAGCATGCAAGGCATGATTACAGCAAATAAATAACGTTGCAGCGAAAAATAAACATCGACTTTAAATCCCAAGGTTATATGTGTGAAGACACATAACCTCAAGCTTAAACTCAAATTTTGGATTTTATTTGACAACGGGCCGCCCAAGCACACCGCAACCTTCCTCATCCGAGCCAACCTGCACGTTTTAGAAATAACATGCAGGGCGTGAGTACTTCGTACTCAGTGAACACATGCCAAAATAATTTGAAACTTTGCTCATTAGAGCTATATGTTTTGTACTTGCCTCTTTAGCTGCACCACAAGTGTTAGATAAATAATTATTTAAAAGATTTTATGACTTGTGGCAGCTTAATACATTTTTCGTTGTTTTTCTGAAATCGGTTGCAACCATTTTTCTCGAGTATGAATCCATCTACGCGTCTCGTCTTTTTGTGGTGTCGAGAAGTAGGCCTCCTCCTCGAGCACCGTGACCGATCCAATCCTAGCAAAGCTCACAGTCTTTACATAACTGGCCCAACCGAAGCAAGGCTCACAGTTACTTTATGACCGGCTAGACTGTGACAAGGATCACGGTCACCTAATCTAATGCATGCATTGTCTCGCTTTGAACAAGACTTAATCCTGTGCGTCCACATGACTCATTCTCATCCCATAATATCAAGTAGAGGATTGCATACCAAAACATAAAAGCTCAGGCAAGACAATCAATTTTAAATAAAAGCGCACTTATAAAAATAAATTGCGCATTCATCGTTGAGTTTCAGTTCAGAAAGCCCACCTGGAATGTGGTTTAACTCAAATACTCTTTCTCTGCTCGTCGTCCTTCTTTTCCACTCCACTTGCGTCTTTCAAAAATAATATTAATAAGGCGAGTCTTATATTTTTGGAAAACAGCGACTCTTAAACAGTTTAATGGATTTTTACTCGACTTGGGTTTTAACTTCTCGATTGACTCCTCAAACGTTCGATTCTTAATTTCTATCCAAGTACTATACCAACAGACTTCTTGGATATATTTTCATCATTAATAAATATATCGAGCACTCAATTATTGAAATCTATTATTTCTTTAAACTCAAATATCTCGTTTTTCTCAAATCAATTATTTTCAAACAAATACGAGATTTATTCTCGTTCACACATTTCACATCTCATTCACAACTAACTGTATCATTTCACAGTCACATCAAATATTCTCAATTTCATCAAACTTAATTTTGTCTTTTATAGAAAAATTCAAGGAATTAGATTTTAAATTCTATTTTTCATTCCGACTTCTCGGATAAAATTTCTCGAGTTAGTTTTTGACATGTTTCTCGAGAAATATATTTACTTAGTCTGAAAATTATTATTTTCTCATATTTTGCTCAAAATAATTTCTATTGAACGATTTTCCGTTCAATTTTTATTCTTAACTCAATTATTGAGAAAAATTCTTTTATTTTTCTCTTTTAACTCTCGTCATCCAATATAACTTATTTATTACTCGTTTTTGCTGAATTCAAATTCCGTTACTCTTCTTTTATTGATTTTAGCTAAAATGCTTCTTTATTTGCTCGTTTATACTTAAACTTCTCGTAAATAAATTTTTTAATTAGAAAATCGTCGATTTTTCATAACTTTCTCATACGAACTCCAAATTGAGCAATTCAAGTGGCTAATATACTTGTTTTTCTCTCAACTTTACGTTTATAACATCGATTACATCTTTTACTCAATGAAATCTCATTCATTTTCCTTGGAAATTTACTGCACTCATTAATTTTATTTATCCTTGCTTTTTCTCAATAATTTTAAGTTATAACATACTCAAAATTATTCCAATTGATATTTTATAACATCATTTGATCCATATAAACTCAAAATCATAAATTCTCAATTTCATCTTCTTATATACTTCGAATTATTGAGAATCGTCTCAATTCTTACTCGATTTTATTAATTCAAAGTTCTATTGAACTTATAAAAATTTCAATTGCTTGATTCCTCCATTAATCTCATCTTTTTATCTCAAATACTCAAAAGTTATATTAGTACCCTATTTTACTCGATTATTTTTGGGTTTCTCCATAGAATTTTATTTCCTTCATTTTTAATGCTTCTTTATACTCAAATAAATTCTAATTTCTTTTTCTCAATTCATTTTATCTCTTTTAACCTCAAAACTACTATAAGTCCTCTTCCAAGACTTAAAACCTTCGAATAAAATGGGAATTTCCTCTTTGATGTTCCAACTCTTGATTTTATTGGATATTTCTACTCCAAATTTTTTTTAATCTCTTTATTTCTCATTTAACTCATCAATTTGTGCTTGAAATTTTAAAAAGCACAATTTCCTCTCTTTTAAATTCTTCGAATTTTTCATAATTTGTTCATAAGATTATATTTCTTCAATTCTTCTTAGATTTATACTCATTTCATTTCAAATCTTATTTTTATATGATCAATCTTTCCGAATAATCATAGGAATTAAAATTCCTAATTTTTTTTTCTTAAATATATAGCGAAATATATATAAATATTTATATAACTCATTTGTTTCTTTGTGGTATTTTCTTCCATAAATATTGTTGAATTTTATTTTTAATCCACCAATTCATCAAATAAAACAATAAATCATATTTATTCACATATATACTCACACACGGTTTCATACACATGTTTTCAAATAATTTCATTCTTCAATTAGAATCATATATTCATGCTTCTCATCTCTTGATTTAACTAAATTCATCCTCAAATTTATCATAGAACATATATATCCAAAAATAGATATTTACTATTCATCATCTTCTCCAAGTCATCTTTTCTTAGTAACATGCTTGTTTCTTCATTTTAATCACTTCATCATACACATATATCATCATAGAACTCATATAAAGCATCAAACTCAAGAAATCAATCAAAACTCACAGAAATCATATTTAAGGCATAATCATCGATTTTTTTCATACTTTCATGCATAAATATTTATCTTCTTCATTTAATCATCTCAACATGCTTAGATATATTCTTAGAACTCATCCATATCATCAAAATCAATAAATCAATCAAGACATCAAAAATCCTATATTATTTTTTTTTTCTAAACCGTAAGTTATATATATATATATATATATATATATATATAATATATATATACTTACGGTTTAGAAAAAAAAATAATATAGGATTTTTGATGTCTTGATTGATTTATTGATTTTGATGATATGGATGAGTTCTAAGAATATATCTAAGCATGTTGAGATGATTAAATGAAGAAGATAAATATTTATGCATGAAAGTATGAAAAAAATCGATGATTATGCCTTAAATATGATTTCTGTGAGTTTTGATTGATTTCTTGAGTTTGATGCTTTATATGAGTTCTATGATGATATATGTGTATGATGAAGTGATTAAAATGAAGAAACAAGCATGTTACTAAGAAAAGATGACTTGGAGAAGATGATGAATAGTAAATATCTATTTTTGGATATATATGTTCTATGATAAATTTGAGGATGAATTTAGTTAAATCAAGAGATGAGAAGCATGAATATATGATTCTAATTGAAGAATGAAATTATTTGAAAACATGTGTATGAAACCGTGTGTGAGTATATATGTGAATAAATATGATTTATTGTTTTATTTGATGAATTGGTGGATTAAAAATAAAATTCAACAATATTTATGGAAGAAAATACCACCAAAAGAAACAAATGAGTTATATAAATATTTATATATATTTCGCTATTATATTTAAGAAAAAAAATTAGGAATTTTAATTCCTATGATTATTCGGAAAGATTGATCATATAAAAATAAGATTTGAAATGAAATGAGTATAAATCTAAGAAGAATTGAAGAAATATAATCTTATGAACAAATTATGAAAAATTCGAAGAATTTAAAAGAGAGGAAATTGTGCTTTTTAAAATTTCAAGCACAAATTGATGAGTTAAATGAGAAATAAAGAGATTAAAAAAAATTTGGAGTAGAAATATCCAATAAAATCAAGAGTTGGAACATCAAAGAGGAAATTCCCATTTTATTCGAAGGTTTTAAGTCTTGGAAGAGGACTTATAGTAGTTTTGAGGTTAAAAGAGATAAAATGAATTGAGAAAAAGAAATTAGAATTTATTTGAGTATAAAGAAGCATTAAAAATGAAGGAAATAAAATTCTATGGAGAAACCCAAAAATAATCGAGTAAAATAGGGTACTAATATAACTTTTGAGTATTTGAGATAAAAAGATGAGATTAATGGAGGAATCAAGCAATTGAAATTTTTATAAGTTCAATAGAACTTTGAATTAATAAAATCGAGTAAGAATTGAGACGATTCTCAATAATTCGAAGTATATAAGAAGATGAAATTGAGAATTTATGATTTTGAGTTTATATGGATCAAATGATGTTATAAAATATCAATTGGAATAATTTTGAGTATGTTATAACTTAAAATTATTGAGAAAAAGCAAGGATAAATAAAATTAATGAGTGCAGTAAATTTCCAAGGAAAATGAATGAGATTTCATTGAGTAAAAGATGTAATCGATGTTATAAACGTAAAGTTGAGAGAAAAACAAGTATATTAGCCACTTGAATTGCTCAATTTGGAGTTCGTATGAGAAAGTTATGAAAAATCGACGATTTTCTAATTAAAAAATTTATTTACGAGAAGTTTAAGTATAAACGAGCAAATAAAGAAGCATTTTAGCTAAAATCAATAAAAGAGAGTAACGGAATTTGAATTCAGCAAAAACGAGTAATAAATAAGTTATATTGGATGACGAGAGTTAAAAGAGAAAAATAAAAGAATTTTTCTCAATAATTGAGTTAAGAATAAAAATTGAACGGAAAATCGTTCAATAGAAATTATTTTGAGCAAAATATGAGAAAATAATAATTTTCAGACTAAGTAAATATATTTCTCGAGAAACATGTCAAAACTAACTCGAGAAATTTTATCCGAGAAGTCGGAATGAAAAATAGAATTTAAAATCTAATTCCTTGAATTTTTCTATAAAAGACAAAATTAAGTTTGATGAAATTGAGAATATTTGATGTGACTGTGAAATGATACAGTTAGTTGTGAATGAGATGTGAAATGTGTGAACGAGAATAAATCTCGTATTTGTTTGAAAATAATTGATTTGAGAAAAACGAGATATTTGAGTTTAAAGAAATAATAGATTTCAATAATTGAGTGCTCGATTATATTTATTAATGATGAAAATATATTCCAAGAAGTCTGTTGGTATAGTACTTGGATAGAAATTAAGAATCGAACGTTTGAGGAGTCAAATCGAGAAGTTAAAACCCAAGTCGAGTAAAAATCCATTAAACTGTTTAAGAGTCGCTGTTTTCCAAAAATATAAGACTCGCCTTTATATAATATTATTTTTGAAAGACGCAAGTGGAGTGGAAAAGAAGGACGACGAGCAGAGAAAGAGTATTTGAGTTAAACCACATTCCAGGTGGGCTTTCTGAACTGAAACTCAACGATGAATGCGCAATTTATTTTTATAAGTGCGCTTTTATTTAAAATTGATTGTCTTGCCTGAGCTTTTATGTTTTGGTATGCAATCCTCTACTTGATATTATGGGATGAGAATGAGTCATGTGGACGCACAGGATTAAGTCTTGTTCAAAGCGAGACAATGCATGCATTAGATTAGGTGACCGTGATCCTTGTCACAGTCTAGCCGGTCATAAAGTAACTGTGAGCCTTGCTTCGGTTGGGCCAGTTATGTAAAGACTGTGAGCTTTGCTAGGATTGGATCGGTCACGGTGCTCGAGGAGGAGGCCTACTTCTCGACACCACAAAAAGACGAGACGCGTAGATGGATTCATACTCGAGAAAAATGGTTGCAACCGATTTCAGAAAAACAACGAAAAATGTATTAAGCTGCCACAAGTCATAAAATCTTTTAAATAATTATTTATCTAACACTTGTGGTGCAGCTAAAGAGGCAAGTACAAACATATAGCTCTAATGAGCAAAGTTTCAAATTATTTTGGCATGTGTTCACTGAGTACGAAGTACTCACGCCCTGCATGTTATTTCTAAAACGTGCAGGTTGGCTCGGATGAGGAAGGTTGCGGTGTGCTTGGGCGGCCCGTTGTCAAATAAAATCCAAAATTTGAGTTTAAGCTTGAGGTTATGTGTCTTCACACATATAACCTTGGGATTTAAAGTCGATGTTTATTTTTCGCTGCAACGTTATTTATTTGCTGTAATCATGCCTTGCATGCTCGGTCCCAATCCTGAGATCCCATGTGCTCGATCAAAGCCTTTAAATCCTTTCTGAATTCCAACCAAAACGAGTTTGGATTTCCTATCAAATCATCAAATATGCTTCATCATTACTTGATGATTAAAAGTTTAAAAAAAAAAAATTTAGCCCACTTTTCGAATGCAACATTTATTAATAATCAAACCTAATTCCTTAATGAGTTCAATATCCATAATCTTATTGAATATTCATTTCTTGGAAAAGAACTTGATTGATAACACACCTTATTGTGAGTTTGATTCGATAATTGAGATTATTCCTAAGTCATTGAGCATGTTTTATAAGTTAAAGTTCAGTTGTTCCACCTCACTACCCCTTGTATTCTAGTGGTTTCAATACCCTAGGAGTCGGGCTGTGATAGGATGTCAATCTGATTCCAAAAAATAAAAATAAAAAAATCAAGTGGATCAGACAGAAGTATGTTGCAACGAAAGGAAAAAATAGGAAAGTTTCTCGCAAATAACATTTAGGTATTTCTGATAGTTGATAACTCTTACAGATACCATAATTCTGGCCTGCGTACCACTGAATATCAATATCATTTACATAGTGATTAGAATCAACATCGTCACTCCCATAATGAGATGAAGATGCATGTGCCAGTTGCCTATCCAGTGTTTTCTTAGAACAAAGAGAAGCATAAAAATTATATGTAGTTTTCACATTATCCTACAAAAAAGCTACTCGCTCCATTTTTTAATAAATGTCCTATTGTGTAGTTAGCACGGAGATTAAGAAAGCTTTTAAAGTTGTTTTTAGTAGGGTAAAAGTTAAAATGTAGGGGTAGTGGGATAATGACAAAAAACAGTGGTAATGACAAAAAATGGTGGTATTGACCAAATAATAGATATAAAGTTGTTTTGTTGACTAAAAAGTAGAAATAAAGTTTTCTTTTAGTGGGGTAAAAGGGTTGGTCCATTAATGGCAAAGGGTAATAATTTTAAGATTTAAATAGGGTAGTATTGTAAAAAAATAGAGTACGACATTTATTGGAAAATGAATTTTAAGGATGAAGTATGACATTTATTAAAAAATGGAGGGAGTAGTAATATTTTGCAGCTGATGATAACATAATTGATGACAATAAGATTGCGGTGTAGAATATGGGAAGAAAATATACTTGCACACCACCATAACACATTGTTTCTTCAATACGTTCAAATAACTTGATGCATGCATTCCGAACCGCTTTGACCCCGAATCCCTTTGATGCTTGAACAACTATCGAAACTTGAATTTCTTTCTTCAATCTTAAAAGTAGTTTTGGGCTTCCAACGGGCCTCTTGAAAGTTTTAATAGCATGATCTAATTGTTAAAATTTAGGCCCTTAGTGTTGATTCAAAGCCTTAAACCCAAGCATGCTAAGACCTCTTTGATAATGAAACCTTCAAGTTCTTTTGAGGTTTCAAGAATAAATGTTTTTATTAGTTACAAGCATGCTAGATCTCCTTGATAAACATGATTTCTATTTTCTTAAATGTTTCAAAGTCGTGGGAGAACTTAGACCTGAGCATGCTAGGTATCCCTCTTATTCTTTCTTTTCAAAAAAAAACCTTGTTAATCAAAGAGGAATGTTTTAACTAGACGTCATGGTTCACCCGTTCTAGTCATCTTCACTCTAGATATGGCGTAGAATCGTGATATGGTTTCAATCCATCCTTCCAAAAGTAGAGAATATGTGGGGATGGGTTGTTACAGTTGGTATCAGAGCCAAGGTTTAGAACGTGCTCTGATTTATTTCTTTCAAGAATTCATACTTGCAGTGTTTGAATTCATTCTTTGAAAGTATGTGCTTGAATTCTATGTTTCTAATTCAAGTCTATTATCTAAAATAGGAATTTGAGCGCCTCATCTCCTCCAACGTTATAGGTACAATCTTTCAAAAGCTTTCTTGAAGTGCTTTTGTTTTAAAGGTTTCGTATCTGTCAATGCATGAAAGCAAGTATGAAAGTGAAAGAAAGTATGAAAGGTTTAAAGAAAGTTTAAAAGTTTAAAGAAGTTGAAAAGTTTGAAAGTTTAGAAGTTTGAAAAGTTTGAAGCATGATGTTATTTCAAGTTGAGTATGCATGTGATTGTTCGATCCTTGTAAGAGCAAGAATGCCTTTTCGAACAACATAAGATAAGTTCTCTTAGAATAGAATCTATCGACCCGCATTGTTTTGACGCGATAACGATCGAGGAGACACGTCAACGTACACGACTCAACTTGTGGATCCAGTTGTGTTGACCCGTATTCTTTCGACAGGATGGGTGACCAATGCTATGAGAAGTTACGAGAGTACCGCTTGTTCTAGGTAGGACCGGACGAGCCGTTGTCAGTATCCTTGGCACGATACCACGAGATATGGAAGAAAGTACAGTATTATGATATCAATGGAGCCGATGCTATCGATTATCTAGTTTCCAGACTGCCGGAAGAGTGGCACGACTTTGCTCACTCTCAGGTGGAGAGTCACGTAGGATGGCACCATGTTGGTAACCGTTGGTACGGTGACTACAACGGATTTATGATCACGCTGCTTACGCAATACATTGTAGAGGGAGCCCCACCAGCCGAGTTTCGCCACGGTGTGCCCCTAGCACCAGAGCCTATCCCAGAGGGTGGAGAGCCGATTGCTGCAATTCCACTTTAGGCTATTCGCATAGACATGTTCAAGATCGAGGATGATGGCGAGGATCCAGTTAAGGAGCTACCTCTGGAGGACGACCTTGCCATCGACTACATGATGGATATGTTCTTCATGGAGCCACTTGAGGATGACACTAGCCACGGGGAGCTGTCATACTGTGTGTCTGGAGTCGAAGATCCGTAGTCGTTTGCCTCGAGTAGTAGTAGAAGTAGTAGTAGTAGTAGTAGTAGTAGTAGTAGTGGCAAATAAGTAGAAGAGTAGTTAGTCTTGACTAACCTAGATGAGACAGATTAGCTATCGTACCCTTGCTTTAGAAAAGAAAAGAAAATAAAGAACTTACATGCATGAGCATGATGTATGAGCATGATGCATGAGTATGAAAGCATGGCAGTATGCTACGATTATTTTATGATGATTATGCCATGAAAAGTTTGATGATGTGTCATTTAATGACAAGCATGCTATGTTATGAAGAATATGAAATGACAAGCATGATTATGTTATGAAAAGTAAGAAATGCCAAGTATGATTCCAAGTATGATGTTATAACATGCCAAGTATGATGTTTATGACAAGATATGTCATTATATGAAATGTTATGACAAGTATGATGCTTTTATGAGAAATTCTAAGTAAGATGATCATGTGAAATGTGTTTTCATGATGAATATGAATGTATGAAAAGCATGAGATGAAAAGTATGTGACGAAAGTATGTTATGAATGAAAGAATGAATGAATGATGTGCTTCGAGGCAATAGTTATTGCCTGAGATGATAGATTAAGCTTAAAAAGCTAGTTGAATGAAGAGAGTAGAATTCAGGATGTTTATCCTGTGAAAAGAAAGTTTCCAAGTTTTAAGTAAGGCGTTTTGTAGGAAGCGTAAGATCCCTCCTAGAAGAAGAGTCGAGGAAAAAGGTTGTTGGGAAATTTAGTAAAGTTTTGATTGATTCCAAACCAACTGACCCCAACCGAGTAGATGTTGCCATATCCTAATGTTAGTATTTAGGCTCGCTGTTTGAGCAATGTTGAGATTTTATCTTTACAGGACTCCAGCTGAAGACGGCAACATGGCTTTACTCGGATAGAACTTCAGATGGAAACTCAGATGGAACATCAGATGTGAAGCCAACTGATCGGATGTGGAACATCAGATGTAAGAAAGACAACTGAGTGTTCAAGCCAACTGTTCAGATGGAACATTAGTTGCAGGGCTCAATCTGATAGATTGACAACATGAAGTTCAAGGCATCTGAGGGTTCAATTGTTCCTCTTCAGACAGAAGGTCGGATGAAGGTAGCAATCAGATGGAACATCAGCTGAAGACCAATCAGATGAAGATCAAACTTCTCAACCGACTAACCAATGTTGAAAGACAAAGGTTGGAATTTGAATTTCAAATAGGAAGTCACGTGAAGGTTTGACGTTCTATCATTACCTCATATGGCCCAACACAAGGTTGTCTCAGAAAGAAAGCAGAAGTTCACAGTTGCCAAATCGGGAAAATCTGCAGAGATGAGAGACAAGCCATCGCTTTCACAGAACAGAGATCAACGGCTTTTCCAACGGCTAGTTGATTCTCACCGCCTATAAATAGAGGCATTCATTCATTCATCAAGACAAGAGACAGAGAAGAGAGAAACGAGCGCGAAAGAACTACGATATACTGCACAAGCTAAATGGCAAATATTCTCTAAGAACATCACCAGTTGAGAGTTCATAGAGTGTTAGAATCTGTCTTGGTGTTTTCGATCCTAGTTTGAGTCTTCATTTGTTCAAGCTTAGATCCTAGCTCACTTCTTTGTTAGAGCTAGTAGTTGGAAAACCCACCCTTATACACATCCCCTAAAAAGGTTGTTAGGATCCTGCTCTTCCCGAAATTGAGTAGAAAGGTTGATAAGTACCCGTAAACTTATCTGTAAGGTTGATAAGTACCCGCAAACTTATCTGAACGGTTGCAAAGCCCGCGTAAGCTTTGTGGTAGTTGTCCTAAAGAATTTGAACTGAGTTGTGTGGACTCACAACTCCCCGTGGACGTAGGAGTTCTCTCCGAACCACTTAATTCCTTTGTGTTGTGTTTTCAGTTCAGTTACTTTCTGTATATCTAACTGACCAACTAACCAGCACTCAAAACTGCATCTTTACATTTCAACTGATTTGGTTATTGACCGACCTTGCATCTGAGCGTGAGTTGTTTTAGACGAGTTATTGTTGTTTCCACCACATTCCGCACAGTACCACTCTTACAGCTGAGTTTTCTTACTCAGTTGTGATTCCAGCTGAGTCCTTTTACTCAGTTGTGGTTTTTATCAGGGAGTTGTTTTTAAAATTCCTATCTGGTGTATTCCCCCCCTCCCATACACCAGAACTCGTATCGGGACCATCAAGTGGTATCAGAGCAGTGGTTCAAAAGACTGTTGTCTCTATTTCACGAGGTGTGAATCGAGGTGTTTTTCTTCAGTGGTCAACTGAATAGATCTTTTTCATGCTAGTGCATATCTTCTTGCATTTGTTGTCTGTTTGTTGTGTGCAGATGGATGTTAAAGACAAGATTGTTGTCATGTTCTCGGTTGTGAACTATACATCCTAGAAGACTCGGATGAAGAAGATCCTACTGTCCAAGCATCATCGAATGCAACAAGTGATTACATCCGGACCGATCACCATCATGGAAAAAGTCATTCACACTTCTACAAATCCCAATGATGGGTATGCAACTGAGGTGATTGTTGAGAAAAAGCCAGAAGACTTTACTCCTGAGGAAGCAAAAGTGAGGCAGCTGGATATCTGGGCTCAGAGCACTATCATGTCCACAGTTGGACAAGACTATCTTCCATGGATAGAAGAGTGCAACACAGCTAAGGAAATGTGGGACATTTTGGCATCCCTTAGCGAAGAGAGTGATGAAACCAAAGAGAACAAGTTCTCCCATGCTTGTCAAGATTTTGACAACTTCTGTCTAAGAGTTGATGAAACCATTGATCAGTTGGAGCTTCGGTTCATGGATATCATCCGAAGGATTCAGTCTATCCGACGAGGAAAATATACCTTGAGAGAGATCAATCTCAAAGTATTACAAGCCCTACCAGCTGAGTGGGACACCTTCACCAACATTCATGAAAGCCGAGCTGATCTTGGAGAAATGGGAACTGACAGACTGTTCTCAATTCTGAAAGGAAACGAGTACAAGGTAAATCGACGAAGATCAACTCAGTCCTCGGGGGAGACGAGTCGACTTGAGGATGTTGGTTCAGGAACAAAGACAGTAGCACTTCGAGCCGACTATTCCAAGCTGCAAACATTAAGGGCAACAAGATCTGCGGACACAGCTTCGAAGGAGCCGAGCAGAGAAGCTGCAACAGAGT